>VMBQ01000048.1:399597-469852 GCA_007657795.1 Dreissena rostriformis
TATATATTAATATTTTATTTTTATATATATCTGTTATGTTTTCCCAAGGATGGGTTGTCATATGCTTAGTTATGTTTTTGAACAATGCGCTTGTTTGTATCAAATATGCTAGCAACGTAGTCATAAATAAATAAAAGCAATTTATATATTTTATTGTATGTTGATGATTTACTTAATTCTCAACTAAGACTCTCTGCTCACATTAGCGCCAATTATAATTGAACCGCCATTTTGCAGACTGCATGTGTAACTATCATAATGACATTTATATTACAATGCATACCACTGTGTCCCCCAGGCAGACTCAGATTAGGTGTATATGACAAGTCGTATGATCGACATTTAATTGAGACTATTTAGTTTATTGCACGTAAGATCGAAAATGCTTAAATATTTGAACAGCTGGAATGTTAATATCGCAACCTGAAAATGGATGTACTTGTGCTATATCTCCATAATGTTCAGGTACGATTGGATAATCCCATTTGTTGGCGACGACACATTGTGGCACATTTACGCAAAGCGCGCGATAACAAGAGTGTAGCTCAAAAGTTACATATGCAGATAATTATTGTTAACGTTCAATTGTGAATGACACAAGTATACATGTATGTTATATCTTGTTCGTATTATCATTTGGACGTACCATCGCATTCCTAGTTATGGATGATAATCGATATTTAATTGAAATGCTATTAAATATCGAGAGGAATTGTGTTTTTGAGTAATTTAAAAGCACTTACTATTCAATTTGTTTGAAAATAACTTATCAGAAAATTGAAATTTGTTTCAAACGCATCTGAAAATTAATGTATGCGCTTTAAAAAGAGTTGCCATTAGGATCTCTGCTTCAATGTTATCTAATACCGAAATACATGGCTTTGTAAAACGATTAGTTTAATACATGCTATTTGTTATCGGCGCCACGGGTTATTCGATTTACTGTAGGAATTGAATTTATTCTGATATAATCAAGTCTATGAAGATATGTATTGCCCAATAATACTGCATAATCAGTATCGATTTTAATAAAATATTGGGGGCTCAAAAATATAAGTATTATTTCCGGACATTGACGCAGATAACCAATCGTTACCAAACGCTTTCCAAATACGGCGATATTGACCGACTATTCCCGATCTCATTAGGTCCCTACTGCCTTAAATGTTATAGTCAAATACTGCATTTTACTGAATAATGTGCTAGTTGAGTAATATATAATACATGTTTTGTAATTTTAAAAAATCGTTTTAGGAGTTCGCCTTTTAAAAGCACTCCGCATGTTAAATACTAACAATGAACTTTGGGATCACATTAACATTTATCGATGCAACGCAACCACACTTATGCTATAATGCTCGACGTAGCCTGATGCAGATGTACATGTGGGTAATGTACACAACCCAACAAATCCCCTTTCATCAGTTATATACATGCAATATGTTTACTTTTGGAATGTTTTTCTGGCGATGGTTCGTTTATCTGTATATTTAACCGTCTCTTGTTCATTACAACTTACAGGTTAAATGCAAATTACTTTCATAGTCACTCGTACTCTTTAATATTATAACGCATTTTAAACACGATACTCGATATATAATTAAATTGCTTATTAATATCGAGAAGCAATTGCGTTTTTGGTAATTAAAAAGCACTCACGGTTGATTGTATTGCAAATAACTGTTCAGAAAATTGAATTTGTATAAAATGCATGTGGAAATCAATGTATACGCGTTATAAAAGATTCTCGTTAAGGTTCTCTTCTTCTGTATTATCTTATACTGGTATTCATGGCTTTGCAAACAGATTAGTTTACTAATATGAATCTGCGCCACTGGTTATTAGAGTTAGTGTCATAATCGTATATTATCCGATCTTATCAAGTTTGAAATATAGTTATTCAATGAAGATTGGTTATAGTTTAATAATACGGCCACATAAGCATCGATTTAATTACATATGCGGGTCTTGACAATAAATGCAAGATAAGGAAGTGTATATTATATTCCCGTAATGATATGTTATGATAATTATTATGTTTCATTTACATGTTATCGCAAGATTTTGTTTTATAAAAACTTTTGAATATGCTATACTAATCGGGTATTATAGAAATACAGTTAACATAATAAAACTAACTCGTATATGTTTTGCATAATGAGCATCCACATTTACATACCACCTACATCGTTATGAATTACGCTTGAATGGATGGGAAACATTACAACTACAATACAGGCTGTTGTCAGAAGTCGAGCGGATTTTTTATTGACGACTTAATGTTAGAATATATTAACCAAGAAAGAAATAATACAACTCAAGAGCAATTGCCGGAAAAGAAATTCGGTATTACAGTGCGACGGCTCTTTACGAAGAACACACGACCAATGGCTAAATCTTGAACAAAAATAGGGCAGTGTGAGAATATATTGTTTAAAATACATTATTTTAATACACTAATATTCTTTAAAAAGAGATAATAATCTGACAGTTAAAGATTTTTTTATACAAATTAAGCGATGCTTTGACAATCGGAATAAAGGTTCGTATGTCTTACACCTGTCTTATGAAGCGTGCTTAATAACTAGACAAAGGCAAACATCGACTGTCATGCATGTAAATCGATATTGTCCACAATTAACGTACGGTCTTATGGCAGGGAGTTGTGGTGCGTGCTTGAAGAGTTATGTGAAAACGCAATCTTTGTTTGATGACTAAGACCAATAATTTTAATTGTTTATGAAGCAATGCCTAATTGCTCTTTTACCCGTCAGCTATCATACATATTTATAATACAAGGTCTTTGCATAACAGACATTATACACATATCGACACTTTTAATATTACTCGGATGACTATTACCTATACAACTACGAAATATAGGAAGGTCTTCTATTATATAACCTGGTAGTAATTATAGTAAGTAACTGTTGTGATTATTTCTATCTCAAATCTGCATACTCAAGGCATTGGTGTGAGGAAGATTCTAATCGATTAATTAACTGTGTATACAGATGCACGAATCGAAATGACGCGTAGAGATACTTGATAAGGCAGTTACGAAATCATATCGGCATTGTTGATGTATAGTGTGGTTCGGATTAGGTCTGAATGTGTGTGCATACGTTCCGATGTATTTAACAGTTCTTGTATAAAAAGGTACGGGGATTTAACAAAAAGTTGTAATTTGTTTTCTAAATCTTTTTTATCCTCTAAACACAATTATTCAATTGCTATGCAAAACTTATTAAATTATAATTATTAATGTAATATAGTTCGCCATTATATTATCATTGCAAGCACATTGATATTCAACGTTCATGAAGAAAGCAATTGAAGTGTCCCGTTAAGTATGAATTAACTGTCATGGGGCCCTTGGTGAATGCACGTTTTTCGTTTACAAATTACCTCTTACTGCCCGTGTATCCTACTTCTTAGAAAATGTGTAATACGGTTACACTAATCAAGGCCGATCATTGGCTACCTTAGTCCTCGATTGACTAGTAATTGCCTGGTACCCCGCCGAATGCATATCTACGCGAAAACAAGGAAGTTAAAAATGACCGTAGGGTGCTAGAGTATACCCTCCTATACGCCCACGATTCTATGGTAATTTTGAAACACAAGACATTACAATTTTACTGTCAGTTGTACATATACTTAGTGTTCCTAAGTAAAAATGAACAATGACTTACGACACAAGCTTACATAATATGTGCTTAAATACAAATATTAAACAACACATTATACTTGCCTGCACTTCACTTGTTTAAGATACTCAGCATACCAAGTTGTAAGATGCATGCTTTTTTAAACTTCTTATTATGATGGTTTGTCAAGATTTTATTATTCTACCATATTGCTTCTAATCACAATTATCTCCCGGCGAAACAAGATGATGCACAATACGGGTTTGTTGAATAAAACTAAATGTTAAAGGAGTTGTCTTTTAGTTCGTTATGTCTTCAGTCAGTAAGTGATCAACGGATGCGAATTATACAAACGTATCAGTATAAAGCTGTCTTAACAATTATTGGATAATTATTATTATTCCGTTCTTTCCTGTTTCTTATCATTGCTAATATATCGTGAGTTTTCGTGACATGTATGTAAACCAACGGCTGTACATTCAATGCCTATATAATATGATTTAAGACATTGAGTTGTGTTCATGTAAATGAAAAACGAGTAAATAACCCTATTCAATCAGTGAGATGCGTACTTTATGGTTCAAGTAAAGCGCTGATATAAACATAGAAATGCATAATGTGACTAACAAAAACTATACAAGTTTGATTCCGCACTATTTTAATGAGATATACGCAGAGGTTTATCAACAGTATTCATGCAAAACTGTTTGCACGTTCATGTTACGCGTTAAATAAATAGACGATATGTGTTTGGTTCCTGGGTAATGCCTTGAAATATGTTCTCAGTAGTTTGCGCAAATAACTATTTTCACAAGCGCTTACACGAAAGTATGTAGATGTTTTCACTTTACTGATAAAAAAACATTCACGGTATTACCCCGAAAGCAGACATATTTTATTTGTATTTAATGTTTTTGGTCATTTCATGTCAGTTAACCTTTAGGACGTTTTATACCCGTACTATTATCTAATGGATTTGTGGTAATTCGGATAATTAATTAACCTTGCAGCGCCATGTTGTATTGCAAAAAATGAACCGTGGAATTTGAACGTAAATTTAAGGGGCTGCTTATTGTCAAACCAATTGGATAATTAGTTGGGTCATCATATGTCAGAGTCTGCATAATCCGAGCAGAAACAAAGGTTAAATTACCCTTTACAGTGCGGTATAGGCTTAGACAAAGTTTGCAACAAACGGTCACGGTAATTAAAAAGAAACGCATTTGTGCTTTTCGTGTACAAGATAAACACATTGATATATGCTCCTCAACATGCAATGAAAAATATGTCGAAGATGTATGATTGAAGAGTTTTTTTAACAGGATTAATGATAGGTCTTAAGCGTTTTCTTCTCTGTTTATTTCGGAATTTCAATTAACATTGCATAGGAAAGGTGGCCTTGCGAATACTATATCGGTTAAGCGCGCATTCGGATTAAAAATACTCTTGATGTTAAAATACGACTTGTAACAAGATACTCAACTTTAATGCCTAGTATGTGAAATTAATACCCTCGATACATTGTTTGAAAGTCATCTTTAGCGAATACGATTGAGCAAGCCAAAACAGTGAAGATTAAATACGATATCATTGTTAACATTTCATTCTGGCAACCTTAAAACTTCCTATGAATAGGAAAGATAATTGTTATATAAAATTAGTGATTAACACAAATCTAAACAACGGTGGTATAAAGATGACATAAGACAAATTTAACCACAATCTTTATATAGTAAAGTCAATCAAATAACAACATATGCCATCAACATATAAATAGCGCCAAACAATTGTACTAATCTCATACTGATACTATAAATATGTGTACATATGCAAACATTTTCTTTGTAAGAGTGGCAAGCAACTGTTTTATACCCACAAATGCCTTTTGTCGCTTTCTGTTAGTGTCCTTGATTTTTTAATTCGACATTCAACTACAAAAACTGTTTTTTCTTAGGAAGTGGGGTTATTAGCATTTAACTGACTTACTTGCGCATCGGATCTTCTGATTTACTCTCACATTTTTTGTGTATTATAGACAAATTACAATTTCTACACTTTCAAAAACAACCCGAAAAAGATTTCCCATTCCTGAGTGCAAATAGTGAAATTAGTTGTCATTGCTGTTGTCCGTATACAAAACTTTTACCGGGAACATACACATGCATATTGCATTTCAAATATATATGTTTCCCATGGTGTATATATGCACACCTGGGAGCAATAAAGTATTGTGCTGCCCTGTTTATATTGAATTAATGCATGTGTGTTTGAAGATTGATATTAAGTTTTGCCTGAATATATACACATATGGAATATTATAAATACCGTTATGCTTGTTCCAAAGATGGAATTAAATAAACAAAGCAAATTAATTTAATAACTGGAGTGTTTCTAAATGATTGCAGTATGTAAAAAGTGTAGGTTTAATCAAGTTAAACACACACGAGCGTGCACGTTACATTCTGTTTTATATTATTACACAGAACAAGTATTTGGCAAACACAGATACAAAATTATGTTGTTGTCAAAACCAGACACAGATTCTTATATGAAATAAAAATTAATATTATGTCAGTATAAGAGAACCAATTTACCAGTTACAGACTAAATTACATCATTATGCATACGTTGTTTATACAGGAACTACGTTTACAAAGACCTATGGTAATGGTTTGCCCTAGTCAAGTTAGTCCTTCGTATGGACAAGCCGCTGTGGCCGTGTTTTGTCCCGATGTATCGCAGTATATTCTGAATACACAATATATGTATTTTCGAATCCTAAAATACATATCACAATTCTCTGTAATTGTGACAATTCAACATTATTGTCATAAACGAATACTAGATAAAACATCGACAACAAGATTGCATATATTATAGGATATGAAGCAGTATTTCCCATTCAAGATTACCTCCAATTAGACATTGAATTGTATTTGAACTTACTAACGGCATATGAGGTAATTTCGTTGTAATCACTTAATTTAAATTAGTACATTATTGTAAATATGCCAGATTTTTAATTGTTAATTTTGATTAAATATGCTTACTTTAAGTTTAAAATTTTAATAAAAGCAAAAATAAACGTGTCGGTTTACAATGGTAACAGTGTCCGCTGTCAATAAAACATGTTGCTTCATCGCTTATGGGAGATGCAATGAACTTGGATGTTCTCATTTCACACATAAAAAACTAAACATGTTTGCTGTTTATACTCAATTTTAGGATGTCATACGACGTATCTGAAACGATATATTCGCCAAAAAATAACTATATATGGTGGTACGAATTCGGATTTGTATCGGTCTCCTGTTAACGAAATATTACATAGCAAACCTTCTTTGGTTAACGACAAAAACATTTCAAGTCTATAACCGTTTGACAATAAATGTTACAAATCTAATACAGCGTGTATATTGATTTTTGAACTGACATCAAAACACATCGGACAACTACACGCGCTTGTCTGCTGACATAACGTCACTGGACTACATCATTCATTCAGTTCAAGGACGTCATTGTCTGGGAATTTAGAAACGTACATTAATACATGACCTATATGTGTCAAGGATGGATTATTGTGATAAATAGTGATGATTTCCATAAAGATATGCACTTTTTAAATGTACTTTATAATATGTTTTCCTTTATTTAAAACTCAGACTTTTTTAAATCCTAAATCGTATAGTTTTGTTTATGTTATTATATAGCTCCCACGACGTTGGTTGTTTTCTCATTGTATTATTGTTCATAATTATGCATTTAAAACGGTAACCATGAATGTGATCTTCCACATCATGTTCGCTTCATATATGGATATACAAAACGTGATGCTGTGCATACATTTGTTCCGTATAAGTCAAATCGAAAGAGCTTAATTGTGTTGCACAGCTGGAATTTAAATATCATATATATAACATATAACATGAAAATGAATGTAATTGTTGTATATCGCCATAATTATCAGGTACAGTGTACTAATCCCAGACAGTAAGGAGCAACATATTGTTTGAATAGGAAATGCGCGGACGACAGTAGTCTTTAAAACATAGATAAGTATATTTGAACAACGTGTTATTGCATTCATGCATTTTTACATTTACAATTGACGTTTATTTTTGAGTTTGTAACGATGAACGTATGCTTGTAATGTATATAATGCACATAATATTTGCATGTTTTTTTGCAAAACAAATTATGTTTATTTTTTTTCATCATGCTTATTAGTTATCTCTTTTGTAACGGCATTTGAGATTTGTTTGTGGAACTGCACGTTATTCTTATGCTTGACACATGATTGCGGACATTGTGTATAAACATGTCAGTACGACCAAACCTGTTATTAAATATTGACAATATTTTAACGTATTTGCTGTACACAAATAATACGTTTTTTTTTACATATCATATCACTGTTTGCTAATAATGTATGCCTTCTATATGTTGTTGTTTAAATGCTGTTGTTATTTAAATAGAACATACACACAATTGGAGTTTCATTCCTAGTTTTCTCAATGTATATACCTTCATATTAATAATAACACCGTGAGAGCTTAATTATTCTGCCATAGACTTTCGTACAAAGATTCGTCGACATTTTAAAATTTCGAAGCAATTGTGTATGGTTAAGGAAGCGGACAACTACAATGAGCCAGGCCAGGCAAATAATTATAGCGCTGTTATATATTACTTTCGTGCTAAGGTATATATGGCTTGATAAAAATCTTATATATAATCTTCCGTTGACTGAATTCTGGCGAAGTATCAAACAATTCAACATCCTTTTTATGTACGTTTACTTCGGCAGCGGAACAGTTTCTGCTTCCTGATATAAACATATCGCAACTTGCACTGCAGTGCTGTGGTGATGATGTGCTTGTAATTATTTCCGTGGGTATTATTTCGGAATAAAGATCGCAATCTTTTAATGCCGGTTTATATTGTGTGGGTTTTTTTTTCATTTTGATTTGGTAGCTAATAATATCGACCGTTTTCCAAATTTTTTATGAAAAAAATAGACACTTCGTGCTTTTTGATCTTCAAAAACTGCGAGTATATAAGAAACATTCATATTTTCACGCTGTATAAATAGTATGAGTGTATAATGATGATACATTCAGAAAGGTGTTGACTAAAAAAGTTAAATCTACATTCGTACATTAAAATAAATATGTTCACGACATATGCCATTTAAGGCAATTAACATATAGTAACACACATTTACAAATTTACAAATACAACATGCTAGTCAACGCGTATCTTCAATTTTGTGATGTCTGTAAAACTCACTATGACGGACATTAAACGATGCTAACACAGCGATTTATATTATGACGTATACGCAAATATATATTTGACAGTAAGTCAACTTTTTTATAAATATGTCTCCTCCCAACACCACATTATTTCATAAAAAGCGCATTTACTTTGAACCTCTACGACATCATATTTTGATGCCCGAATAAATGGGGTTTCGTTGAAAGAAATGAGTACGTCTCACGCACATACTGATTACTTGGCGGAAAGTTATTTTCTTCCTTTGTCGGTTGTATATATATCGTTATTGTGTCGTAGGTGCCAATTACGGTAATACCTTTATGTTATTGCATTTATTAACGGAACAATCCAACAAAAGCGTTTGTATGCATATTATGTTACATACATATATACAAGATCATAAGAATGAAACACATGGAAATAGCCATTACGCATTGGCCTGGTTACAAGCCCAGGTGTACCAAGACATCTCCTTTCTAAGAGCTTGCGTTTACGACGCTATAAAATATACGACTTCATCAAGAATCCCCAAAAAATGCTCAAGAGGTAACTGGGTTGTTGGTACACTAAATGTGACCTTTATGTAAACGGGTATTTATTTCATACAATAACATGTTTTACTATGTATAATGAATTGTTAACGTTACCTTTAATTTGGAACATATGCATGCTTATTCAACCATACACACGTTTGGTATAAATTGGCGCAGTATTTATTTGCCTTTTTACAAAACGTAAGATTGTTATAATGTTCAGAGAATTTGGTATTATACTTTACACGCAAGCATTAATAGAAAATTAATTGCGATGCGATATATATGACAGATTGGATTCAAGATGGCATGTTAGTACCTTTTAAACACACAGAAACCTTGCTCATGTCAATCTAAATTTAATAATAATCAATCTGACGTGGCGGCTTATACAGTGACTGAAAATCGACATATTCTATGTTTAATTCTAGTTTCGAAGTTAATTGCATCTACGAAATTGTTACAGTAGACACTCTTGTCTTCTTGTATTAAGATAAATATGCCAACCACGACATAATATTCTCTTAACAAACGCTAAAGCATGGCTCTCATCGGAAACTAGTCAGCTGTAACGTGGATTGTAGCAAATGCGGTAGAGTTTATCGGCAAATAATACAACTGGGAAACGCAATTTAATTTGCCAAATGAGATAGGCGCACGCTGCTCTTATCGATTAAATATAAATTGTATCAAAACGCGATTAAACCATGGTTCGCTGCTAGAATACTTGATGCATACACATGGATATAATGTGTTCATAAAAATATGAAATGCCATTTTATGAAAACATAAACCTGGTCAATGTAATACGGATATTTTTGTTTGCAAACTAAAAGCTTAATAATGTACATTATTTGGGCTGGAATTATATTAAATAGTCATGTTTTGGCTAAATAATATGTTATATGTTTTGTTGTATTATATTCTGCCTTAATTCTCGTTTCATATTGTACAATACAGAAACAATATAAATATCGTTCAATTTTACACTCACAATAATATTTGTATCAGTGTCATTTAAAAAGTCTTCGGCTGTCGCGATGTTTGTATTGTAAGCATCGAAAAATACCTTAAACCGATAGGACAGTGTCTCTGTGTTATCGGGTAGGATCAGTTATATCTCAGAGCACAATAAACACGGCACAGGTTTTCCGATAAACGGCGTGATGACTAAAAGAGACGCCGTAGGGCAGTGGGAAGTTACGGGCAGAACGCGAAACAGCATGATATGTTATGGTGTTTACAAAGCATGTGGTATTTCTTGCAACAGCTTAATGTTTTGGAATATTTTTAGATCATACAAAACAATATAAAACAGTCTATTAGGATATACATGCCAATTCAAAGGTACGTAAAACATAAAGCAACGAAAATTTATGCTCAATCCACACGGAACATTTTGTTCGTAATTTTCATTTATAACAAATGACGATTTCTACTATGTATAACAATAGCTTATGAAATAAATATCGAAAGAAAGTGGGTTCACAATACGAACTTGTTAATATAACATTAGAATTCTACACAATAGTTTGGTGTATATTGTTTGATGTGCTATTGTTTTATTAATATGGAACCATCAATCATCTTTGGTTAGGACTAATATCTATATTGTCTTGAATGATATTGGTATATGCCAGTTTTGATTTGTGTATCACCGCAAACAGTTGTACGACATTAAAATATCTGTTTTTATAAACACAAATGTAAGATGAAATAGCATTTAATGCAGTCAAAACAACACATACAATGGACACGCTAGCATCAATTAAATATTCATCTAAAGCAATATTGATTATATTTAACCTAAAGTATGTCATTGCTGTAAAACTATCAAAGGAATGTTGAGTGCTGTATGCGAACGCTTAGCTCAATACGGAACGTTATAACAGACGGTAAAACATACCGTGCGTAGATGACGTTACTAGATTGTATCACGCGCTTTCATCTGTTTTTTTTCAGTTTGTCTAATCTTTATTTTCTTTATATGTGTGGTAGCTTTCCTAATTTAGTGTTTATGCATACATTAAAATTTGTATTGGTTTATATCCGTCGTTACAACTTAAACATTGGTAAATAATAATTGTTTTTCCATGAAGGAAAACAAAACTATATATTAGATGTAACTGCAATGTATTCATGTTTTAATCCTCAAATGGATCCGATGACGATTGTGTAAACGGCAGAGCTCTTTCCTTTACATTACGCGAGTAAACGTTTACTGATAATACCTCTACATTGTTTTTTCTAATTTCAATTTGATTGTATAAATATGATCCTTTATTCAGGCATTGTTCTGAACATGGATAAATATGAAAAGGATACTGATCATAAATGGCTAGGTAACACATTTATAATTCTCATGGTATTGCACTCTTTCTATAATGACGAATTTTAAACACATTCTATGTCATCGTGGTATTTCCGTCTGTACTGTTTTCCTAAGGATAGGGTGTCAAATGCTATTTTGACTATTACATTTGTGTTAAACAAAAAGGACACCATACACGCGTCTTCACCTGACAAAAGGCGTTCATAACGTACATGCTTACGTATTTAATACAAATAAAAAGGCCAGCGCACGTATTTTCATATATGTGTTTTAAAAATAGTACATAATTTGATATTGGCCAACTTTAATAAACTAAGCACTATGAAATGAGAATAAACATTGAGGTTTATGGTGGGAAATAGAAGAGGAGCCTAACACTTTGCTTGTCAGGTTTAAAGTTTAATTCTTGTATAACTTGTGTCACTTTATCAAAACGAGGCCGTGTGCATATTATCAGTATTATCACCTGTTTGTGAAAATGAAAAACTCACTGACAGTTGATAAAAACATTGATTATTCAGCGCATTTCGTTAAATGAAAGAGCAAAATCTATCAGTAATATAGAGGAATGATTAATTTTCGAATACTATTAAATGAGCGTTAAAGACTATAACATGAACATTAAATAATGATCTATATAAAAACACATACAGGGAAACTTCAGCTCCACCAGCAGGAGAGATACCCCTTATTATATAATACGGTCCTTTGTCTATGGTAAGTAATAAATTGCCAAACAGTGAGGCAGAAAACAAATGTCCTAGACAAGACACGTATGTACATAACTAAGACATACACATTAACACAACTTGGGTCACCGCCGGGCAATTCAAAATCATTTAAACTGGTTTTAAGGAGCGCAAAACCTCACTCATGGCTAAGAGATATTCATTTAACATCTACGTAATAGCATCATCATTCAAATCCAATAGCAATTGAAGAGACTATCATGGATTGTTTTGTGTTACTCAAATAATTTAAACGTACGTGTTTATCATTTAATACTAGTACTATGAAATAAATTCGCTGACAAACACACTGCAATTAAATCGAGATCGAACATAAGACAAAAATATGAGTATTTAAGTCGTTTTATTCATTCGTTTGAAAGAACATGGACATGGAGGTGTTTTCGAAAAAGAATGTCGGTAATGTTTTGGAACGATGAGCTTGCTTGTGTCAAATATCTGTGCATCGACTTCAACAATAAATAAAAACAATTATTATATTTTAATTGTATGTTGATGATTTGCTTAATGTATACTACAATCCAAACCATTTTGTTCCCAGACAGTCTCGAACTACATGTATATGAAAAGCCGTATGATCGCAATTTTATTGAGACAATATGACATTCTTTAATATTTAAACAGCTGGAATGTAAATATCCAACCTGACAATGGATGTAATTGTGCGATATCTCCATATTGTTCAGGTACAATGTGATAATCCCTAACTGTTAGCTACGACAGAGTGTGACACATTTACGAAAGGCGTGCGATATAAAGGGTATACCACAAAATTGCGCATGAAATTAATGATTGTTTACATTCGATTTTTAATGACCAAATTAACATTTATGTTATATCTCGTTTTGTATTATCACTGATTCAATTGAACTTAACATCGCATTCCTCGTTATTGATGATACTCGATATATCCTTCAAATGCTTTTAAATATCGTGAAGCAATTGTGTTTTTGAGAAATTGAAAGCACTCACAGTTAAAATGTATTACTTGACGATTCAGGACATTAAATTTTGTTTAAAATGCATATGCAAATTAATGTATGCGCTGTATGCAGATTTTCCATTAGGATCTCTGCTACAATGTTGTTTAACACCGACATACATGGCTTTGTAAAACGATAAGGTTAGTACATGTAATTTGTAATCGGCGCCACTGGTTATTTGAGTTACTGCAATAATTTAATCTAATCTGATCTAATCAATCCGATGAAGATATGTATTGCTTAATAATACTGCAGAATCAGCATCGATTTAAATTACATATGGGGGGCTTGAACATAATTGCAAGATAAGTAAGTGAAAATTCTAGTCCCATAATGATATGCTATGATAATGATTATGTTTTATTTACCATTGCATTTGTATAATAACAACATTTAATTATTTTACATCACTCGGTTGTTATAAAATAACAATACATGTAATAACACGATCTCCTATATGTTTTGCATGATAAGAATCCGCATTTACACAAAACCTGATTGTACTAAATTATGCATAAATGGATGGGAAACATTACAACTACAATACAAGCTGTTGTCAGAAGTCGAACGAACGTTCGATTTAAATGTAGCTTTCTTACGGATTTTTTTATTGACGTATTAATATAAGAATATATTAACGTCAAAAGCAAAGACAAGTCAACAGCCATCGATTGAAAAGAAATTCGTTATTGCATACCTTGACTTATAAAGCGTAAAAGAACATAAGACAAAGCCAATCATCGAATGTCAAGCAGGTTTAAAGGTATTGTCCATAATTAATTTACTGTATTTTGGAATTGAATTGTGTTGCATGCTTGAACAATTATCGGAAGAAAAGATAAAGGAAAAGCGAAGACGCAATCTTTGTTCGACTAAAAAGATATTTATTCTAAATGTATTCGACAATATTCTTAATTGTTTATGAAGCAATGCCTAATTGCTCGTTTAGCCATCAGCTATCATAAATATTTATGGTAGATTGTCTTGGCATAACATAAATTATAGACATAATGAAAACTTTAATCCTACTCGAATGACTATCACCTATACAAAAACGAAATGTTGGGTGGTATATTTCTAAATTACCTGATTGTAATTATAGTTTTGAATTCCATCTCGAATCAACATATTAAAGGAATTGGAGTGAGGAAAATTGCAATCAATAATAAACTTTGTACACATATGCACGAATTGGAATGCCGCTTGGAATTAATTGATAAAACAGTCATGCTTTTATAGCGGCATTGGTTCGGTATAGTGTTTCTCTGTGTAGGTGTAAATGTGTGCGCATACTTACCGAAATATTTCACAAGTAATGTATACAAACGGAAAGGTATTTAACAAATACTTGTAATACATAAAAGAACAGTTATTTAGTAAATCACGTCCACCGACCCATAATACATAACACAATAACACAATTTATCACATGCTGTAGCTTGTTTTCAATGTAATACAGACATTACGTATTTTTTTATATTACACATGTGTAATACAACATTTTTAAGCATCTTCATTGGCTACAGAATCAATTAATAACCAATCCCATGGCTTTATTTTTATGAAATGACGTCGTCAACATGAAATGACGTCACGATAGTTAACAACTTTTAGATCTATCAGCATTTGTTTGGTCAATTAAGATGTAGTTTATTTAGTGTAAAAGCATGTGATAAAAAAGATCTGACACTCGTTGTCATATCATACCATATTTTATTAAACTCGTCCTGGAAATTCGTTAGTAAGCTCGCCAAAGGCTCGCTTACTTACAAAGTTCCTGAACTCGTTTAATAAAATATGGTATGCTATGACAACTCATGTCAGATCCTATATGTATTTCATAATATACTCTTAAAATTTGAAACAGAATTATTCAATTGCTATGCAAAAATAAAATTATAACTATTAGTACAATATAGTTTGTCTCATTCTATTAACATCGCATGCCCATTGGTACTCAATGTGTATGATTAAAGGATTGAAGTGTTCTGTTTGATATGAAAGAATCGTAATGAAGACCTTGCCATGTCACGAAAACAAATACCCCCAACTGCATGTGTCTCTAACTGTTTAGATAATGGGTAATACGGTTACACAAATCAAGGCCGATCAATGGAAACCTTTGTCCTCGATTGACAGGTTATTGACTGGTACCCCGCCAAAGGCATATCACCACGATAACAAGGAAGTTGCAACACATACCTTCCGTGATCATTTTCCAACACAGGACATTACAAGTGTATTATAAGCTGTTTATGTGTTTAGTGTCCAGAAGTGAACGAACAATGTATTTTTTAACAAAAATAAGTTTTTGTGTTGTTTTATTTTTTAGTTTATATGTATTGTAACAACACGCATGCCTCTACACTTTTCTTACGCATCCCTTAATCATATCAGTATAGCTCCCTTTTTTTGAACGGATCCTGTTGAAATTAGGACCAAGAATAATTCAACACATATCTGATAATTCCTGAAATTTTATTGAAATTGAAAAACAACAAAATATAAAACTTAACACATTAAAAACGTCACTTCAAAAGTCAAATTCGCAAACTCATACAACGTTAAATAATAACAACTTGAAAAGTCAAATGCATAAACTTACACCTCTTAATAACTAACCGGCTTGCAACATACCGATTGAGTCGTTGCGCATTTGAATATTCTTACGAGCCATATTGTTTTTCTTTAATTAATGTTATGTTTTCTTGTTTACAAACTCACCTAGAATGATGAAATTGAAATCAAATTGGAATAACATGTATATCGCGTTTTAATACACTTGATGACTTTTCTAACGCAACACTTTTAAAACGTACATAGCTCAGTAATGAGTAAATAATTTAATTTAAAATTGCACATGTGATCAGTTAACTACATTATGTGCAAGCTAACGATAAAATCATTTATCCATGTCGATCGAACGCTTTAGCAAATGGGGAAATTATCCTGCAAAATGCAAATTGCGCGATTGCGCTCCTGAATATTCATACGAACCATATTGTTTGGTAAATTAGTGTTATGTCTTCCTTGTGTAAGAACCCACGTAAAACAATCAAATTGAAATAAAACTAGGATTAAATCTATATTATATATTATTTCACCATTTCCACGTGCACAACTATGGAACCACATCTTCCCCACGTGCTAAAGCGTCCAATCGTCACGGATGAATGATTTTATCATGAGCTTGTATAGAATGTAGTCAAATGATCGTATGTAAAAATTTTAATCAATATCTTTACTCATAACTAAGATATTTAAGTATTTAAAGTGATGCGTTAGGAAAGTCCCCAAGTGTATAGGGGTTGTTATTTGAAAAAAAAACGCGTTCTATCACTCTGACTCTCCTATAACGATTTGCTAATGTAACATATGTTTAACTATGTTTTTGCATTATGAACGTTTCAGTGCGTTGTAAATTGTCGGTAGTTTTATTATAACCCTCTTCTCTTATTAAGGTGCCTGCTGCCTATATTAGTGTAAGTGCTTTCTTCATGTATGCAATGCTTACAAGAAAGGAATACGATTATTTTATGAATGAGGACCGCACACTGATATTAAATGACCTGCGTTGGATATGATTGAGCGAATACATTCGTCATGTGATATTAATGGAGGAATATTTGCTTTGAAGATAATTGTTAATATGAGTTTCTATAAGCTTTATGTGTGTGATTCTAATTATCGGTGAGCGTCATTTGTGTTTAGAAGATGCCATGGAACGGTAAAAATTACAATTGACGATACTGGTATAGCTGTTAGCATTCGGTGTGAGTATAGTAAAAATGGTGAATGACTTGCGCCGCACCCCTTCATAATGTATTCTTGAATGAAAACTGTATAACAACATATTAAACTTGCTGGAACTTTACTTTTTTAACAAGAAACTCAGCCTACCCATTTGTAAGATTCATAATCTTTAAAAACTTTTTATTATGATATGTTGCCTAAATTGTATTTTCTGACATATTGCTTATAACGAGAGTTTCGATCCATGCGATGCTACATGGCGCATAATACGGTTTGTTTGCTTAAAACTAAAGGTTAACTGTGTTTCACTTTCACGGATTTTAGTTTGTTATTTCTACAGTCAGTAAGCTATCAGCTATCTACGAATGTGTACTATACATACGTATCATTCTTAAGCTGTCTTAACTATCCTGGATAATGCATGTTAGAATTACTGCGTTATTTCCTGTGTGTTATCAATGCTAATGTATCGTGAGTTTTATTGTTATGTATGTAAACCAACGGTTGTATAGTCAAGTCCTACTTAATCTGATTTAAGACATTGAGAGTGTTTCATGTTAATGAAAAACGAATACATTTACACTTTAAAATCATCGAGATGCGAACTTAATTGTTCGATTCAAGCTCTGACATAAAAATAAATATGCATAATATGCAGCAACTATAAATGTTTTACTATTTGCAAGTACATTATACGCGTATAATGAATAGATTATATGTGTTTGCTTCTGTGGTAATACCTTGAAATTTTTTCTCAGTAATGCGAGCAAATAACTATTTTCACAAGCGCTTACACGAGTGAGACAATGTACATTTTTAAACGTTAATGGTTTTTTAACGATATTTCCCCGAAAGCAGACATATTTTATTTATATTTAATGCTTTTGATCGTTTCACGTCAGTTTCTTTTTATACGTTTTTTGCCCGTATATAGTCTAATAGATGTGTGGTAATTTGGGTAATTAGTTAACCTTCCTGCACCATGTTGGATTACATTAAATGTGCCGTGGAGTTTTGAACGTAAGTTATAGGGGCTGCTAATTGCTAAACTAATGGGCCGTCATGTGTCTGAACCTTCTTAACCCCAGCGGAAACAAAGGTTAAATTACCCTTTACAGTGCGGTAAAGGCTTATACCAAGATTGCAACAAACGGTCACGGTAATTAAAAAGATACGAAGTTGTGTTTTTCGTAAACAAGACAAACAAATTGATTTATGCTCAGTAACATAAAATAAAACTAACTGTCGATGATATACGATAAAAGTGTTTTCTGTACAGGATTATTGATAGGTCTCAATTGTTTTCCTCTCTGTTTATTCTGGAATATCAATTTAATTGAATCGGAAAGATCGTCAAGCAAATACGATGTCGGATACACGCACATTCGGATATAAATATTCTGAGTTAACAATTACACTTGTAACAAGAAAAACCAACTCTAATACTTACTAGGTTAAATTAAAACCCTCGAGACATTGTATGAAAGTCGTGTTAAGCGAATAAGACTGCGGGGCCAAAGCCGAGGATATTAAAGCGAGTATATACGATTTAAATGTTAACATTTTATTCTAGCAATCTTGAAGCTTAATATGAATATGAATATGAACTGTTATACTCTTATAACATTAATATACCATCTTATATAGTTAAGTCAAACAAATATCAACATATTCCATCGACATATAGTAAGCGCAAAACAATTGGATTAATCGCACAATAATACTATAAATATTTGTAAAAGAGTTCCAAGCAAATGTTTTATACCAAGCCTTGTGTCGCTTTCTGTTAGTGTTAATGATTTATTAATTATACATTTTACTACAAAAACTGTTGACTCGTATGAAGTGGGGTTATTAGCATTTAACTGATGTCATTTACTTGCGCATCGGATCTTCTGATTTTACTCCCACATTATTTGTGTAGGCAAATTACAATCCCTACACTTTCAAAAACAACCCAAAAGATAATTTCAATTCATGACTGCAAATAGTGAAATCCGATATCATTTCTGTTGTACGCTTTACCAAACTTGTATCTGGAACATACAAGTGCGTATTGTTTTCCGAATGTATATCTTCCCCATGATGTATATAATTATGCAACCTGGGAGTAATAAAGTATTGTTCTGCTCTGTTCATATTGAATTAATGCTTTTCTATTTGAAGTTTGATATTAAGTTTCGCTTGAATATATGCGCATAAAAAATATTATCAATACCGTCATGCTTGTTCCAAGGAATGAATTAAATAAGCATAGAAAATGTATTCAATAACTGGACGTTTTATATATGATGGCAGTATGTTTATATCATAATTGTTATGAATTTAAATATACAAGAACGTTCACGTAATATTATTATTTTCTATAATTACACAGAACTAGTATTTGGCAAAATAAAGATATACAATTACAATGTTGTCAACACAGTTACATATTCTTATAGGAAAGTAATTGATAGTGTGTCCGTACAGGAGAACCAATTGACCAGTTGCAGACTAAAATACATCTGTATGCATACGGTGTTTATACAGGACATACTTTCCTGCGACCAAAACTTCACTTTTAAAATATTTTAATTAGACAATTTATTGCACTTGAACGTATTAACGGTATATTAGGTAATTTCGTTTTTTTTTTTCACAATTCACATGTGAAAATTATTGGAAAAATGCCAGATTGTCGATTGTCAACTCTAATTAAAAAAATATATATATATTTTTTTTATAAAAACATATACATGTTCCGGTGTACAATGGTAGTCATTAAAACATTTTGCTTCGTCGCTTATGGGAGATTTAATGAATTTGTATTGCATTGCCTCTTTAGAAATAACTCAGCATGTTTTACATTAATACTCAATTTAAGGATCTCGAACAACGTATCAGAAACAATATTTTCGCCCAAACAAACTATATATATATTGTAGTAAGAATTATGATCCAGTATCTTTATAAATGCTAAACCACATAATTATGTTTATGTTTTTAAATAGCTCCCACAACCTTGTGTGGTTTTCTCATTGTACTATACTTCACATTAATGCATTTAATACCATGAATGTTATTATTTATATTCGGCAAAATGTCCCCTTCAGATATTGACTAAAGCGCTTTTACAAACATGATGCGGTGCATACATTTGTTCCGTGTACGTCAAATCGAAAGAGCTTATTTATATTGCACAGCTGGAATTTAAATATCACAACATGCAAATGACTGTAATTGTTGTATATCGCCATAATTATCAGGTACAGTGTACTAATCCCAGCAGCATATTGTTTGAATATGAAATGCTCTGACGACAAAAGTCTTCAAAATAAATAGGTAAAATTAAACAAAGTCTTAATGCATTGACGCAAGTTTTGATCTATAATTTCTATCAGTATTTTATAAATACAGTATAATGCAAAAAATATTTGCTTGTTTTGGGACAAACAATAATGTTAATTTTTCATCATGCTAATTATGTATCTCCTTTGGAACGGCTTTTGGGATTATTTTTTTATTGGAACGGCACGTTTATCTCATGGTTGACACACTTTGTATAAAAATGTCAGTATGACCAACCCTGTAATTTTATATCTTCAATATTTTAACGTATTTGCTGTATACAAAAACAAAGTATTTTTATTGACCTATCAATGTTTGCTAATTATCTATGCCATTGATATGGTGTTGTTTAAATGCTATCGTAATTTAAATCGAACATTTCTAGTTTTCTCAATGTATATACCTTCATATAAATAATAACACAATGAAAGCTTAATTATTCTGCCATAGACTTTCGTACACAGATTTTCTCGGAGGTGTAGTTCTTGATTTCATTCGAGAACTTTTACGTATAAATTATCGTATTTGACTATTTTGGTGAACAAGATTTGACTTTTCGTATTTTAAAATAAGATTTAAGAGACGAACGCGTTAATATAACATTTTAGAAAGATTTTCTCTTTTTAGATTTCAATATAGAGTGTGATATCGCGTATGACTGTATTGCTTTTAGAAAGTGTTGTTTGCTGGTATTTAGTTTATTTATATACGATTGAATGATACATTTGAAGTTGCATTAGTGATTCAAATATTGTTTTCGACGGAGATGGTGTCAACCGCTACTGCATTTAACACCACCACATGGAAACCATTTACAACGTCCATTAAGAGTATATCCGGGGTTATGCATCCTATTCGTCTTCAAGATTAAAATACCGGTTTTATATCCGATAAGATTTTAAAGTAATTCAGGTGAAAGTAAGCCTTAATCCTATTCTACTAGCCATTGCAAACTTTGCCTGATTCTCCATGCGAGCCTTACATACATAAAGTCAAAGTTCACGGTCCCATTAAAGCTGAATGATGACTGATGGTAATATATGGTTCACTTGATAATACTCATATTGAAGTGAACGGTCAAATCGACGCCATTTTGAAGTGTACGATTACATCCGAGTTATACAAAATATACAGGACTAATGAAACACCACAAAAATTGAGATTAATTAGGTTAAACACACGCTAGTCTCTTATTGAATGAATTTCTCTTATTTGCATTGGAATATTACAATTGTGTTGATCATTACCGTGAAATAACAATATTTAATATACCAATTACCAAATCATGATACCGTTTTATTACTAAGGCTTTACTCAATTACCAACGAAATATGCAATGCCTTGATGGTAGTGAACTAGTTGTATATATTACCGAAAAAGCAAACATACGGAATGGAGAATGTTGAAGTACATGAAAAAGTGTTTCGGTTAGCCCTCAAATGTTTATAGCATACATGGACGTCTTATGAAGAATCATATATTATCACACGGGAATGCATATATAAAACAATAAAATGAAAGTTAGTGCGTTTTTCGGAATATTGTGCACAATTACTATATTTTTGCGCGTTAAATTGTGTATTTGTTTCTTCGAGATGTCATTGAATTAACATATGACGAATCAGTAAAAAGAACAGTTAACTAATTGTTAATATTAAAATCATTTGTTCAAAATGAACTTCTATCTAAACATAACCTAGGTCATGATAATCAGAGGCAACAGTACGAATCTTAACTTTATTGTACAAAGACGTATTTCACAAACTGAATATGTTGTTGTCTCGGTTTATAAACAAAACTCTGAATGTATCAAATAATTAATGAACATATATTCTGTTTTAAGCGCGTTACATCGGCAATATAGGGTATTTATGCACGTGATTAATTGTCAGCATGCTATGTAACCCACATTCACAAACAATATCTATCTTGTTTTTTCTTTGGTAAATTATGAAAGCGATGTTGTATATTACTCTCGTGATAAGGTGTAAATGGCTGAGAATTTCGAAAAAAAAATCTTATATAAGATTCCGTTGACTGAATTCTTGCGTAGTATTAAACATGGCAACATCCTTTTATCTATGTTTTCTTCGGCAGTGGAACAGTTTCTGCTTCATGATGAAAACATATCTCAGCTTACGATTCAGTGCTGTGGTAATAATGCGCTTGTAATTGTTTACGTGGGTATTATTTCGGAATAAGGATCGCAATATTTTAATGGCAGTTTTAATTGTGTTTTTGTTTACATTTTCTCGTGATTTTGTGTTAGCTAATAATATTGACTGCTTTCCACATTTCGTTCAATGATTTAGGATGATGTTACAATTTGTTTGGCGAGGAAACCTTCGATGTTACAAACAGCCACTTTGTGTTTGTGATCGTACTAAACAACGACGGGTGTATAAGAACATTCATATTATCACGTTTTGTAAATCAAAATGATATGAGTTATTAATTATGTTACATTACGAAGAGTTTCAACAAAACAAATAATCTACATTCGTACACTAAAATAAATATTATTAAATATGTTCACTGCATATGCCATTTGAGGCAATTAACAAATATAAACACATTTTAATTCAACATGCTAGTCAACGCGTATCTTCAATGTTGTGTTGAATTTAAATCTGCACTATGATAGCCATCATTAAACGATGTTAACAAATCGATTTTCAATATGACTTATACGACAATATATATTTGACATTAAGTCAATATTTTATAAATATTTACTCTCCCAAGCATTACATTAGTCCATATAAACGCGCATTTACTTTGAACGTACGACGAATCACATGTTGATGCCTTAATACATGGGGTATCGTTGGAAGAAGTGAGACCGTCTCACGCACATACCGATTACCTGGCGGAAAGTGTGTTTCTTCCTATATCGTTTGTATATATACCTTTATTGTAAGTCTTTCTTAGGTGCCCGTTACATAAATATCTGTATGTCATTGCATTCATTAACGGAACACTTCAACAGAAGCTGTTGTAGTTATATACTGTTACATTCAGATAATACTAGAGCTTAAGAATGCAACACATGGAAATAGCCATTAAGGGTTGGCCTGGTTACATGCCCAGGTGTACAAAGACAATATATCCTTTCTAAGAGCTTGCGTTTACGACGCTATAAAATATACGACATCATCAGGCATTCCAAGAATTGTGCAAGAGGTAACTGGTTTGTTGGTATATAAATGTGACCTTTATGTATACGGGTATTTATTTCATACACTAAAATATTTTCATACTTAAAATGTATTGTTAACGCAATTTTTTATCGAGAACATATGCTTGCTTTTTAAATGTGCAAGCACACGCATGTTTGGTATAAATTGCGCGCAGTATTTAGTTTCCTTCTTACAAAACGTAAGCTAATTATAATTATCAGTGTGTTTGATGTTATACTTCACATATTAACATATATAGAAAATTAATTGCGATTCGGTATACATGTATATGGACAGATTGTATTCAAGATGGCATGTAAGTGCCTATTAAACACACATAAACCTTGCTCGTGTCAATCTCGATTTAATTATAAACAATCTGACGTTCCGGCATATACAATGACTGAAAATTGACATATTCTATTCTAGTTTAAGCTAATTGCATCTACGTAATTGTAGACACTCTTGTCTTCTTTTAATACGATAAATATAAAACCGCGACATGATATACCTGTAACAAACGCTGACGCGTGGCTCTCCATCGGAAAATAGTCAGCTGTAACGTAGATTGAAGCAAATGCTGAAGTTTATCGGCAAATAATACACCGGGGAAACGCAACATAATTTGCCAAATGCGATAGGCGCACGCTTCTCTCATCGAGTAAATATAAATGTATCAACACGCGATTACACCATGGTTCGCTGCTGGAATATTCGATGCATACATATGAATATAATGTGTTCATAGTGATGTGAAATATTATTTTATTGTTTAAATAAACCTGGTCAATATGATACGGATATTTTTGTTTGCAAAATAGCAGCTCAATTGTGTAATTTGTTAATCTGACGATATAGTATATACTCATATTATACATTGACTAAAAATGTGTAATATGTTTTATTGTATACTATTCTGTTTTAATTCTCGTTTCATAGTGTTTAATACAGAAACACTATTAACATCGCTCAGTTTTACACTCACCATACTATTTGTTTCAGTGTCATTTGAAACGTCTTCGGCTGTCGAGAGTCTGTACTGTAAGCATCGAGAAATAACTTAAACCGATTGGACAGTACCTCTGTCTTATCGAGCAGGATCAGTTATAGCTCAGAGCACAATAAACACGGCCCAATAAACCCCGATGGACGGCGCGATGATGGGAACAGACGCCGTGGGACATTAGGAAGTTACGGGCGGAACGTGAAACAACGTTTTATACTCTAGTGGATACATATAATGTGATTTTTCTTGAAAAAAGGCGGATATTGTTGGAATTTATTCGGATAATTAAAAACTGAGAACTGTGCTTGGATGTAAATGCGAATGCAGCGATACGTGAGGCATAGTGCAAGGTATATTTATGTTTCTAACCACATGGATTATTGTATGTGTAAGCTTCATTTATAACAGTTGACAATTTCTATTATTTATAATAACAGCTTATGAAAAAGGTATTAAAAGGAAGTGTGTGTGTGAACGTGTAAATGTAACAAAAGCAATTGTAAACAAGAGGTTGGTATTTATTGTGTCATTCGCCCCTGCTCTATGGATATGGAATCATGACTTATCTTCGGTTCAGCGGAATATTTATATTGTCTTCAATGATACTGGTATCATTTCAAGGTAAGTGTTTTTATAGTGTTTTTTTATTTACACTAAAACAGATGTATGAGATAAATATATATGTTAAAATAAACATAACCATGATAGTGTGTACATTTGTTTAGAATTAAACACCTTATAAACACCGACATGATTGAAACGAAGCATCAGTAAATTCGTATTCTTCTATAGCAATACAGATTTTATTAAACATGACATTATATTATTATTGGACTGGAATGTTGACCGCAGTATGTGTATAATAAGCTCTATAACATACGTACAATACGACGTAGGCGATGTTACGAGATTGTCGCATACACTTACATCTGTAGTTTTATTTTCTGTCTGTTCTGCAAGTTGTGTTTTGCTAGCGTAATCTTGTTCAGATGCATACATTTAGTCATTATTGTTTGTAATCGCTATTGCAGATTTTACCTCACTTCCTATTATAATTTCCTTCTACGTGAACACTAGTAAAATCACAAACTAATGTTATTGCATTCAACGTATTAGTTATTTAATCATCTAATGGGTCCGATTCTGACTTTGTGAATGGCAAACCTCTTTATTTACACTACGCGGTGGAATATTTAATGTCAATATTTGTTAATTTTATTTCCAATTCAAATTTGATTGTATAAATATGATCCCATATGCGAGCATTGTGATGCTTATCGATAAAAGTGAAAAGAAATACTGATCATAAATTGCGATGGCATTCTTTTTTATTGATATGTAATTGTGACATTGTTTTGAATATTTGCCTTACCACAAATATTTAATAAATGAATAAACTAAATGCCATACACCAAATAGACATTGAATATGTATGAGACAAGAGGTGCCTTATACTGCATAATTGCTGATACATTTATCAAGATTTAATGTTTTGTGTTTTATAATATGCGATAGAACTGCGAGTTTTGATGCGTTCATTAAAACATTGAATTAAAACCACATTTTGGCAAAATGCATTATCAATAGGGACTTATTCACATATTGTCAAAATGACAATTGTCCGACTTGTTTCAAAATTGAAACAAGAAAAAAATAATATATATATATATCAACCTGTATACTCAGTTAACGATATACCCACGTAGACTCGTACTGAATATAATTAAAAAGCTTCATGTATAAATAACCATCATTTGAAATAGTTACAATTATTAAGCATTACACACACGAAACGATTTTATACTTTGGAATGTGTCTGTTGTTTGCGTAAAATTTTGTTACAAAACGCGAATTATTATATCAAGTATAAAATGCATGCACTTATGAGAGTCGGGATGTCTGAGTGTATTAGGCGTAATCATTTTAAGCCAAAGGATACTGGTCCGAGCCCAGCTGTGGACAGACGTTTTTCTTTACTTTTGTATGCCTTATTCGTTTTACTTTAATGGACATAAGAGTTAAAATCTTGCAATTTTATGAATTTACTGATACACTTGAAAATATGCCTCCTCTTTCTAAACAAGTCTCTTTAAACAAAATGTGTAAGCTTTCACCATATGTTGTCATCATTTAAATAAAACTACTTAGAAAAATGCGGGATGTAGTGAATTAAATCAAACGTTCTCACCTGACGAATTAAGTTCGTTGATTTAAATGATCGCTGCTTTTGAAAGCACTCAGCAGGTTTATTACTAACAATGAACTTTGTGATCACATAAACCAAACTCATCTGAAAACACAACTCCTCCCAAATAACAGCGTAGAGCTTGTTGAAGCTTGGTTCAGAAGGGCATGTGGTTAATAAACAAAACCCCACACGCCCCCTTTGGTTGGTGATAGTCATGATAACAAATTGGTTTACTTGCTGAAAGTTTTTGTTGTTACAAACATTGGTAATTAAAAAGCCTATACTCAGCGTATTGAATGGTATCTTATTTAGTTTCACCGACACGTTAAATGCAATCATTTTTCTATTCCCTCGTCTTAAGCATGATACATTATTTAGAATACATGCTGTGTCGTTGTAGTATTACAGATTTTAAGGTTTTTCTAGTGATAGGTGACATTACATTATACTGTTTGATTCATTTAAACAACAATATACGAAGCACCTAGTATCACTAATCAAACTGTATATTTGCGTTTCGTGATTATCCTTTGAAGACAAATTACAAAGTGAACAAATAAAAAAATGAAGAAAAATAGATATTCTCCATTGAAAACAAAATGGCTTAAAAATGAGAAGTTAAACTGATGTTGTTGTGGAATTTGTCTTACTAAATGAATGTCGAGACTTTTCACACACATGCATTAAGCCCCAGTTTCCCAGAGCGAGGCTAATTTATTATTCTCGTGATATCGACAATGCGTTATTATGTTGCACAGCTGCTGTTTAAATAACCCAACTTGAACAATGTTGTTATTTTTATATATCGCCATAATTATCAGGTACCATGTGCTAATTTCTTTTTCTTATCGACAACATATTGTTGCATTCTTACGAAAGGTTTGCGATCAATAGTGCGTATTATTTGGTTCGCATTTAAAATTGTATTATCATTTTGAATTATGTTTTTAAATACACAATTAATATGAATACGAGTCTTATTTATTTTTGGTGATTTTAATCAAACAAATATCGGATTTCTTGTTCGAAATGATAATCTATAGATAACTATTAATTACTGAAATGTTTTTCAAAATTGCGAAAACATAAGTGTTTTTTAAGCACTCAATATTTTACTGTTCACACATTGCAATATAATTGAACTTCCGTGTGCAAATCAATTTGTTTCTGCTTAATATAGATCTTATTTTAAGGTTCCTTATTCTATATTATTTTGTACCAAAATACATAGCTTTGTAACAAGATTTTGTTTTATAGTTTATGTTTGAAAGATGAAGAGCGTTTTTTGAGGTGTCTTAGAATTAAATGAGGATCACAATTTCGCTAAATCGTTAACATTAATTTTAATTAAAATGTTGAGGCTTGAAGATAAGTTCATTATAATAATTCGTTAATATACTATTTCTATGATGATTCATAGGTTATTGACTCCTTATTTTCATAACTAACCCATATAATTAACATATTTAGAATGTTAACACATAAAACAATCACGTTAAGCGCTGTTTATTTTGATATGATCATAGGTTCAACTCCAAACCTACCAAAGCCACTATGAAAACATCTTACATTTTAAAATACAAGAATACATTAAGGTGTACGATTGAAACATTTTTAATAACTCAAAGCCTTTGTGTTTAGTATCTCGTTTATAATTACAGCCACACATTTTTCAAAGCCACGATGTCTAAGCTATAGAGTTGTTTATTATCAAAAACGTGTGAATATGCCTTCCAATGAAATTTAAATAACGGTATTTGAATATTGTTTTACTGCTCGGGACTTATATATCAATCCCTATAATCAGACGTTCCCTAAATATGTTGTATACATTAACATTTTCTTCAACGGAAATGCATTGAAACATTCTTGGATGGTGGGACACATGGGAAGTACAATCTAATCAATGCATTGAAACATGCTTGAATGGTGGGAAACATGGCAAGTACAATCTTATCAATTGTCAGAGATGGGGCTTACCTTTGATGTTGTTTGTTCATTGAAAAATTACAATGCATACGTACATGCATGCATTCCATTTCCAAACTGAGTATCATCAATATACAAAATGTGCTTTGAATGCAGTTTTTACCTTTGTCGGTAACACTTATACTCATGTCAACAATGGGGATTTGTTTTCTGTATAAACCCTTACATTGTTTGTTACTGGGTATGTTAAATGACTACTGAATGTTAAAATGCATTACTCGCAAACACTTGTTATATCTAAAAAGAAAACTCCAGATGCAGAAATATACCTTAATAACAATTTGCTGTTTTAAAAAAAATAACAAACTGTGGTCAACGAATTGGCGCGCTCAATTAAACGGAACGCATTACCTACATACCAAACCTTTCAAACTGCCAAGAAGTTGTTACACCATATCGTGTTATCTGTACGTTTTATTCTCATTCTTTTTGGTTAGTTTTAAATACATTGTACGCATATCTAGTAAGTAAGTAAAGTAAAAGTAAGTTGAATCATTAAATACATGTAAATTGTTACATATTATGTGAACTTTTGAGACTTATCACATTAAATTACCATCAGTGAATGATTGACAACTCTAATTTGAAATTGATCAATTAATGCAAACTTAGTTATCGAGATTTCTAATCTGGGTTTTTTTACGGAATTTACAAATCACAATTTTTCATTATAATTTATTTAAACTTGTTGCATAAGGTGTTTCTTAATTCACACTAAAATCGCGTGTGGTTGCAGATACATAGGTGTTTTTATCCAACATTGCCTAAGAATCTAACAACAAGAGCATATATTGCATTCCATAACAATTATCTCAATAAAAGACAAAAGGCAACGGAAGACAAATGTTTGCTGATGAATGATAAAAATAAATATATTACTTGTGTATGGCGCAATCCATAATTGTCGTTTACCCTGCAGCTATCATAAATATTTATAACACAATATTGAAATAACATAGATTGTTTTTCTAACGTCCTTCATAAATAATAGGTTATACAGTAACACTAATCAAGGTTTCCTTAGTCCTTAATTAACTGGTAATTGACTGATACCCCGCCGAAAGCAAATCATTACGATTACAAGGATGGTATGAAATAAGATACGAACAGGCTGAATAGTGCTGCAGTATACCCACCTGCCTACGTTTATAGGAAGCTTTTTAATGCAGGAAATTATCAATTAAATGTATTGTCAGTTTTACTAGTTTTCAAAATCCAGAAATACACGTATGATTCTTATTGTTGGTATTGGTATTACGTTTGTGTTGTATTGGAATTCTGTAAACGCATACCCATTTATTGGACAGGGTAATCTAGATGTGTACGTTCTTTATTCCTATTCTCTGATAGCAATCAATAAAACTTGGACGATTATTCGTGATGTGGTGTGTTTAACTTGTATTCTATACATTACAAGCGTTTTATTCCGGACTTTCGCGGCATGATGTAGTGATCAGTTTGTTTATAAAAGTCAGTTGTATGGTTATGCTTAACCCTGCTCAAAATAACAAAATATATTCATATAGTAGAAGTAGTAGAATATGCATTTAAAAGCGTTTTATTTCTGCCGGATGTACTTATCATTTCGTTTTTAAATGTCGGTAGTACTGTTATTATATACCCACCGCGCAATAACAACTGAGATACTGGCTGTAAAATGTTTTTTTGGTGGTCATTCCGTGTCTGCCATGATTTCAGTGAAGGGATACGTTTATTTCTTTCAATGCGGTCCGCATACTGATTCACCAGAAACCTCGTTTAATTCCCTCGTTTAATGCGGAAAAGATATGATCAAGGAAATGTGTACGCTTCTAGGTGATTGTAATTGAGAAACATGCACTTTGAAGTTAATGATTTATATGAATTGCTTTTTGGCTCATTGGCTATTATGGTGTTATTTTAAAGATCGGTAAGCGTCACATATGTTTTGGCGATGATGTTTTGAAGTAATATAAGTGTTAAGGGCACATCTGTTTGTAATTGGTATGAGCGGTTTCTATGTAACAATGACTAAATGACCACATAACTCATATATAGGCGTTAATAAAGCAGCAAAAACAATGCTTAGTAGTATATTTGGAGTATACCAATACATTTACTTGATACCATATACAATGTGATAGTTTTGTGTGATTTCCACTCATACACATTTTTATCAAGAGAGATCGTTGGTAATTGTTCATAAATATTTCAATTATACGTGGTATCATTGATACTATCAAGTCAGATCAGCCTACTTAACACCCGGGATTTTTTTCACCTTCAAATTGTGATGCCTTGCCAAATTCTGTGTGATTCTTACACTGCTTCTTTTGAGTATTTTCCTCGTGCGGCATGATACTTATTCATCGCTCGACGGGTGTGTAACTCATGAAAAAAACCACGGTTTTGCTATGTTTTATTTATTACCAGAATTAACGTTGTGTTTCTTGTTTTTTTTTTCTTATGCATTCTTATTCAGTAATATCCACGTTTATCTAACATATAAAAACGCTCTAAAGCTGACTTCCCATTTCTTGTTGATGTATAAAACAACTTGGAATGCGTTCGTGCCTGTATATTATAAGCGCTAATCTATGCTGAGTTTTATAGTTATGTATGCTTACTGGTGGTTGTTTTTGCTTGTTTAGTCAGGAATATTAAACGAATTGTGCTCTGTTTATATAAATGAAACAGACATATATAACCCAAATACACTCACTAAGACGAAGACTATATTATTAGAGTTAAATGCTAAAGTAAGAAATAAAATCTAAATACAACTCCAATATTGTAATGTTTAAAATTGCAAACATCTACATACGTTTGTGATATATTTACATTTATAATAATAACCTGTTTGCACGTACATTTTACGTTTTCATACTTTGAATTTATAACGCACCATTGACGACTTTATATTTCGAATTTCACGCGATTTACTCTTACAATTACGTTTGTGCATCTTCTGAACGAGTTGAAGGCTCCAGATTATATGTGTATACCATTAACTACCAACACAGATGGTCGATTTCTCTACTTATCAAACCTTCTTTAGAGTGTTTATATAGTATTAGTTCAACTATAAAATAAGTATTAAAAGACAATCTATAATAAATGTGTATAATTATAAATACTAGGATAAATATTGCGATACAATTATGAAAACAAAACACACTATTCAATCGTATTGGTCATTTTCTGTATGATGGCAGTTTGTTAATAACATAAGTTCAATCAAGCTCACATATACAGGAACGCGCGCATACTTGTACTTGTATGCTAGTATCCCATAGCAAAGGCTTTTGGCATATCGTGTATTACTAATAGTTAGTTGTCGAAAACAAAACACAGATGTTCAAACGCTATTGATAGTGTGGCTATACTAGAGAAACAATTGACCAGTTGCCTAATAAATACCATAAGTATGCATAAGGCGTTTAGACGAGACTTATGTTCAATAAAACATATGGTAATTCATCACGTTGGTCAAGTTATTTCTCTATTTGCATAGGTCGTCGTGTGCTAAAATATAGCAAAATGTTTCGAGATAACGAAACGCCGTAAATAAAGTAGACACACATGGCTTGAAGAAGTGCAGACATGAATGCCAGCACAGAGTTTTCTTATCCCCTAACTCGCCTTGTGTTATATATCCCCCTCTTTGAAGTAAATTGTATTGTACAAGCTATAGTGAGAGATAAGTTTATACCACAATAACCAAACGCATTATGTCCAAATTGTTTGTTATGGTATTGCATATAAATTAATAAGGTTCGATTCCATAAATAGCAAACCACGTTTTTTACATTTTTCACGGCGACCTTTACCGTTATTTCAATAACCATAACGTAATATATATAGTTTGAATACAAGTGTATTAAAACAAGTCCGTACTAAATGCAATGGAGAATGATTTATGAGCATGCAATAGCGTTAGTGGCTAGTTTATTTGCTTTAAATATATTTGTTCCGTGTGTTTATTTAAAATGCACAGCTGGAATTCAAACACCACGACGTTAAACTGGATGTAATTGCTGTATATCACTATACTTATCACGTAATATTTACTAATCCGAGCTTGCAAAAGGCGTCAGATTGTGGCGTTTTGAAAAAGGCGCATTTTCTGAAGTGCGATATATGCACCGATACGTTCACAATATTACAATTAAGAAGGATAATGTTTATTTTTCAACTGTCTTCAAGAGGTTATAACCAAACCCGTTTGAATGTTATTTAGCTTGACATTGCGCTGGATGGTGATCAATACATTATTTTAATGCTGCAGTGATCGCAAGAACAAATTTTGAATGGCGGACTTTTGTATTAGGATTTCACCCGCATACACATTAACCTCTTAATAAATGAGCAGCTACGCCCAGGCTAGTCAGAGCCGACACGTTCTGCCTATACCGGATTTACGTTTGAAGAGATATCTTACCGACCCACTAATCAAAATCAAATCTTCCATCTGTATAGGGCAAGTTTCATAATTATTTACAAAGCGACACGTTTTAAAGTAAAAACATATTGGGGTAGTGTTTAATAACTTTTTTACATTCTAGGCACTACTTCTTACTAAAATGATTGATAAACCAGAACAAAGGGGATTGCGAGTAAATCGAGAACAATATGTTATTTATATCGCACTATGCTTTATCATTTGTAACAACATTGACATGACTTAAGCTGCGTATATGATTGAGCGTCAATCCACATGCAACATTGGTTAGCAAGTCTAGAAAAGAATGTAAATAGTCATTCATAAAGTTTACGAAAGGGTATTACTACAAATGCTTATTCTACCATTGGCTATATATCTGATGTCTTTGACTTATTCAAATCCACACCTTAATCATATTTGAACACATGTCACAAAAAGTGTAACATGCTCCAAATATAAACGCAAAGGTTTCGGAGTCCAAGAAAATTGTCATAAATAACTGGATTTACATATGTTATTTTGAAACGCGTACCAAAGTAATAAAAAATACAACGTCGTTTTTTTTTTTTTTTTAAATCGCATATTCATTCTTATTCTGCCATACAACCACTAAGAAATCATCTCCAATAATATGCAAAATTTAAATATTCGGATATGATCCGTCTTTGTCAACTATTTATTTACCTATATTGTTGTTGTATATTAAAAATGCACATATTTCATTAACTGGAATTCTTGAGTTGAGCTTGAATGGATGTGAACATTATCAGCACATTGCGATACTTGCATGTGTTCATAAAGCAGTCACTGTTATGATTGTGTACAATGGATATATGGAATATCAATCTAAAACACGTGCAACTAATTTTAATATTGAGTACGTTTGTTATCACTTGCAATCATAAACTTGCCAACGTCTATCAGCTGACTATCGCTTAACAGTTTACCGTAAAGCATATTTCTCAGCGAGTAGCAAACTGTGAACAAGAAAGATAAATACTTTCTCTACCACCAAAAAAATGATATTGACGACCGAGACTAACAAATACAAATTATTGTACATTTGATTCGAACTACTAATTCAAAAACCTACAAATCTAAACATCTCACGATACATTATTGCAACCGCGGTTCATGGTAACGCAATACTTCCTAAAGTTAAAAGAAAACAAAACTGCGGTAAAAAAGAGGGCATGATGTGAATAGCAAAATGACATTAATTGTGTTTTAAAAATCCCCATTTGATACCCGGTGCGTTTCACTACTGTAGCGAACTAATCGGGCATTATTACCTATTTATCATTAGGAATGAGAACACTTAAAATACAATTTAACAAGGGACATAACGTGTACATGTTACCGGATCAGTTGAGTATGGTATTTTAAACGAATATATCATAGGTATGAGCAAAAACGGTACGTCGTATCGTCGATTCTACTCAATTCGATAAATGCGAGTCCAACGCACTGGGTAGATACTGGGACATACAGTTATATAATAAAGGGCATTATTAGCCTCCGCAGTTTGTTTATCTGACGTTTATTATAATGTTGACAAGGAACTTCGTCGAAGTCAACGATTAATGTCAAATTGTTTGCTTATCTGCATGCTTATCTTATGCCTATGTATGCAATATTTCACCATAAATCACAAAGTATTTTGCAGGATTCATTGCATTGTATCAATATTAATAATATTTGCAGTGTTGCTTTTATGTTGTTGTTTTGGGCCGTGTGTGCCTACATTTTATGTTATTATTATCATGATGACGAATTGTAATTGTATTTAAGATGAATAGTCATACAATACACAGCAAATCTTAATATATAAATGTATTTGTCAAATTAGCTTAACTATTTAATCATACAGCCATTTTCTATGACTCGGTTCTAAATGCTTTGAAGAAAAGGAAACTCTAAGGATTTAGATGCTATCAAGCTAACATAACAGGTTTAAACTAAATGGAATGCTCGTATCATTGCTATACACATTCAATGATGACTAAAACTATTATTAAAAGCATGTGTAAACTAACTTGTATCCGCATGTTCACCACTCATTTCGTTTTCAAATGAAATGTTTATTTGGTTTAAACACCTATAACAATTAATGTGCTGGCTATAATAATTATTTCGACGCGTTTTGTCTGTCTGCAAAGCTTTTAAGAAAGAATGGGATCAGTCGATTCTGCGAATATGGACCACATGCTGACTTAATTGAATGCTTAACTAGAATCTTACGATACGGCCGAAATGATGTGCCTGAGTGGTGATATTGATTAAGATTCTTCAGCTTTGATGTTGAATATCATTTCTTTGAGCTATTGAAACTCTAATGATAAATGAGCATCATATGTTTTTATCAAACTTTTCGAAATATTGCATAAGATGGTTTTATTATCGGAAATGTTTTCAAAAAAATACAGCAGAACATATTCTTAATTGATAGTTTTGTATTTTAAACTATATTCACGTACATGTGATACTTCAAAACCCTACCATACATTTTACAGTAAAAAGTGTTACAAAATAGTAATATATGTAGTTATTTATGTATTTACAATAAAATGTGCGCGCTTTATTAGAGTCATGTTGTTCCGTGTTCGTTTGTCGTCTGTCTGTCCCGAAACGTGTGCGGACACGAACTTTCCAATTCCTTGAGGAATTTCGAAATAACGTAATTCAAATGATCACCTAACTGACATGGTATGCAGCACGCAACAATTTAGAGGCTACCTTCAAGGTCAATGTCAAGGTTAAAGGTTAACATACATGCTTTTATGTATAAGAAGTGCTCGAGTGGACTTAAACTTTCCAATTCATTAAAGGATTTCGAAAGAAAACGCATAAATGTTCACCAATATGCTACTCTGTGACTCTTTGGCTATGATACTCCAACAGCCAGTTTGCTGCCGTCAATGTCAAGGTTATTTGTTTAGGTCAAAGGTCACATTATGGGCTTTATTGTCAAAAAAAAATTATGCCCCAGACACACACACCATGCATTGGAGGATTTGTTAATTACTTGGCAGTAATGGTAACTCAAATTATATGGTGTATCGCGCACATTAGTCATATGGAAACTTTCAGGTTCAAGATCAGAATTTGAGGTAAAAGGTCAAAATACGGGGCTTTATTGAGAAAAGGGCTTTAGCGGTCTGTACCTTCCAAATGCATTAAATGATTTCGAAATTTACTTGGAGCAAATGGGCACCTATATAAGTATGTTCGTCGCGCGCATAACACTGTCGCTTCCTTCAAGTTAAATACTATCGGCTTATCTGGTTGATAATTTGACTCTGTTTTGAATTTATTTAGAACAACTTGGCGCGAGTGTCCACCTTTATAAGACCTAAATAAGACAGTGTGTCGTGCGCAACAACAATATGGCTACCTTTAAGGTCAATGTCAAACTTTAAGGTCGAAATTTAAACTGTAGAGCTTTATTTTGAAAAAAAGGGCTCTAAAGCACTGTAACTTCCCTATCGGTCATACTAAATAAGCACTTTTAATAAGAATAACTCTTCATTTTGATAAGCCCCTGTATTTAAAAAAATGTTTGCAAGGCATGTGAAAAACAAGTTTAAATCATGAATAAAGACTGGAAAACATGAAGTACGTTTTCTTGGTTATCTGATTTTTGTGTCATGTGTTCGTGCAATAGATGAACCTATCAAGTAGTAGTATGCTAGATATGTATAACATGATATAATGATATATTGCATCAGATAGTGTGATTCCTACACGTTTTTATTAATGTGTATTCGCCCCATGCAGCACATCAGGACACGCAAGTGCGCCAAGGTATATCGGTAGGCAACATGCAGGTGTTTTTGGTGTTAAATGGTGACGCCTGATTGCATTCGTGTTGCTACGGAGTATTATTATATTATGTTATAAAAAACTTTACTATTTTAGCTTATTTTGAAAAACTCTCATAATTAATTGTAAAGAAATTTTACAATTATTATTAAGAGTGTATATGTACATATTAAAAACACACTTATAAGAGCAATTCAAATCTATGTTTAATGTTTATGCTATAATTTATATAATCTTTACCCGCTAACCAGTCCCGGATTACCCATTAGGCAGAGTAAGCAATGTTCAGCAATCAATGCTTGCGGAGGTTTTCATAACTTTATGTTACGATTGCCGACTTGCTCTAATGTATATTTATATTAAATATAAAACGTACTAAATGTGCGACAGAATTAATGTGTTGGATTGATGTTCACTTTCTTTGTAGATGAACATATTACGTCAACATAATTTATATTCAAAATCAAGCATACTTTTTTATTGTTTTCCATTTTGTTCAAAGTGATCAGCATCAATAAATATGCGCAATGTTTGCAGAATGGTCTTAAGCGAACACATTTTGCTCAGATGTTTGCAACAAAGACAACTTGCCAAGGGCATATTAGTTTTATATGAACAAGGCCGTTAGTGTAATTAAAATCTAGAGTGAATTATGTAACGAACAATATAATAACTATGCATTGTTCTATAATAACAAGTAAAATGCATTTGTGGTTAGCTTTGTGCTTCCTCATGTAAACAATGATACTGCTCAAATTTCATCAGTTGTTTTGTGTTTGGGGATTATAATCTAGTAAGTGTGTGTTTGCACAATTCGCATTTATATCTAACAAGGTTATTGGCCGTCGTCAGTGCCCGCATTGCATTTAAATTACCTATAGCATAAGTGACATTATATACTTAGTCCTTCTTTATTGCAGTTTCATGTATTTATGTCAAACGATAAACACATATTGGCACGTTTACTTATTGATATTCTTTATAACGAAGCGCCACTGTAACCGCATTGTCCTTTAAAAAACCATAAATGTCTCTATTTAACTTGTAGTTCCTGATTGCAGCTGTATTAATATTTAACTCAAGATAAACATATATTGGCGTATTATTGTAATTCTTTTGCCCTTTAAGAAAAAAGATAAATGTTGTGGAAACATGTCCATACGAGAGTTCCAATTGGCTTAACATTATTGTTGGTTCCATTGCAAGAGATTTTGATAACATCTCAATATACGGTTCAGTACGGGTCTTGCATAAATCATTCATAAGCAAACGTCTCAACCCAGACAGCCATTGAAGTGAAACAACCCAGTTGTGTTTCCTTGAGCGTCCTGGAGTAACACTGTAGATTATCTTGTTTTGCTATTGTGCCAGCCCGTTTGCATACAAAAAGGTTTGCACTTTTGCTTACATTGATACGGCTGTTAGGGGAATAGGCAACAACTTTCAAAAAAATAAGGGAGACGATTTAACTATACTTGTGTTTGACACAAAACTGCATTTATGCATTAATCTGTTGATGTACCGATTCATGTACTAATACGCATAGGGCAAGGCAGATGAGATCTGGAAACGAGACGATTCATGGAATCCGTGATACATGCAGTGCTACTAATAATATATAATGTTTTGAACTCTCACTGCATGGAATACGACAACACTTTAATGCTGTTCACAATATGTCAAAGTATTAATTCACTAAATTCCAATGCATTGAACTGAATTATTACATTTATCAGTTGCCTGCAATTGAAGACTGATATCAATTATTGATGAAGACGTATTTACCTGATCTATATTGCAGAATATCATTTAATGCATACGTTTACACACAATAGCAACACACTACTTTTTTAACCCGGGTTTGTGTGATTTTCTTGATTGTTGGGGTTGTTTTAAATCTTGTTGTTCCAAGCAGTTGTTGTTTGTCAAAAATGTCGTTAAGCAGCATGTATATTGAAATATAAATATTGTTATAACAGAAACATACTAATCAAACTATATTAGGGCGATAGTGTGCAGTAAAGAGCATTACAAGTCAGACGAAACAATACCAATGTTATACTTGAACCAATACAACTATTACTTTAACGTGTTCATTGGTGATATTTTTCAAAAATCTAACCGTTTGATTTTTCTCGTTGATGATTTACAAATATATATATATTAAGGTTCACCAGATATGCTTTATTTCAAACACAAGCTACAATACAAATGAAGAAATATGTATAAACCTAGATATGCTTGTTACACAATTGTAGGGTGTAATTATGAAGGTTCTTACATGTATTAAAGTTGATTAAAAAATTACAATAATTTTAAAGGACTGTTGAGTTTACAAAAGAGACAGCTTCCGCGGTACGTAACACCGATGTGTGGTTTGAATTATATATACACGAAATATATACAACTTTAATAACACCGAAACTCCTGTAATTTTCATTCTATTGAATTAGTATTGACATGTTCAATATTATTCGTCAGTTTTCCATATTCAACCCAGATAATTGGACAATAATCATGACTTATGGCTGCTGTGCAAGTTTCATGCTGTGAGCATCCGTGTTTGAAATTATGAATACAAAAATGATGAAGAACAATCAGCTATTCGACATTTATGCATTCACTTTTCTCTTGGTTGTATATGTGTTGTTATTTAATTTTATTTGTTAACGAACAGGCAAGTGTATGTTACCTTCAATGTGAATTATTGGCCAGTTTACACTATTTATAAGAAAAAAATTATAGAAAAGTAATACAGTTACATGGATATTAACATTATTAATATTTTCGTTTTTCGATCTAAATTAGATTATATTGGTATAATAATTAAAACATGGCATCAATAATACCAGTTATGAAGGAAAATTTCAATAATCCAACCATTTTTTTGTGTTAGAAACTTTTTAACTAATCAGTCATTATCGCGATGAATTTTTACTGCTTATAATCCATCCTATGAAGTCATCGAAACATTTCCAAATTGATTTGCAAGTTTCAATATAACATCCTGGCTAATAAACACGGGTTAATAATTTATCTCATTTTGTATGTAGCGATGTAATATATATATATATAAATATATCGTGTATTTGCTTAATGGAATGACTTATTTAGAGATGCATGTATACATTGCTTATCTTTCTGAATTTTAGAATTTGATTAATACTGTTGGATATATTGAGGGGGTGACAATGTGGAGTTCTTTATGAAAGAAGAGAAAGTAAATAGCAATAACAAACACATCCAATATAGATATTATATATTTGTTTTTAAAGTGTAAACAATAATTTGTATGCATAAGACTAACTCATGCATGAATGACCAGAAATTCATTTCGTGAAATAAGAAACGATGCAACCACGTTCAACATTAAACAACTCATCATTATCATCCAACAAATGTTTCCGAAATGTAACTCATTTTGACCTAAACGCGTCGCGTGTTTACGTAAACACAGGCAAACATATATAAATCCTAATTCATATCTTGGCAGAAGGCAGAAATTTCATCATCCTCTTTCAGACTGTGTCCGTTATGATAAAGTATCTCCATTTGCTCTCTGGCATACTTTCTTTGTATACAACATAACAAATCAACATGGTATCGTAAGGCACAATACGGTTTCATTTAAACCTCAGGCGCATGGAATATGAATTGTCGTCACAGTCGACACTGAAGCAAAAACAAAGGAGCAGTATCTTCATATAAGATTTTGCATTTTTGTGGATGTTTGGATGACATGGATTAAGTAGCAAAGTGAATGATTTCCACCCAAGTCTGCAAGAGTGCACATTAATGACAATGTGTTCCGATTGGATGCGATTGGATGCGAACATTGTTCGACACATATTTTTTTTTTTTAAATTGAAAATTGCTAAAAAAATGGAATATCTTATCTGTCAACATTGTTTATTTTTCCTTGCCTAATTATAACTAAATATTGGCTTATGCACATTTCATGGCGTCTCTAGTTAAAACAAGTCCAAATTTTCTCAACCTAAAGTTCGAAAACCAATAACTAAACTATAATATAGTAACATTAATTTTGACCATTCAAACGTTTGTTTTTGTATCACTTTGTTAATGTTTTTATCGCGGATCCTTAATGTGCTTGATTTGTAAGAATATTCGTATATGCTGAAACGCAGTCAATATGTATGCGTACATTTATTTTGTCCTGGCTTCGTATATAATGTATGTTTAGTGCACACGTTTTTACTCACATGCACTTTGATATATCAATGCCTAAGATGTCGATAGCTTTCTTACTCGGGAAAATCTCTTGCATTTCAATAAGTCACTCAGTTAAACGCTTAATACATCGTAAACATAGAAATGCAGCTATTGGTAGACTTTTTATTTGAAAGAAGGCAAATACAACTTGAAAAAGCCATTTTTAGTTTACAAGCAATCAAACAAGTACAGGTAATGTTCTGAATATATCAAAGGATAATTGGTGACACCAACGCACTTCTGCTTGAATGGTAATTTGATCAAACATTTCGTTGAGTAATCAACATGTTTGTCCTTAAATTATTATCGTTATTGATTTTACTGCCTTTTAATATGTGTACGCAATCAGTATAGATAGAAAAATTGTATATTATACGCATAATTCCCATATAGTAGTCTCGCGATTGAAGGTGTATAAAGAAATATCCGTCGGCTGTGAACTGTTTATTGTAACGAACATATGTAGCTGGTTGATGTATTTAGCATGAACTAAAAATTAAATAATGGCACGTATCTACGAATATGCAAATGAATTACCTCTATGACAGGAACATATGTTCAGTTTTAAATTGAAAAAGGAATGATAGATCATATTGCGTCAACTATATTGCATTATAAAATAATAAATGCAACGAACGTTTATAAGCTACAACTACACATATAAAGTACTGTCTTTATTTAATCCGCATAGAAGTACTTGAATATTTTGACACAATGTGGGGTTCTTGGAAGATGTATGTATAATCAGTAAGTATTATGATACTATGGTAGTTTGAAAAGTCTTAACAGTAAATTAAATGAGCACACTCCTATATCTCCAGGTATTGATGGCCAAATCAATCGGTCCCGGGAGGCGGTGTATTCAACGCCAGCACCGCGGTTCCTACAGACCGAGGACAACTACACGTACCACAAGGGCGAGAGGGCCATTCTCTACTGCTCCGTGAAACACCTGGGCACTAGAACGGTGAGGGATTGGTATCTTACGAGTTGGCAAATATCTTTACAAGGGCTAATAAATTTAACGTATCACATACTTAAGACGTATTTACCTATTAGATAACAATTATTTTTTTTTTTTAATATATCAGATATACCCTCATATAAATTATGATCTTTTGTCACAGTTTGTCAATAATTTAATATACATGTATAACTCAAGTAATTAAGTAATCTCACTTCACATTCAAGCACAATTATTTATACATGAAGAAAAAAGAACAATTTCCAATGTGTGTGTAGAAAAAAAAAAANAAAAATATACAGTTTCATTGATATTAACACTATCAATATTTTCGTATTTCGATCTAAATAAGATTATATTGGTATAATAATTAAAACATGGCATCAATAATACCAGTAATGAAGGAATATTTCAATAATACAACCATTCTTTTGTGGTAGAAACTTTCTAACTAATCAGTCATTATCGTGATGAATTGTTACTGCCTATAATCCATCCTATGAAGTCATCGAAACATTTCCAAATTAATTTGCAAGTTTCAATATAACATCCTGGCGAATAAACACGGGTTAATGATTTAACTCCTTTTGTATGTAGCGATGTAATATATATATCGTGTATTTGCTTAATGGAATGAATTATTTAGAGATGTATGTATACATTGCTTATCTTTCTGAATTTTAGAATTTGATTAATACTATTGGATATATTGAGGGGGTGACAATGTGGAGTTCTTAATGAAAGAAGAGAAAGTAAATAGCAACAACAAACACATCCAATATAGATATTATATATTTGTTTTTAAAGTGTATACAATAATGTGTTTGCATAAGACTAACTCAAGCATGAATGACCAGAAATTCATTCCGTGAAATAAGAAACTATGCAACCACGTTCAACATTAAACAACTCATCATTATCATCCAACAAATGTTTCCGAAATGTTAGTCTTTTTGACCTAAACGCGTCGCGTGTTTACGTAAACACAGGCAAACATATACAAATCCTAATTCATATCTTGGCAAAAGGCGGAAATTTCCGCATCCTCTTTCAGACTGTGTCCGTTATGATAAAGTATCTCCATTTGCCCTCTGGCATACTTTCTTTGTATTACACATAACAAATCAACATGGTATCTTAAGGCACAATACGGTGTCATTTAAACCTGAGGCGCATGGAATATGAATTGTCGTCACAGTCGACACTGAAGCAAAAACCAAGGAGCAGTATATTCATATAACATTTTGCAGTTTTGTGGATGTTTGGATGACATGGATTAAGTAGCAAAGTGAATGATTACCACCCAAGTCTGCAAGAGTGCACATTAATGGCAATGTGTTCCGATTGGATGCGATTGGATGCGAACATTGTTCGACACATTATTTTCTTTAAATTGAAAATTGCTAAAAAATGGAATATCTTATCCGTCAACATTGTTTATAGTTCCTTGCCTAATAAGTACTAAATATTGACTTATGCACATTTCATGGCGTCTTTAGTAAAAACAAGTCCAAATTTTCTCAACCTAAAGTTCGAATATCAATAACTTAACTATGAAATAGTAACATTAATTTTGACCATTCAAACGTTCGTTTTTGTATCACTTTGTTAATGCTTTTATCGCGGATCCTTTATGTGCTTGATTTGTAAGAATATTCGTATATGCTGAAACGCATTCAATATGTATGCGTACATTTATTTTGTCCTGGCTTCGTATATTATGTATGTTTAGTGCACACATTTTTACTCACATGCACTTTGATATATCAATGCCTAAGATGTCGATAGCTTTCTTACTCGGGAGGAATCTCTTGCATTTCAACAAGTCACTCAGTTCAACGCTTAATACATCGTAAACATAGAAATGCAGCTATTGCTAGACTTTTTATTAGAAAGAAGGCAAATACAACTTGAAAAAGCCATTTTTAGTTTACAAGCAATCAAACAAGTAAAGGTAATGTTCTGAATATATCAAAGGATAATTGGTGACACCAACGCACTTCTGCTTGAATGGTTATTCGGTCAAACATTTCGTTGAGTAATCAACATGTTTATACTTTAATTATTATCGTTATTGATTTGACTGCCTTTTAATATGTGTACGCAATCAGTATATATAGTAAAATTGTATATTATACGCACAATTTCCATATAGTATTCTCGCGATTGAAGGTGTGTAAAGAAATATCCGTCGGCTGTGAAATGTTTATTGTAACGAACATAAGTAGCTGGTTGATGTATTTAACGTGAACTGAATTAATGGCACGTATCTACGAATATGCAAATGAATTACCTCTATGGCAGGAACATATGTTCAGTTTTAAATTAAAAAAGAAATGATAGATCATATTGCGTCAACTATATTGCATTATAAAATAATAAATGCAACGCACTTTTATAAGCTACAACTACACATATAAAGTACTGTCTTTATTTAATCCGCATAGAAGTACTTGAAACTTTTGACACAATGTGGTGTTTCTTGGAAGATGTATGTATAATCAGTAAGTATTATGATACTATGGTAGTTGGAAAAGTCTCAACAGTAAATTAAATGAGCACACTCCTATATCTCCAGGTATTGATGGCCAAATCAATCGGTCCCGGGAGGCGGTGTATTCCACGCCAGCACCGCGGTTCCTACAGACCGAGGACAACTACACGTACCACAAGGGTGAGAGGGCCATTCTCTACTGCTCCGTGAAACATCTGGGCACTAGAACGGTGAGGGATTGGTATCTTACGAGTTGGCAAATATCTTTACAAGGGCTAATAAATTTAACGTATCACATACTTAAGACGTATTTGCCTATCAGATAACAATTAACTGTTTCTTTAAAAAAATATATCAGATATACCCTCATAAAAATTATGATCTTTTGTCACAGTTTGTCAATAATTAAATATACATGTATAACTCAAGTAATTAAGTAATCTCACTTCACATTCAAGAACAATTATTTATACATGAAGAAAAAAGAACAATTTCCAATTTGTGTGTAGAAAAAAAAGTTTCGTTTGGCACGTTGTTATATTTGGAGTTTCAGTCAATCTTTTAAACAGTACTTGAAAATCATTGGGAATGTAAAACCATTTATCTTTTGAATTTAATTTTACGTCGAGTTTCACGAAAATTCGTATGTTTCTTAATTCAAAATGTTTTCGGAAATAGGTCTAGCTCACACGTATATTCGTTCATGTTTCTATCTAACAACACTTCATATAAAAACACTCGTAGTATATAGCTTTAAAGTTTCAAATGGAAGTTGCATTCATATCAAGAGGCAACATAGATTTACAGCCAAGACAATATGGAGATATTGGATACGACCCATAAGGACATTCAATATGGTATCGCTTACAAATACGACACCGATAAAGTAAAAATGGTTGTCTGCTAAAAGCCAGCCAAAATCAATGATGATATTGCTACAGATACCACCAATGCTTATTTATAGGATGGATTATTTCTTAATTATTGTTCAGGCATGTTGGAAGAAGGTTGTCAGCTCGCCAATACGAAAATATCATATATCTATCAATCAGAACGAGAAAAAAAGTATCTCGATACGGCAAATATGAATATTTTGTCTTTTTTGGCGTTCTAGCAGTATATATATTGTCATTTATTCGTGATGTCAGGTTGGTTACCTTCTAACTCGCAAGCATGCAAACATGCCTTAACGATATTATATAGCTACTGTTAATCGTAAAATTATTGATAAATACTTCATTTAATAATTTCTCGCAATTTCTCAGAGATTCTCGGTATTTTACACCATACTGTCAATCATTAAAATAGTTATCAATTGTCTATAGGTAAGCTGGCGAAAGGCCAATGAAACCTACTTTCTGACAATCGGCATGCTGTCAATGACGGCTGACAAGCGGTTCTCGGTGGCTCATATAGAGGACTCAGCCGACTGGAATCTGATGATCACCAATGTCACAACGGCGGACTCAGGCTCGTACGAATGTCAGATCAGCTCCGTTGATAGAGATTTGAGGAAAGAAGTGTTTCTCAATGTGAAAGGTATGTGACAGTTTGAATCAAACACACTATATAATAAAAATTCCTTCATGTTGTTCAAAAAGGAACGAACGAAAGCATCATACCAGTATATTTGAAGACGGCTGATGAGCCCTGTTTACTTTCATTGGACGTTAATTTTAGTATGTGTTGTAACATAATAAGCAAAATATAATTGAGACGTTACAATGTGTTTGTTACAATATATATATGCTTTTACACTTTTATTTGCTTCAAAATATACTTTATCAATGTATTCCTTTTTATCGATAAGACGAGGGTAAGCATTTGTATAACGGTAAATTGTTAACCTTGTTCACTATTTAGGCAATGGCTTGTTTGCTGCACAACAACCAGAGCTATCGATTTCACTGTTGCAACTTATTGATAACTGTAAACACAAATATGTTGTTGCTGTTTATGATCATTTACATAACTTTCTTTCAGACGAGTATTCATATGCAGAACCCAGTAAGTTAAACTCTTTCCGTTTACAGTCCTTTGATTGTTCCTCCTTGTTTTGTTGCCTGTTCGTAATTGTCGTTTTCTTTGCATAGTATCCCGCATATGTTTTCTTATTTATATATCCATGGAAGAAATAATGCTTATATTGCAGTTAAAGAAATTCAGCAGATAAACAATGCCATGCGTAAGCTAAGCTTTAACCATGGTACATTTAAATACGTGTATTTATAAAAACAAAATCAACGTGTGATATTAAAAAACAATAATCAACGACTTTAATACACATTATAATAAATGTATAATACTCCACTTATACATATTTCTAGATATTGCTATAACTGGCAACACACACCCGGACAGAGGTACGGAAATGGAACTAACGTGCAATGCGTCAGGTGCCATTACCCCTCCGGACTCCGTAGACTGGTTCAAAGACGGCCTGAAAATAATTCCGGATAGGATCAAACAGATTGAAATGCGTAAAAAGTTGTCCATAAACTCCAGAACAATAACTAGTATACTGACCAAAGCCTCGGCCGAAATGAGTGACACGGGCATATATTCTTGTCGCGCATCTGACCTTCAGGTGGTCAGTGTTAGAGTCAACGTATTAAACAGTGAGTATCCGCTTGATTGTTCTGTCTGTATTCTTAAACAAATTAAATAAAAGCTTAAGCAAATTCAAATAAACATATCTGTTATTACGTATTGTTTCATTCATGTAACAATTCGTATACAACATGGGTGAGTCCGAAGTAAATTTTATATATTTTCCCTTTTGAAAACAGACATTATTGAATTTCTCTTTGAAACTTTTATCTAAAATTTGAACGTCAGTTAATGTTAACTTAGAATATACATTAAACGTCTCATACTTGCATGAGTATATACAATAGGTCTTTTTTAATCGCATACAAAACTGTAAGAGAATCGGTTAAACAGTTCCAGTTTCCTAAGAAAACGCATATAAGTATTTATTAACATAATTTACATTTTCGATGTGGATTATATTGAATATATGTACTGTGCATCTACATCCAAGCTACGTAATAGTGCATTAACACCCTAGATCACTACTTCTTCCTGAAATGCATTACGATGAGCGGGCGTTAATACTATACGCCACTATGTTCTGAAATCTTGTAAACAATAAGGGATTAAGCAAAAGCTTGTTCTTATTTCAGTTCATAGTGCCTCAACAAGTTCATGTTTTTTTTGCTCTGGTGTTTCTTAACCATTAAGTTATAAAATGGTTATCAAATCGAATTATCATTCTCTTTTATTGCTTAATTTGAATTTGAATACAGATTTTATCAGGTTTATGTTTATTTACACTAGCATTCATTAATTCTTGGCGAAGTGTTAGGTTTGGGATCCTTAAACCGGTTTAAACTCCCAATAATGTGCATGGACCATTCCAAAGCGGTGGCCCCAGTTTTAATCATGATTAAATGTTAAATGTCATACAGTATGTAGTTGCTTGTAGTGTCTTTTATTGTAAAGGTTTTTTGGTAATTTGCCTAAAATAAAAGAAAATAGCGGAAAATAATGTTTATTTAAACGATTTACCACATATTTATTGTGTAATACAATATAACTATAACTTTATAGAACATATGTATCTAACTTTACTGCATATGTACGGTAACATTAAAGTTTGCGACTTTGTGCGCACCATATTTGCGTTGTCGAATACATGTATACGTGTATGAAACATTGATTTGTAAATGTGCTTACAACATAATTGATGAATATAAATATTAATATATATATTTTGAAAATTAATTTCAACAGAGAATGTGTTAAATGAATGAAATAACAAATCATAGAGTAATAAACCAAGCATGCATTCAAATAATCAATAAACTGTCGTTTTAATTTCGATTACAGTTGTTTTTTGCGTTTAATTGAATGTATGTAACATGATTCTAAATATGCCATCGATTTTTTATTCCAGCTGACAAACGTTCCAGAAAGCGAGGTAAATATTATTCAGTGTAAAGTTATGAAAACCATGTGTGGATTACAAATGAATGTTTAGCCAAATTGTTATGTAGTTTTTTGTCCATTTGTTTTGAACGGAGTCGGATTCTTAATATAGTTCTGCTTATGCCAAACACCGTACCATAAGAGGATAATATAATGTTAACATTCTTCCTCGTTGAGTTTATTTGCTTATTTTTGTTATAGAATTTTTCGTATTTCTTTATGTTTTTCAAAATTGTGTAGATGTGTTTTATTAAGACAAAGATAAGCTAGTTTATACCCTTCCGTTCTTTATGTTTTACAGAACCGGAAGATGGTCAGTCGAGTTATACACTGGACAGTCCCGACTCGAGCGCATTTCAAACACATTCTACATTTCACAGTTATATGCTGTGTTTATTTGTTATTTGTGCTTTAAATTAGAAGTAATCATCACACCTAACATTTAACTCAAGTAGTATCCATACGAAAGTGTTCAAAAGAAAAACAGAAATGGCAATGCGCTGTTGCGGAGGCGGTTCATTGTTTGATCACTGTAACTATGGTATACATGTGATACTGTGGAATATAGAAATAGTAGACGTGTGTGACATGAACAGAAACGTTAATATAAATAAAGTTGAGGTTGTGTTTAAGCAAGGGATGTTAGTGTTCGGCGTCAGATTGCAAAAGGGACAGCTTCTTCATCGAACATACATTATTTAGGATGTCAAATGTTGATATGCCTCGAAGTGACATTGGCGTATGTGGTAATATGTTGGTACAAAACTGTTCGCTACCCGTAAATTGAGTTCTATTGATATTTATATTGGGATCTAACATTTTACTTGTACGAGTAAAATATCGGATGATTGTTTTGAATTGTAGTTACCAAAGATGACATTGTATGGTACATACGTTGTATATACAGGTGTCGCAAATGTATTCATTGTCGATTTATGCGAAAAGAACATCGTGTATTGCATTTATTTTTATTTTGTAAGCACGTTGTGGAATAATTGTTGTTTTGTTTTTTTCATTATTCATTGTACGGGTATATTTTATATGTGTATATAAATATATTTCTTTTTGTGTCGGATTACTTTTAAATTAGTCAAATAGATATGGCTAGTAAACTCACTTAACAAGAACAAAACAAAATAACAAGGCAATACACTAGTATTGTATTTCTTCATGTAAGCATATTATACATGTCCGTTCCGTTTGTCTCAGTATGACATGAAACATACCATAACTATCTGATGACTAATATTAATGATGAGTATTTTCCTTAAGTACAACAATCACTTACACTTGTGAAATAATATGTCATACATTCCAAATCGGAGAGGAGAATGTTGTTTGGATACTGCATACATATATGTATGTGACAATGAAGCCCTAAATCTTAAACTTCAAAATTCAGACATAACTACCAACTAATTTGAATATATTGTTTTTATTATGATACTTACTGACCAAATGTATTGGTCACGAAGAGTCGTTTTAACCTAAGTATAGGTCATCTCCAATTTAACTTATTGACGCTGCCTCTGTAACAGGTATACGCGTATTCATGTGTTGAGTGTTGCTTATTGGATGTCTTTGGTGGCATCGTTTAAAGAATAGATCTGTCATAACACTATTAGAACCGAATTATATCGCGAACAATCTGGGAATATATACTTTTCATCAACATTTTACTTTTGTGTTAACATTGTATGATTTTATGTTATTTAAGACGCACTATAACTATGTCCTGAACAGTTAACACACATTACGTGTTTGTACTAAACCTGCATTGTATAACGTAAAATGTTTCAATATACAATTGAACTATCACCCAAGTAAGGACACTTTACACACAATAAAACATATTACAGAATTATTAAAAATAAAATTGCAATGAATACTTTTTTTTATTGATTTGCTGTTATTACTCATTCAAATAGACTGTATCTTTGCTTTCAATAAGTCATAACACACAAAAAGAATTAAACTAATAAAGTAAAGCTTCAAAATCGTATAGTATTTTAAGTTTTATTTACTTTACATGTTTCGTCACAAATGGTAATTTTCGGATATTGTGCAAATGTGTGATGTAGTGACTTATCGTGATAACTGTCGTTGTTTTGTTTATGTTGGCAATAAAACGTGATGAATTTATCTTTAATTGCATATACATTGTATATCAACGTGTTTTATTTCAGCTTAAACGTAAGGCACTATTTCAAGCTATGTTTACAGTACGTGGAATAACGCATATAAAAGGACATACCATTAGCATGCGTAACTATCAAAGTATGCGTTCAGTGTCAAAGAAAGGGGTCCAAAACATGTGTTACCTCTTTTATAAACGCATATATATATATACATATATGGTATATTCCATTTAAATAATAATGCTTAACAAACTAGATTGGAGATTTAGATGCAATTTTGATTTCATTTGATAAAAATGCTTATATTATTGAGCATCTTTCTGGAAAAACTAGGCTTAATGCATGGTCGTAAAGTATCGTCCCATATAAGCCCGGGCAGTCCGCCTAAACTTGATTTTTGTTTTGAAGGGACTTCCTTCAACACAATCCATATAGACTTCACAGGCTAATCTGGGATGACACTTTAAGCACCAGCATTACGCCTAGTTTTCACAGAAAGAGGCTTTTATGACATATCGTGTCACACGTCTGCGTGCAGTTCACGTCATTTCTTTAAGAGGCTCACAAAGATGTTATCAGGCGGTCATCGATTAATAATTTAAGAGTTGCGTTCCCTTCCATCATGGCCAAGTTGAAAATCCATAGAATTTACGGCATTTCTTGAGACGGTCGTGTTTATTTATGAGCGGTAATGGCCATGTTCTCGACATCAAAATATGCTCCAAATATCTGCATTCATAGTTTCGAGAACAGAAGTCTGCAGTCGATGGTGTGACTATTCATTTAACTATGCTGTAAGCTAGTTCGTATTTAACTAATTGCAAACAGTTGCCCCTTTGAATAGTTTTATTTCGTATGTGCTTAAAGTGTTGCAAAATTATTTGTATAAAACAAAATCATCGTAATTTAAGTCATTGAATTATGGTAAAAATGATTGTTTTCTGATAGATGTAAGATATGTATAAGGTTTACTTTCTTACTCTTATTAAATACAAAGTGTATACAGTTTCATACTGTTGTTCACATAACAATGTGTTGGTGCTAAAATTCATACTTATTGGTCTATATTGCAATAAACAAATTATTCAGAACTGGTCAGGTACTAAAATTTCTTAATTGTGTTTTGACAGTCGGCAAACATGTAATATCCAGTAACATCATCCCTTCGTTACAGTCTGGGAAATACCCCATTCCCATAAATTGTGCAGCACAGAAAACAACACTTCAACTTCATGTCGAAATAATAAAATAATTCTAAATGGGCAATGCCATTTTAATATATGTCATAATTTCTTCATTTTTCAGACATAGCGAGATATATATATATATAGTAATGGATTTTTCAAAATATCGTTTATGTAAAACATTTCATATTCAAACTGAATTGAATATTGAATAAAACAGTGTTAATAAGTTCAACATAACAACTGTTACAACATCGCAAAATCGATATGTTTCAACGTTAAGACTTTTTAATTATTAAAGCAGTGGATGAAATGAAAATTATATAAGATGTTAATAGTTATTATACAAGTTAACGCCTTAATTATATTAAGATATGTTTAGTTCATTTCAAGTTTACTTATTAAAAATATCTAACACATTGGGACAATACAAATGACGCTCCATGTTTGATGTGTAAACTTGTCATTCGCAACAATGTTAAAGTTATGTCTTTAAAATAAGTTCATTCGGACAAAAGATATAATAAAAAATAAATTGTGTATTAGACATTATAGTAACCACGTATTCGACGGAGTATCAAACGTTGTCTGTGCAATGTTAGCATAATCGCTTATGGGCGTTAAGAACTTTAAACACGTGAGCACTGAGTATATTTGACAATGCCCTTAGCAAAACAATAAAGTAACTTAGTTCTATCTTGTTTTGGCATAAACAAATACTTCTAAGCTTCTGCAAATATTTTCTGCAGTGGCTATACACATCACGTGATCGAAAATAATATATTACAAATCAATATTATGACACCAATGTAAATGCATCAATTTGTGTCCAAGGCTCAATCAAATGGAAAACTGATTTCGCTTCATAGAATTAAACAAATAAGTTAGTTGGTATATGCATGTACATATTCCTGTTCAAAGAACGACATGAAACTATATATGACACAATGGGCAAGGACTGAGGTAGTATAATCCATCATACAACGTTATTCCTGACTTTAAATTGATCCATTCGCTGACAAGCCGTTAATATGAAACATTCTATGAAGGTCAATGTACAGAAATGCATTTACGATTTGACATCGGTTGTATGTAGGTAACTAGATATATATCACTTTTTGTTGACTTTTAAACCTTGGTAAATGGCAAATTACTCGAGAGTACAACACATGGAAGACATGTCTCTATTCATAGACCGGCTTCCATATTGCCGCAATTTAAACATTGATACAAATGGTTGTCTCTGTCATACTGTTTCTCAACGGTCATGGGAACTCACTTTATGTTGTTTTTTTACGAAAAATTACACGTAAAAAGGGTTCCGAAAAATCAAGACTTACCAAGAATGTTACAAGACGCGCATACACTACCATAGACAAAAACCAATTTTCTAAGGAATTATAATTTAAATTTCTACAGGTTCGTATAGGTTTTATAGTGAAGACAGACGATTAAATGTGAGCAATACGAGTTAGGGAGTTTCTAATACTAAAACCTACCAATCATATGTATTTAAATAAGTTAAAGTTTGCTTTCTTTAGAACGCATTACATTTTTAACGGTTTGAAGATAAACTGCTGCATGTCTTTTAACTAATTGTATTACATGATTATTTTTATTTTAGCTCACCTGAGCACGACGTCTCCATAGTGAGCTGGTGTAATCACCCTAAGCCCGCCGTCCATCGGCGCGTGTCATGATGTGTGCGTCGGCAACTACAAGTTCGTGATCGCATTATAGGCCGCTTTTTTGAATATAATCTTGATACAACTTTTAATGTTAATCGCAAAAACCATATAAGCTCAGTGTGAAACTAAGTCACTTTCGTCGTTAAACTTAGCCATCAGGTCAAACCTAAGGAATACATTGTTATCACTGAAGATGCCACATAAAAGACTCAATCTTTATGAAACTGTGTACGAATGTTTATCTTGACAATGTCTTAAATGAGTTTGAATCGGAGTTAAGGGCATCAACAACTAGTGATTGAGGTCAAATCTAAGAACGACTTTGTTATCATTGTAGAGACGACATGTATGACTAGATCTTGATGACACTTTTTCAGAACGTTTATCTTCAAATAGCAAAACCGAGTATGAATATCGGTAAAGTGCATCATACATTTGGATCATCAAGTCAAATTTTAGAAAAGATGTAATGATTTTAAATGCCTCATTTATCACTCAACCAAGATTAAACTTTGTCAGAATGTTTTTCTTGACAATATCTTAGCTGAATGTAATTCTGGTTCAAGTGAGACCAAAAACTAGGTCACTGATTCAAATATAAGAAAAAAATGTTTCCACTCTAGAAGTCATATTTATGACTAAATCTTGACAAAACTTCATTTACCAAGTCAGAATGTTTATCTTTAAAATATTTAGGCCAAATTCAAATCTGGGTTGCATACGTCCATAAACAAGGTTACCTGCTTAATTCTTAACAAACTGGTTACAACTAAAAAGGCCACATTTCAATCTGTATGCAACTTGATAATACGTATTAGTATGACTATAGATACATGATACCCTTTAACTCCTGTCTTTTGTCTAATTATGACCACGCGAAACGTTCTCGAGATCTTCTCAATTTGCTGTAGGCTTTTAATGCAATATTTCTAAAATGGATAGCTGTACCTTAATATGGATATTAGGTTCACTAGTCCTCATAACAGAACTAAACAGGTCCGCCGTTTTAAATGATTCTTCATCAACATACAATACTGAACAATATAACTGAACATATACAATTAATAGTTTATATTCGCCGTGGAAGTCATATCAAAAGTGTATGAATAAAGACTTAGAGACAAGAAGTGTTTTATTGCCTGCAAAAATGCATCTGACATACTTTTCAATAACAATAATGACAGCTTGTCAGTGCAAAATTAATAATATAGACGCTAATTTTATAGAAACGGACAGCACATTTGTGTTATTCTTTTTGTGTGGTAATAAACAAAACATTAACGGTACTATATTTATAAAAAAAATAAAATGGTCGATTACTGTTCTAAATAAATGCATTTAGAACTGTCGTTATAGGTGACTTTGACATATTCAAAGTGTATCGTGTGTGGTTCACCAGGGACGGAAAATAAATTGCGTACATGGTTGCATACCTTTGTACTTTCAATACCTATTCTACAAATTCTACAGAAGACACCACAACTTTAAGTGACCATTGGCTTTTGGGCCACTGCTAATATCCATCCCTTGTTCACGGGTACGAATAGGCTATAATACAGAAATGCTTCACTTTTCTAACAGAATCCGTTCAGCAAAATTGAAAAAATAAACCGTCGGAAACGGGTGATGCTCCCCAAAGGTGTTTTTTTTTGTCACAATATTGCACTATATATTCAGGCAAAAGGAAACGTCTTTGGGGGCATAACTTTGGACAAAATAATACGATGGATGGTTAAGCAACTTAAAAATTTCAAAGGGCCATAACTCTCTAAATAAATCATCTAACCAGAACCCACTAATAACATGTACATCTCCTCAAGGTAGTTAAGCTTCTCATAAAGCTTCATTGAATTCCATCAGTAGTTGAGGAGAAATAGCCCGGACAAGAATTGCACTATATTTACAGTTTATAGAAAATTTCAAAGGGCCAAGCTCGGACAAGAATTGCACTCTATGTACAATGGAACATTTCTAAGGGCCATAACTCTGTGAAAAATCATCCGACGAGAACCGGCTGATAATATGCACATCTCCTCTTGGTAGTGAAGCTTCCCATAAAGTTTCATTGAATTCCGGTNCGGTTGTATGTAGGTAACTAGATATATATCACTTTTTGTTGACTTTTAAACCTTGGTAAATGGCAAATTACTCGAGAGTACAACACATGGAAGACATGTCTCTATTCATAGACCGGCTTCCATATTGCCGCAATTTAAACATTGATACAAATGGTTGTCTCTGTCATACTGTTTCTCAACGGTCATGGGAACTCACTTTATGTTGTTTTTTTACGAAAAATTACACGTAAAAAGGGTTCCGAAAAATCAAGACTTACCAAGAATGTTACAAGACGCGCATACACTACCATAGACAAAAACCAATTTTCTAAGGAATTATAATTTAAATTTCTACAGGTTCGTATAGGTTTTATAGTGAAGACAGACGATTAAATGTGAGCAATACGAGTTAGGGAGTTTCTAATACTAAAACCTACCAATCATATGTATTTAAATAAGTTAAAGTTTGCTTCTTTAGAACGCATTACATTTTTAACGGTTTACATATAACCTGCTTCATGTCTTTTAACTAATTGTATTACATAATTATTTTTATTTTAGCTCACCTGAGCACGACGTCTCCATAGTGAGCTGGTGTAATCACCCTAAGCCCGCCGTCCATCGGCGCGTGTCATGATGTGTGCGTCGGCAACTACAAGTTCGTGATCGCATTATAGGCCGCTTTTTTGAATATAATCTTGATACAACTTTTAATGTTAATCGCAAAAACCATATAAGCTCAGTGTGAAACTAAGTCACTTTCGTCGTTAAACTTAGCCATCAGGTCAAACCTAAGGAATACATTGTTATCACTGAAGATGCCACATAAAAGACTCAATCTTTATGAAACTGTGTACGAATGTTTATCTTGACAATGTCTTAAATGAGTTTGAATCGGAGTTAAGGGCATCAACAACTAGTGATTGAGGTCAAATCTAAGAACGACTTTGTTATCATTGTAGAGACGACATGTATGACTAGATCTTGATGACACTTTTTCAGAACGTTTATCTTCAAATAGCAAAACCGAGTATGCATATCGGTTAAGTGCATAATACATTTGGATCACCAAGTCAAATCTTAGAAAAAGATGTAATGATTTTAAATGCCTCATTTATCACCAAACCAAGATGAAACTTTGTCAGAATGTTTTTCTTGACAATATCTAAGCTGAATTTAATCTGGTTAAAGGGAGACCAAAAACTAGGTCACTGCGTCAAATATAAAAAAAAAATGTTCCACTCTAAAAGGCATATTTATGCCTCCATCTTGACAAAACTTCATTTACCAAGTCAGAATGTTTATCTTTAAAATATCTAGGCCAAATTCAAATCTGGGTTGCTTAATTCTAAATGGGCGATGCCATTTTAATATATGTCATTATTTCTTTATTTTCCAGACATAGCAAGGTTGTTTATTCTTAACAACCTGGTTACAACTAAAAAGGCCACATTTCAATCTGTATGCAACTTGATAATACGAATTGAATTGAAGATACCTGTATATTTTCATGTTAACACGCCTATTCGGCTTAGTAAATCGAAATAAATTCGTAATTTCAGTGCACGATATTGGTGTTCAATAATGTGTAAAAACCCACATTGAAAAGTATCGCGACTTAAATTTAACCGTTTTTATACCAAAATAGTAAAACGCTTAACACATATATTACAGCCTTAAATTATTTTGACAATATTCATGAATTATGTATAATGCAACAAGTCAACAAAACTTACATTGTGCTAAACTGGAACTAAAGAAATCCGGGTTACGAGCTCTACATTTATCCACTGCACCACGACAGTGTGGTGATATGCCGCTGTTTTAAATATCGCATTACCTAATGCTAATGTTTTAATTGATGTCTTCGTTTATGATCGATCTCCTTACGTTCATTATACATATAATAATACAAATTGTTTTGTATTGCTTTTTGAGCATTTTATTGGAATTAACGTGTGTTCAACATGTCTGTAAATATTATGCAAAGATTGAGAATATTTTGGTGTTAAGTTTCATCAACGTTTTTTAGTCTTGACGTATTTATATGGAATAATATTTCTTTAAGTAATTATTACGGCCAAGTCTTTGCTCCTCGGTAAACAGAATGTTCTGTTCTTTGCGAGTGACGTATTGCGATAATAATTGAGATTAAATAAAAGTTTGTTAGTTCTGTCAAAACTCGTCAGGATTACTGCTTTTTTATTGGCTAAGCCCGGTCACATGCTGATCGTGAATTTTTCAATATTAGGTCAGAAGTTTTTTTATATAAGGTCAGTCACGTAAAAGTCCGTTAAGTAAGTAAAAAAAATAACTTCGTACAGTAAATCTTAATTGTCTCATTTTATAACGTTGATATTCTAGAAATAATGGCACTATTTATTATGCATTCCTTACAATGCGTCTTACTATAAACCCCGCACTGTGAGATACAGTCTTGTTGTTTATATAAGGCTTGAGTCATGTACTCGCACAATATTAAGTGACAGATCCTGTTTCTAACCGAACGGGGCCAGTAAGACACCTTGTAACTTATAATATTTCGATACAGAAACATTTAAGTTACCCGTACTACCTAACTAAAAATCGTGTTTGTATTTCTTAAACAGCCGTTCTAGATTTTACCGAACACAAATAGTTTGTTTAAAGGGACCTTATCACGTTTTGATAAATTGACAAACTTGCAAGAAACAATAATACTGAGCATATACCATGCTCTAAAATATCCATTATATGCATCTTATGACGATTTAAAAACCTGATAATCATAAAGCGTTGCAACGCGTTAACGATTGTACAATTTGGACAGTTCTTTTGTTACCGTTATTTCTTGTGACATTACAAGGATTGCTTATATAAAGTATACAATACTTCATTAACCATGTTAGCACTGATGGCCGTTAAGAGTTAGACTTTTACTCAGAGGGTCAATGGTTCGAGTCCAGGTGCGGATTACTTGTTTTCTTTGTTTAATTTTATGTTTGTTTTAAATTGGAACTATTAAGTTCCGATGTTTACATTTATTAATTTAAAGCAATAAATGACAAACTTCAAAACATGCCAAAATCTGTGAAAAGGGACCTTTAAAACACGTTGTGAGTACAGTTTAGGAATCTCACAAAAACAGAAAATGTGTCTTTCGACTGCTTATTTACCAGGGCACCGTGTGTATAGTGAACGACCTGATCTGACTTCGTTGCACAGACCCACTGGTGATGGAATATTGCTCAATGCAATGCAAAATTTGTCCTGGCAATTAAACTTGCGTCTTTCATTACAATATCTTAATTTATTACTCCAAACACTCAGAATAAGTATGACAAAAACATGTCAGTACAATTAAAACTGCACACGTATTGTACACACACAATTTCAGAAGCAAAACGTACAATGACTGCGTCGGGTAATGGTGCAATTAACATTCAATTGCTTTAAATTCAATATGGCGAACTCTTCGGTTTACATTACTTTGGTAGTGAACACTTCACATTTTGTATCGACTAATTTAGAATATTCTCGTTGTACAAATAGACCTAGGCATTTGCCAACCTGCTGTAAAGAACCTGGAGACTTGCTATACATGCTCATCGAAATAAAAATTGGCGACAATGCTATTACAAGAAAAGGGTATGTCGTTGTAAAAGTAATGTAGAATGCAGTATGAGTACGTTTAGTTCAATACGCAGAGCTATAACAGGTTAAATATTGCGTACGTTTTGCTCCGTGATTGTCGTATACACTTCCATCCGTAGTTTTATTATCTGTCGGTTCAACATGCATTTTAAGTTTGTTGGCGCATAGAATACTGTTCAGATGCATACATTTAATATATTCATAATTGTTTGTAGTAGTTGTTGCTGATTAGAGAATAACCTTAACAGAAATTAAAAGTATTCCCTTTAACCTGAAAAATAGTTAAATAACAAACTACTTGTAGTTGCATTCAAAAGATTGGTTATGCAATTATCTAATGGATCCGATAACGATTTTGTGAATGCAAAACCTCTTTATTTGCATAACGCGTGGGAATATTTAATGTCAATATCTGTTCATTTTATTTCCAATTCAAATTTTATTGTATAAATATGATCCCATATGCAGGCATTGTGATGCTTATCGATAAAAATGAAAAGAAATACCGATCATCATTTGCGAGGGCAAACGTGTTTATCGATCATATAATTGTGACATTGTTTTGAATATTTGCCTTACCACAAATGTTAAACAAAATAAATGAAGTTAATGTCATACACCAAATAAGGGATTTAGGTTTAAGGCACAAAGTTCCTTGTACTGCATAATTGCTCATTAATTAAACACATTTTTATATGTTTTGTGTTTTTTGAATGTGTGATAGAAGTGTGCGTTTTGATGCATTCATGAAATATTTAATTATAAAACACATTTAGGCAAAACATATTATCAATAGGGACTTACTCACAGATTTTCAAAATGACAATTGCCTAACCTTGTGTCACAGACTGAAACAAATAATATACACATATAGCAACCTGTATACTCAGTTAATGATATAAAGTAGACTCGTACTGAAATAAAGCTTCATTTATAAATAACCACCATTTAAAAAAGATACAAACCTGAAGCGTTACAAACGCGAAACTATTTTTTTCTCTGGAATGTGTCTGTTGTTTGAGTTGAATTTTGTTAAAAAACGCGAATTATTATATCATGTATAAAATGCATGCACTTTTTTAACAGTCGTGATGTCTGAGTGTATCAGGCGAATCATTTTAAGCCAAAGGATACTGGTTCGAGCTCCGCTGTGGACAGACGTGTTTCTGTCCATTCTTATGCTATATTCTTGTTACTATAATGGACTTTAGAGTTTAAATCTAGCAATTGTATGCATTTACCGACCCACGTGAAAATATGCCACCTCGATGTGAAATTTTTTTGTTAATGTGTCGGTGTAAAATGTCACCATCTGCAAATAAGGCTACGTCGCAAAATGCGAAATGTAGTCAATATAATCAAACGTTCTCGACTTAAGTTTCTTTGAATGAATTCAGAAGGTTCATTACTAACAATGAACTTTGTGATTTTGTGATCACATAAACCAAACTCATCTGAATACAAAACTCCTCCCAAATAACATTGTAGAGCTTGTTGTAGACTCTTTCAGAAAGGCATGTTGTTAATAAACAAAAACCCACAAGCCACCTTTGGTTGGTGATAGACATGATACCAAAGTGGTTTACTTGCTGAAAGTTTGTGTTGTTTAAAACATTATAGAGCATATAATCAGCGTATTGAATGATGTTTTATTCATTTTCATCGACACGTTAAATGCAATCATGTTTCTTGTTACTTTTCTCAAGAGCATTATAAATTATTGAGAATAGATGCTGTGCTGTTTTAGTATTACAGGTTTTAAGGTTTTCCTAACGATGGGTGACACTAAAGTATATTGTATGATGACTTTAAACAACAATTTACGAAACAACTTTTATCCCTGATCAAAATGTATACATGCGTTTCATTAACATATAAAGATATTCGCAAATTAAAACGAATAAACTTGATAAAAAAGATTTAAGTTAAACTGCTATTTGTCATTATTATTTTGGAATTTGTCTTACTAAATGCATGTCAGATTTAAATTATTTCATCACTTAAGCAAAATGCATACGTGTGCCGATTATTTGTATAAGAAACGGCTAAAGAAAATAAAGATCTCTAGTTTATGTAAAATAAAGCAAGCAGTTCATGGGCTATCGTTTAATCATTGGATGCCGTTAGTGCAGACGCAATCTTTTATATCGATTACTGATTCACTTTCTATTTTTATTTCGAATAATATAGAATAAAATGTAAATACTCATCGAGAGACTCTACAATAACATCAAGATCAAACCTAAAATAAAAATAAACGAACACTCTCCCCTTCATTTGAAAATTGTAATAGTATTATAATTGTATTATAAATAGTATATTACGGAACAATTGTCTAGAAACGTAGAATTTGGAAAACATTATAAATCTCACTTTATTTGTTTTATACAAAATGAAAACATTTATACACGTTATTGTGATAACGTTTTACAAGTTTATTTATGACCATATTCAGATTTTCGCGTTCATCATAATCAAAATGGTGGACTGACTCTATATTGATTTATTTATGTAGAATTGATATTTAAGCATTGCTCTGGGAACAAGTGGCTTAATGTATGCGCGTAAAGTGTTGTCAGTGATTGGCCTGTGAGGTACGCACAGCCTAATCAGGTTTGAACCTTTCCGCGTTTTTTGTATTCTCGTACAAAGGAAGTATATTCTTACTGAAAATCCAGTCTAGGTGTTAAGTGTCGTCACTGATTAACCTGTGCGGGATGCAAAAGCTAATCTGGGACGAGACTTTACGCACTCATGCATTAAACCCCATTTTCCCAGAGCGAGGCTCATTTGTTATGCTCGGCAACTTGAAAATTGTTGTTATTTTTTATATCGCCATAATTATCAGGTACCATCTGCTAGTTGCNAAAAAAGACACGCAAATTGATGTCGATGGTAACATGACATTGTATCCTGTTTGTAACGATGTATTAGGTTGATTGAACTTGATTTTATAGACATACGTGAGACATATTTATTTTTTTATGGATTTTGGCTTTACCAAGAAGAACTCAAGAAGAACAAGGGTTATACAATGAATAATCATCAGCATGTTTCTCAGTATTTAACATTCCTGCCAATCCCCTGTTTGAGTAATATTTACCTCTACATTTAGTCTCCATTAACATCACACACATCAGAGTGCTATATTTGACTATACATGTTCCATTGTTACCACTTTTTATATAATATGTAAATGAAGCAATTTACCGCAAAAGCTAATAAGAAACATCAAAATATAATGAAATACAAATAATGCTACATTCGATCAGACAGGTATATAATCAGTCAATATATTAGGGTCAAATAGTAAAGCTTGACGGTATACAAAATCCGGGACAAAATAAAATAAGATTCTGTGACAGAACTTGCTATTATTTCTGTTAAGTAAATAATTACAAAGAAGCTTACTAAAGTTAAAATACTTCTCCCAATTGTAATTCAAACACGAGAAAGGGAGAACCTACTCTCCCACACCAGTTTATAATACACAAATTATAATAATTTTGAACAAAGTAAGCATACTAGTATTATGCGTGAGCAAATCAATTGTCTGCAATGTTGTTTTTTTGTTCTTTTTTTTGTCAAAATTGGGTCCAGTATTCCATTTCCAATCGAAAAAAGTATACATTAGAATTTCCCCTTATTGAAGGTTCCAAACATTTTTGTTTAATTTGTTTTTTATAAATCTCAACATGGAGTTCTTCTCCCATCAAGCTCTATTAGTTGAACCTCAGTAAATTTATTGAAATGACTTTAATTCTCAATTATTTGTTAGCCCATAAACAACAACACTTTTTTCCCAATTTAAGTCAAAACAACGCGATTTTTACCAATCCAAAGGGACCCGGCCCCATGGTGAAACAAGAGATGTGTTTGTCAGAAACACAATGCCCCCTACTGCGCCGCTTTGAAATAATTATTATTTTTTTATTTATTTTTACCTTTGACCTTGAAGGATAACCTTGACCTTTCACAATGTCAAATGTTCAGCTCCATGAGATACACATGCATGCCAAATATCAAGTTGCTGTGATCAATATTGCAAAAGTTATGACCAAAAAGTTAACCTAGGTTTAAGTTTTGAGACAGACACACAGAAAGACAGACACACACAATGACAGACAGACAGGCCAAAAACAATATACCCCCTTCTTCTATGAAGAAGGGGGCATAAAAAATACTGGTCTGCCTGTGATAATATATAAACACCATAGGAATTTGAGTTGAAACCTATGCTACTATTTTTAGAAAAGACAAAGGGTATATTAAATAGTCTAGTATGATCGGGATATAGATTGCTGAAACTTCATCAGTGCTCCAGCTAGGCCTTAATGGAAGGAGTTTTTTTAGACATATTTTATAATTTATAAATCCCTTATTACACTTTCATTATTAATTTATTCCTCAATTAAGACATTTATTTGCATGGTTACATAAAAAATGGAAATAATATATTCTTACAATTATTAATAATATAAAAGTTAATGTGCAACAGGGAGCATTCCGGACACGACAGGGCGCTCAAAAGTACCCTTTTGACAAAATACCATGCTTGAAAGTGCCCTTTTGACAAAATACCACGCACAAAAGAGCCCTTTTGACAAAATTGCCCCCCCCCCCCCNTCAACCAATCGTCAATTAAATCTAAATTTAGATCGATGCAATATGCACCAATTTTTTTTCTGAAAATCAGTTGAAAACGAAAGTTAATTTTATATTACATGAAACATCAATGTGTATCGGTAAGCGTTCAAATTGTTTGATGAAAAAAAAGGGGTTTTGACATTTGATATAAACCCTTCTTCTATGAAGAAGGGGGCATACAAAATACTGGCCTGGCTGTGATAATATATAGACATCATAGGAATTTGAGTTGAAACCTATGCTTCTATTTTAGACAAGACAAAGGGTATATTAAATATTCTATTCTGAGCGGGATATAGATTGCTGAAACTTCATCAGTGCTCCAGCTAGGCCTTTATGGAAGGAGTTTGTTGAGACATATTATAATTTATAATTTATAAATCCCTTATTACACTTTTATTATTGATTTATTCCTCAATTTAGACATTTATTTGCATGGTTGCATAAAAATGGAAATAATATATTCTAACAATTATTAATAATATAAAAATTAATGTGCAACAGGGAGCATTCCGGATACTACAGGGCCCTCAAAAGTACCCTTTTGACAAAATACTGTGCTTGAAAGTGCCCTTTTGACAAAATACCGCGCACAAAAGAGCCCTTTTCAAAAAATTGCCCCCCACCCCTTGCCCTTTTCAAATCCTAGCTGGAGCACTGTTCATGATATAATAAAAATTATTCAGAGATTGGTTTCAATATTTTACAGCTGCAAATAGAAGTGAGGTATACCAGTAATATCAGTCCAAGGGAAACAACTCAAAATTAAAAATTGTACCAAACTTCTCTGATCAGAGGATTTCCATTAGCTTAATGGAATTTTAGAAGTATTTAATATATTTATGAGATCAGAATGCACACTGCATATACACTTAATACTAAAGAAATAAACATGTGATAAACATTCTTAAATTTTACCGATACATTTAAGAAACTTCTCATTCAAAATAGTTTGCTTGAGTTGATACCAGTATTTTTTTTCACCATTTTGGGAATGGGGCCGGGTCCCTTTGGATTGGGAAAAAATCGAGGCGTTTTTACTAAAATAGGGAAATAAGTGTTTTTGTTTTTTTGCTTACAAATGCTTCAAAATTGAGAAATATTTTCAATATTATATTTAATACTATGGTTATAGAGCTGGATTTGAGATGAACTAAATGTTTTTTGGGGTTTTTTTAACCTTCAACTGGGATGTTTTAGGTCCCATTTGGGAAAAAAATGAAAAATATATACTGGTACCTTTTTCAATTGGGAATGGGGCCAAATATTTACCGGCCCCAAATTTGAGCAATAAAAACACTGGATACAAATGAGGAAACACATGCTTAAAAAGGATTGATAATGGCCTGATACTTGCGCACTGCAATAAATAATTGTTAAAAAAAAATTAAGAAAATACAACACACAGTATCAAATATGGATTCCTTCTAAATGAGGTTAGGACTTTAAACATTTGTCCATTTTTTTTAACTTCTTTCCTGTGGTTTCAAGGAAGTTGTCAAAAGCCAAAACATGTTACCAAAACATGACAGGCAACAAACATGACAGCAGACAATGACTGATCACAATAGCATATTTCTAGGAACTTTAACCTCAGTTGAGCAGATCTGTGATTGGACTGCATCATGCCACTGAGGCTGTGGCTGTTGTTGATATCAATGTAATCTTACCTGACAAGAATTGGCTTGTAATTCTTCACTTGACAACTATCCCAGGCACAGTCACTTCCACCTAGGCAGGAGGGAGGTCAGTACATGTCCTGTNCTTTATTTGGTCAATGTTTGCAACAGAGGCAGGATAAAACCCTCGTACACTCAGGAATAAACATGTGTATTATTAAATACTATATCATTTGAGTTAAATGCACAAGTAAATTTAATTGTTATATATACAACACAAAAACTAACATTATAATTATAAGTATACAATATAAGTATTTAAGAACCTCCAGAGTGAAAGTATATGAGCGTCCGGCATATATATAGATAATAATAAATAATATAGCATACAAAAACACGTTATGCAATATTATTTGTCATTTTTTGTATGATGCAAGCTTTGTTAATAACATAATTTCAATCAAGTTTAAGTATAAGGGCAAGTGTCCTTTAATGTAAGATTGTTTTAGTAATCCACGGAAATAGTATGAGTTCTTGTCGAAACAAAATGTTTAAAAGTTATTGATAGGGTGTCTATACTAGAGAAACAATTGACCAGTTGACGATTAAATTATATCAGTATGCATACGGCGTTTATACAAGGCATACGATCAATAATACCTATGGTAATTCATCACGTTGGTCAAGCGAGTGCTTTATTTGCATAGGTCGTCTTGCAGTGGACACCTTAAGTCTTCAGGCAGGCTAGAAAAGAATGCCAGCAAAAATCAACGAGATTTGCTCATAACCTAACTCGCCTTGTGGTCGCACTTGGATTTTGTAACATAAAAATAAGAAATGAAATAAAGTAATAACAAGGAATGGGCGACGCTATTTTGAATTTTACAAACCTGTAATTCCGTAATTCACGAGGTGAACAATGAAAACACCACACGGTCGATTATAGAAAGTATACCGCTCAAAAGAATTATGCCTTATTGGTTAAAATGAATGAAGTTATTAAAAATAATATTGTGAATCGAAAGAACTATAATCATTTGTGTCTATCATATAGCATTTTGTGCATTTAACCTAAATATTTAATTCACTATTAAAACACTACAGACATGGAACAAGGCAAAAATGACGTGAAAGCCGGTGATAAACGATCCAGAGACAATGAGAGCAGCGTGAGTGATAATAGCATGTGTGAGCAAACGAGTATACAGCAAGAGAAAAAGAAGCAGAAAAACATTCAAAATGTTCAAAAAGCTCAAAGCGAGACGAGTGATGATGATGATACCGATATTGTTATTGCTAAGGAACTAAAAAGCATAAATGAGAAACTGAAAAATGTACTTACAAAAGATAGCAACGACCTGAAGGAGCTCGTTAAGGAGATTGTGCTCCAACTGAGAGAAGAACTAACAAGTACAATTGTACAAAGAGTAGAGAAACTCGAAGGAGAGCTTTTTGAAAAAGAAATAGAAAACGCCAAAACGACCAAACAAATGAACGAGCTACGTGGCGAATTTTAAGATCAAAAAGCAGAAAATGAACGCCTTAAACAAACCATGAAATGTAACGAATCTGCAAATGAGCTACACATAAACGAAATGGAGCAATACAGTAGAAGAAACAACATACGGATAGAGGGGATTGAAGACAGTGAAAAAGAGAACTACAATGAAACTACAGTAAAGGTGATACTTTAAATTCCCACATTCCGGACCTAAACTTGTCAAGAACAGACATCGACATAAGCCACCGGATCGGCCCCTATCAAAGAGAAAAGGAGAGGCCGATTATAAGTAAGATGGTTTCACGAATGAGGAGAAATCAAATTATGTAGGAAGCAAAACTACTGCGCAACAAGCCGAAACCAGTCTACTTGAATGTCATCTTACAAAAATCAACACAGAAGTGCTCGCTTCAGTGAGGAAGAAGCAATCTGATATAGTTAAATCTTCATGGTCGCGCAAAGGAGCCATTTTTTATCGTGATGTAAACGAACACACGCATAATGTAAGAACAGAAGATTATCGCTTCTGGCTGAACCTGCCTTGGCCAAACTGACACACGCGAAGAGTGAACGGAACCCTTTCTTTTTTGTATACTATCAGTTATGCAGTGTTTGACTATCGCTCAACCACAACTCAATAAAACGAACCACGGGAACCACGAGGAAACTACTCTAGTAAGATGCGCTAGTTCGACAGTGCGGTGACAAATAATATAGAATAAAGAATCAATAGAATGTTTTAAACAACAGTTTTAGGCAACTTAAACAATTTAAAATAGTTTGTCATGCATGTGTTTATATAGAAAACTGTAAAATAAACAGTATAACTTTTTGGTAATCTAATCTGGTTTTGTATGTATATTACATTTATTTTTCTCAAATGTGTGACTTCAAGAAAAACTGAATGTTTTGTTTAAAGTTTTTTGTTGTGTATATTACATGTGTCAGTACAATTTGTTTTTACTACATATAAATAACTTAAACAACTTAACATGAATAATATTCGAAGTTTGAAGAGCTGTCAGTATGTATATTACATTTGTTTTTCTTAAATGTGATACATGTTGCCCTTAGTGTAGTTAAAGTGACTGCATCAGTTTGTGTTTTGTGTGAGAAACATTAGATATGCAAACTGGTTTTGTATGTATATTACATTTGTTTTTCTTAAATGTGTGACTTCAAGAAAAACTAAATATTTTGTTTAAAGTTTTTTGTTGTGTATATAACATGTGTCAGTATATTTTTTTAATACATATAAAAAACTTAAACTATTAACATGAATAAAATTCGAAGTTAAAAGAGTTGTCAATATGTATATTACATTTGTTTTTCTTAAATGTGTGACTTCAAGAAAAACTAAAGATTTTGTTTAAAGTTTTTTGTTGTGTATATTACATGTGTCAGTACATTTTTTTTTACTACATATAAATAACTTAAACAACTTAACATGAATAATTTTCGAAGTTTAAAGAGTTGTCAGTTTGAATATTAAATCTGTTTTTCTTAAATGTGATACATGTAGCCCTTAATGTAGTTAAAGTGAATGCATCAGTTTGTGTTTTTTTGTGAGAAACATTAGATATGCAAATTGATTGTTTATGTTTATTATTTGTGTTTTTCTTCATTGTGTGACTTGAAGAAAAACTAAATATTTTGTTTAAAGTTTTTTGTTGTGTATATTACATGTGTCAGTACATATTTTTTTCTACATATAAATAACTTAAACAACTTAACATGAATAATATTCGAAGTTTATAGAGTTGTTAGAGGAAAAAATGTACTTTGTTTAAAGCTTTATCATATCTGAATTAAATTCACAACTCATAATTTTTATGAATATATTAAGACAGTAAACACGTACACATTATTGCTGTCACGCCTTGTTTGGGTTTAATTGTTAATTGTTATGATTGTAAGGACACGATATTTGTTTGTTTGTGTAGATTATTTTTATGTAGCATACATACACATATCCATTGAATATTTGCCAGTATGGCTGTCTAAATTTTCGTTTTCGTGTTTCTAAACTGCCAAACAGTGGCATCTTTAAATACATACACAACTTTTAATAATGCTTTCTTTGCAACCGTTAAGGCAATCTAGCTTGCACTAGGTTACCGCAATAAATGGTTTTTTCGTCTTAGCGCGCATATAACTATTGAAAATCAGATTTGTGTATGTATAGTTTAGATTTGCGAAAGCCACGCCAATGTTTGTTTTTTTGTGCGTGTTTTTCGTGTTTGCAGCTTTTTTTGTTGACAGGTAGAAACACAAGCAGATATCGTTTATTAATCTCATTAACTATTAAGTTTGTGCAAAATGAATTATTTCATTTGTGTACCTGTTGCTTTTCGGGGTGTAAACAAACCATTTATTTTAAATGTTGCGCTCAAAATACTCATAAAACATGGGCGTTAAAAAAGGATGAAAACGAATATGATCATTACAATATTTAGAAAAAATGACAGGTAATATATGCAATTATAACACAAAAGGATTAGCATTATCAGCAAAACGTACCATAATGTTTCAATGGCTTAAGGAAAACAAATTCAATGTATGCTTTCTTCAAGAATTACACTGTAATGAAGATGGAGATAACACGACTTGGGGTAATCAATGGGGAGGAGACCTTTTCTTAAGCGGTACTTGTTCCAACTCTCTAGGCATTGGCATTTTAATCAATAAAGATTTAGATTTTAATTATAATATCTTAGAATATCAGGAAATTATAACCTGGAGGCCTCAAATATTGAAAATAGAAATACAAGATAAATTAATTGTCATGTTTAATGTTTACGGTCCCAACAAGGATAATACGGATGTTTTTACACTTTGGATGTACATATACAAAAGTATAATGATCATACATTAATCCTTGGAGGAGATTTTA
>VMBQ01000049.1:0-276310 GCA_007657795.1 Dreissena rostriformis
TGATAAAATGTATGGTATAAAAGAGAGCGTAGCAGATAATACATCGAAATCTCTTAACTGAATTCCTTCTTGTCATTTGCGCTACATCATTGCAACACAGAAAGAAAATAGTCTTACACATCGTCAAATTACCTTGTGTGCTATTTTAAATATGCTACATGTACATTGAATATTGTTTGAATATTTTTGGTTATATATGTGTGATCTGTGTATGTTGATTAAATTAAATGAATGAACGACCATTTTTATTGTTTAGTATAGTATACGGTAACCTACAGCTTTTGCGGTCAGAAGTTAAGCATCACCAACGAAAATTGTAAAGCACTGATTTGGTACATAACAATGAACACACGATGGTCGTTGCCTCTAAAACATTTTATCTGTAACTAATCAAAAATATATTTGGAGAAAGAAATCTTAGCCATGTGTTTTTTCGCTATTAAAATCTCATTGTTTTTGCTTTAAAATTACCAAACGTAATTAAACTGGCTAATATTTTTTTAGCTGCCAATCTGTCGGCGCTGACTGATGCTACACAGAGCACTGCTAAGCACATGCCAAGCCAAGACGGCACATGCTATGTGTGTGTGAGTTTAACTCGATTATAAGAATGAGTCGACAGAAAGTATTCAAAGAAAACACTTAAGAAGCCTCGTGATTACAAATTAAGATTGTCCATCAAACTTCTCTACTGTTGAGGCATCAGGGCTCGATTACTGGCGGGAGAACTAATGGTTTTATGCCATCACCACTCAATCACTGTTTTGGCAAAGATCTCAATCATGAAGCTGTTGGTGTTTACTTGTATAAACCTGTTTAAGAAGACAGAGAAGTTAGGATATTGTCTGAAAAAGCAGGATGTTTGTTATAAGAGATCTTCTGACATTCATGTTTTAACATCGTTAGTCGTATTCTATTTATTTTTGTCTTTATTGTTTTTTAATAAAAAATGTTAATACAAAACTATGACTTAATATGTGTTCTGAACGCAACTGGCATTTTGTTGACATAACAAACCTTCTAAATCTTATTGATGAACCTTATTAAGCGATAGAATTTCAAAAGCAGTTTGGACTCAGTATTATAAAGAGATAGAAACTTTCAATTTATTAAAAAAAATGTAACTAAAGGCTGCAAGGAAATGAGCTGGCTTGTTTGCCATGTTATTTACATGCATGTACTGCTAATTGATATGGCCTAAGCAATAAGGTAAACATCAAGTTAACTGGTAAAATTCTGTCTTTGAGTATATATTTTTTTGGTTGGCGTGGCGCGTAAGTACTTTTATATATTTCAACCGTTGATTTACTAATATAAAAATCCCAAAGGCAATGTCATGCACTCATTTAATGTGAATGTTGTGTTTTGGGATGAAATATCCATTTAGAAAAGACAATTTCATATAATAGAGAGAGATAAGTGTTGAATACAGATTCATTTATTTAGTGAGGCTTAGAAGACGAATCTCCGAATCTAGATCAGAGGAAATAATACTATACATGTGTTTAATACTTACCTGGTTTCCTTTTTATTCCAGAATTTGTGCAATGTATTCTGTCTTCATGAAAACAAAACTGAAAATAAAGTATTAAATGATGAAGACACACATCGTAGGATTGAACTGTGTAATCTAAACATCTACTTTTGTAACTTGTATGTTATTAAAATATCAGAGGCCGCTTTATGCAAAAACAATGCGGAGAATCACGTGGTCAGAGTTGAGAAAAAATGGCCGCTGATCTCTCGCTTCGGTGCCGAAATTGAATGTTTAAACAGGTACATCTACCTTTTTACTTACTTGTTTTTAATCGGATGACGCCTAAGATAGGGCCAGCCGGAAGCGGCTTCAGCGAGTATCAACCGTTTTCCTCTGTTTGGTCTCAGTGTGGAGAATACTCATGGAATATTTTGCAATTTCCTGAACCGTCAATTGACATTGAACACGGAAAAAAATAATATCACTGTTTTCACACTGATTAGCACTGTTTAAGTACCAGTTGTTTATTTGGACGCATTTTGGTTGATAAAAAATGGATATTTCGATTGCTTATTGCGTTATTTTCAAGGTAAACTTGAGTTTCGATTGGTTTTGACGATTGATATTGAGCACGGACATGGCCCTTATACACGGACAACTTCTTGAACAACGCACATGTCAAGGAATACCGTTTTCTCAGCCCAATAAGTCTAAAACAAACCTCGCATTGGAATGTTCTGGTACATGTAGCGATACGTATATAATGTAAAGGTACTGTAAATGTTAGTTTCGTATACGAAATTGGCTATCTGGATCGTCAACATTTTATTTTCAATATGAATTTTATTGCTAGCCTGTTTCGGTGTAGCTGCTTTTTGTTATGGCTTGCGAGTACTTGACATTTTGTTTTTTATACAGACAGTTTTATTAATATTTTTTTGGATTGCTGTTTTTTGCTTGAAGAAATCCTTTCAGGATATTGTCATTTAAGTGCATGTTCAAACACAGGCTAACATTTTACCCGATTACTATACAGTTTGTGGACCGTTTATGGTACAATGCGTAACTTTAAGGACGAAAATTTGCGTACGTATAAAGTTACGTACGATTTTCTTAATGCGTAAGTGCGTTTCTATATAAACCTAACGTAGAGTAAAACTTAGTTGCTATGCTTGAATACTCTCTAAAAATAAGTCTGAAGATTACGCGGACCTAATCTAGACATCATTTGAAGATATTCATAAAGTTGATTTCATTTGATTTCATTTGCTTTTTCAAACAAACTTTCGATTAATATGTATAATAAGTACCTTACACCGAGCACAGTTATTTCCCTTGTTTGAGAATTCGCTAAGAGAAAACAATGTCAAATGTAAACGAAGTTCAATTTATTGATTCTTTTGAAATTATTTGTGACCATGCTTCGTTGGGCTGGATATGCACTTTGTTAAAACACAAGAGATGATTTTACCTGAAGCAAATCTTATAATATGAAAGGTTATACCCCCGTCACACAAGGCCACGTTCCCACTACGTCCTCAAAAATATGCCAGGACGAGGTGCGAACGTGTACGACGTATCGAGGACGCAGTATTCACGGCTTTGCGCGTGGTACGGTCTTCGTGGACGTGAAGGAAGTGGGTGGACTTTGAACATGTTCAAAACGTACGTGGCGAGGACAAATCAAGACGTGGTAAGAACTTGGTAAGGTCGTAGTAATGACGTAGCTTAAACCTAGTAAAAACCTCATTGACGCAGTACACGCGTAGTGCAGACGTGGACGAGTGTGTGACGTTCGCATCACGTTGTCTCTAGATTGTCACTAAGTTCTTGCTACTTCCATCGGGTTCTCACTACGACCCTTCCATGCTAGTACTGCGACAATGATACGTCCCTACTACGTTTCAAAAGACCGAATAAGGTTCTTAGTACGTTCTATCGGTGCTTATCACGTCTAAGGTACATTTGCAGCAGGCTCTAGCCACGACCATGCCACATGCTGGAGGTTCTGGTTCATGAACAACCTCGAACCCATCACTCGCTGGTGATGGAGCTCTCGGTTTTGCGTTCGTAGCTGCTTTGCAGCCCCCCTTCCTTCTCGGCATATTTTCTGATATAAAATTATTTTTTTTAGCTCAGAAGAAAGTCGCAGATTGAATGATCAGATCGAGCCGAAACGCATTATTTATATGCAGACATAGAACGCGGTGAGAACGTGATAAGCGCGTGGTAAGAACGCAGTGCTATCTTGGCGGTCGTAGTAGCAACCTAGTACGAGCGTAGTTAAAGCATAGCAAGAACGTGTTGGACGTGGTACCCGCCTGAATACACGCTGTAAGAACATAGTGGGAACGTGTTGGACGCAGTAAGAACTTAGCGCAAACGTGGTATGAGCGTAGCAGGAACTTGAGAAATATTTTTTTAACAATTTTTACCCCGTCCTCGCTACGTCCTACGACATTTTCAGGACGCAGCGCGGTCTTCATGGACGTGGCCTAGTGTGACGGGGGCTTTAGTCAGATATACATGTATTTCAAACTGGAATTGATGGAGCAAACTGGAAAACATGGATGGATAATACTGAGCAGACAGAGGCATGTTTATTGTCTGAATTTACAGAATGTAACATAATCAGGAGTTTCCTGACAGGAATCGAATTTACTGGAAGTGTATCTTTAATTATGTTTAGTGCATCATTGAATTATAAATGGAATGTCCAAAACAAGAGAAGAACATCAGCATTTCCTCTGTAAAAAAGGTAGTATATAATTTCATTTACAGATTACTCATTTGTACTGTACAGACAGTATGGTTTAAGAAGTATTAAAAAGAGTTCTCTGTATTCATTTGTGGCATTTTTATATAATTATATACCAACTCAACATGTTTTCACCATATTTATATATATACGCATGTGCCAAATATAAAAAACAACATATTTTTACTCATCCATACATTTCCAAGGAGAAACTCTACATTTCTAATTTATGTGATAAATTTACATCTCCATGAATGCTGCATTTGATTCGAGACAATTGGCATATGCGAATATCATAAAGTATGCTACTTTATCTTTTGTTCCATATTTAAAAAAATGCCTGCATTGCTAAACTATATGTCAGGGTATGTACCAGTTGTGATTGGTTCTAAATACAAAATTTCAGATATTGTGATATAACCTGGGTCATTGGTATGACAGGTGGGCACTTTAAGTAAACCAATATACATGCGTTTCCAACAACTATTTGTGGAAAAGGTCAGTCACACATAATATACTTATACATAATGCCATTCACCAAATGGAAACAAATGCTCGCAATTTAAAATTATTTTAACAGTTCTACACATCTGGCTTATTCTACATATTAACAAAACACATGGAGAAAGCAAACCATTTTTAATGTTCTTATTTTTTGGAAATTATTTTTTACATGAATCATAGTGAACTAAAAGTTGAATGATGACACCATTTATTCTTGCAAGATTCCTAATACTTATACTTTAAATAAAATATGTTTCCGTTTATTTCAAATATAATATTTAAATAATCAGTAAAAATTGTGTAATTTAAGTGTTTTTCATGTGTTCATATTTTTGGGAAGATGCATATGAGAATATGTAAAATCTGAATTTTAAAGTTCAAATCTTCAATTATTTTTTTTATTTGATTTTTAAACACATACACTTCTACCATAATTTTCCGCCAAAAAAGCTTTATTTAGCGCAAAACAAACAACCTCTGTTGAATTTATATTGTCTTAAAATGTATGTATTTGACAAATAAATTAATGTGAATATTATGCGTAAATATGGTGTTCAAAGTGTAGAAACAATAAAATGGTTTTGTTCAAATTATTTGATTGCAATGGTAGCAAATGTTATACACAACACAAACATTGTCTATTTCACATGTTATTTATTTATTTGTACAAGTTAATGCATTTTAAACATAAACAATACATTTACTTATAATATGGAAGACATTATACCTTATTCCTGACATTATAAAAAGGTATCAATAACTGAATTTTAAAAAAATTGAGAAAAATCAGAGCTTTGCTTTTCACAATGTAAGATACAATTAACTTGGGTTTGCAAGTTGTACAGCCTTATTGTTTAACAAGATCTTGAAATGGTAATGGACATTACTGTATGTACAAAAAAACAGCATAGAGATTAAAGAGATGTGTTCAAAGATAGTTGAAAATAAAATTGATTGTTGTTAGTTTTCTGTCAATCCGTGCGACCACCTATAAAGAACAAATGTTCCAAATAACTTCTTATGACATTCTAATTTTTATTTGAACATATCAATTGAACTACATTTTATGTGTCCATATTGTTTATAGGAAAATTTTTAATAATTTAAAATTAGTAATTCTATATTTTAGACAGTAAAGATTAACAATGACCTTGATTAAAATGTTACATTATTCTTTTTCATTGTAACTGCATTTATAATAATAAAATAAAATATATTAATGTTGATGATACCTCATATACAAAGTTTTTATTGATGTCATATTGTCCCCAATGGTTTAGGTATTCTAAAATTCCTTTGTTTAACCCTAGAAACTAAGAGAAAAATGATCGTCAAGCATACAGCAACAACAAAGTTGTGCCTTTAATATATGCCNTAAATCTGATATTGAAAGGTTATTGAAAGAAGATTTACATCTGGTTAGTCAGTGGTTGGTTGACAATAAGTTGTCTCTGCATTTAGGTAAGACGGAGTCTATTCTATTTGGTTCTAGGCATAAAATCAGGTCAAACTCTTCTCTTGATATTTCTTGTAATGGTACCATTATTGAATCTACATCTTCAGTCAAATACCTAGGGGCTACATTGGATCAAACTTTGTCCTTTGATACCATGGCTCGTTCAGTCATTCAGAAGGCCAACTCCAGGTTAAAATATCTATATAGAAAAAAAGAATATCTCACTCAGCAAACCAAGAAACTTCTTGTCATGTCTTTAATCCAATGTCATTTTGATTATGCTTGCTCTATATGGTACCATAGTCTCACAAAAATGTTACAAAATAAGCTCCAAACCACCCAGAATAAGTTAATGCGGTTCGTTCTAGGTCTCGATGCAAGGGCACACATTGGGCCAGAACATTTTCGTTTGCTCAACTGGCTACCAGTCAATAAACGTGTAGACCAGATTGTTCTTGGCCATGTTTTTAAGATTCAAAATGGTTTGGCCCCTGACTATATGGGAGAACATTTTATCCCGCAGGCCTCTATTCATTCATACAGGACCAGGTCAACTCAAAAAGGTGCATTTGCTGTCCCCAGGGTCAAAGGTTTCGGGTCAAAGTCCTTTTGTTACACGGGATGCTCATTATGGAACAATTTACCCTCCAGTATAACACAGATTGATAGATTGTCTGTTTTTAAGTCATCTTTAAAAAATCATTTATTAGAAAATCTGTAATTTTTTATGTGTATTGTTTGTTTTTTCGGCTTAAGGAATCAGTTTTAGTCAGCAATTTTTATCAAAATTGATCCTATCTTTCATATATGTTATGCATTCTCCATTTTTTATTCTATGTATTTTAGGATGGTGTAATAAATGATGCTATCTGTGATATCTAATTTATTTCTTACAAATTTTTTAATAGTGTATTTTTAGGATCTCATAATTAATAATGATATCTGTGATATCTTAAGTATCAAAATGGTCTGTGATATACATGCATAGTATTTAATATATTTATTTAAATTATGTTGGTCATTTTATTGATGTAATTTTGTTTAATATTTAAGTGCCACTCTATGTCATGCCACCAGCTCAAAGGACCACAATGGAAATATGGGTTTACCCATTTTTGTGTTATCCTTGGTGTTGGTATGTATGTAATGGTATATTTATTTTCATGTATGTTATATTTTATATTTTGTACATGTTGTAAATGCCCTTGTATGCATTCCTTGCCGAAATAAATCTATCTATCTATCTATCTATCAAACGCCTACAATATTACTCAGGTGAGAAAGCTATGGCCATCTTAAAATGACCGTCTTAAAGTATGAGTAACGCTTTAGCCAACACAATAATATGAAACATAAACAAAGGTTAATATCTCTAGAAATATGAAGGGAACTGTAATGGGATTTATGAATTTAATTCATCGTATCCATAATGTTTCAAGTCAATAGCCTAAACAATTTTCATGAAATGATAGAGAAACAAAAAAATGCCGGACTTCTTATAATAAGGCATGTTACTATAAAGAAGGTTTATGATACGGTGGCACTTAGTGCAGTGATTCTTAGTCGAGTGGTACTTAAGAAAGAGATACACAGTACAATGCTCCTTGGTACAGTGCTCATAACTGCCCATAGTTTAGTGATCTTTATTACAGTGATCATAGTTTCAACGATCTTAGTACAGTGTTCCTGGTAATTTTTGCTATCGCATGCGTCCAAGTACGGGCGTCCTGGTTACGTTTTATTTTAACGTTTAGTTATCCAGGTATATATATATGTTAATATTTAGAGTTGATAACATTTTGCATTATCAAACCTTTCCCTGCTTCACTGACATATTGTCGTCCGTAACGTGAAACAAGTCTGAACGCAAAACACAATTTTGCGTCACACAACGCACACTTGGGAACATACGACGATCAATACGTAGTTCTGAACAAACCATTATCTCGATGGACATCTCGAATGTGCGCAAAAAAAAAAAAAAAAAAAAAAAAAAAAAAAANGAAAAAAAAATCTTCTAAAATATGTTCCTGGAAATTAATTTAAAAGTCCAACACTGTCACTAATAACAGTTCATTTCATATAACAGCTATTTATGTTAAGGCATTATATTACGCCTAAGGGTAATTGCCTTGCAATCTTCATCGTAAAAGTGGCACTAGGTTATTCGCAATATGGCAACGTTGAAAGTATAATTACAGTTCTTCTGGAATATATGTTACCAATCTGGTTTCCTCCGAAATCATTCCTGTCAAACAAACTTGATTCGCCTTGTAGATTCTTGGTTACAGTATATTGATTTTGGTCGCATGGTTGGATCAATTTTCCTGGATCTCCGGAAAACATTCGATTTAGTAGATCATGACATTTTACTTGAAAAACTCAGCATTACCATTTTTCTGACAATGCTCTTGCTTTGATGAAATCTTATCTTTATAATAGAAGACAGTGCATACAAATGGGTTCCAGAAGATCGTCGTTTCAATATATTAGAACCTGTGTACCACAAGGCTCTATACTTGGGCCTATAGTATTTCTTATTTACATTAATGACATCCAATCCTTCGTTAAAAACTCAACAATTGATCTTAACGCAGACGAGTCAACATTACACGAATCGGATTATAACATTCAAAAAATACAATTAAATTTGTAAAATAATTTGGACAGTATAGCAACATGGTGCTCCTTTAATAACTTGTCAATTCATCCAAACAAAACTAAATTATGATTTGATCAAAAGCTCGTAGTTCTACTGACAATCTTAGACTTAATATTAATAGCATTATCCATGTGTATATGTTGTTTCGTTTCGTGCCGTACTGTACCGTTTTGGCAATTGGTTCTTTGCCATAAATAAAGGGCCACAAAGGTGTGTATGATAGAATTGCAATACTGCTGCAGTTTCTGGAGTTTCACTTCTTTATATTGTTTATTGAACAAATCAAAGAATTTAATTTACTAGGAGTTACGATCGATGAGATTCTTACATGGCAATCGCACATAAACAGTGTATGTCGTAAACTTAACTTTAAACTGGCCTTATTTAAACGAATAATCTATGTTATTAACTATGAAACAAAGAAACTATTTTACCACTCATATATATTAACGACTATTGATTATTGTTGCGCATTATGGTGTTCAGCAACACAGTAACACTTACGTAAAATAAATTCGATACAAAAACGAGCTGCTAAAATAATTCTGAATAAACCATATTCAACTCCTTCAGCTCCCTTATTCAAAGAACTTGGTTGGTTGACATTTAATTACAGATGTACTTGCCTAATTGGATCTATTGTTCATAAGTTTGTAACGGGCGCAATGCACTCTTATTTGACTAGTGTTATTCATATCTCAAATAACAATGTGTACGCTCTTAGATCCACCACCCACACTGATATATCATCTATTCCGTTTAGAACAAATTATGAAAAACGAGCGTTTTCGTTTCGTGCACGAACCGTATGGAATTTCATTCCAATAAGCATCCGACAAGTGTCTTGGAATACTACATTCAAAATAAAATTTAAAGAATACCTACAAACAAATCATTGATATACATGTATGCTCACATGATATATATTTTTTTATATGCTAATACTTTGTTGTGATGTGTCTGATGTGATTTATTTTGAAAGATTGCTTTTTGTATCATATTTTGTATTATCATAATCAGCATCCTCATCGTCTTCATCATCATCGTCGTCGTCGTCGATTTCGTCGTCGTCCACGTCGTGGGAATTGAAAAGGAAGTTGTTATGCCATTTAACTGCATAGTTCATTTTTGTCCCTTGTATGTTCGTATGCATTTTTTTTTTCAAAATATATACTTGTGTTATGTTACTAAAGACCACATTGTAAAAAAGAAATGATTTCTTAATGTGAATTCTTCATGAAATAAAGTTAGAATATTATATATTTATGTCTTTGAGTTTTATTCGTCCCTTTAAAAGCAATATGAGGCAACGCATAATAGCGGTTTGCATCCCTAATAACGTGTTCCATAATTGATATGGAACCTTATGGCTATATACTTTATTTTAGTTAGACATGATACTTTTTCCAGGCCAAAGACGCAAATAATAATAAAATATTGTTAAAGATGGGATTGTCATTATTATTATGAATTTATAAGTTGTTATAAGCAGGATGAAAATAGTTAAAGTCTTTGTTGTAGCCAAATTAATATGCACAAGATTACTTCGTAGGTGCATGGAATGAATAGATGTACATTCTCACACAAGAAGCCCTCTTTTGTTTCTCAAAACAATACAAATTTAACATTAACAAATGTTCTACGAGACCAGCACATATATGCATTATGAGAATATCGCATTTACGTTTGTCCTAGTAAAACCTCTGTCACTTAACTACTTATTTAATCTATCAATAGTGTATACATATTTCAGAATGGAGGTTTCATTACCATCTAAAGCGTATAAACGAGTAAAAAAAATAATTTCCATTTATTATCTGAAAACAATTATTAGGTCCTTTTTCTTAAATGATCGGTTTAACTTGTTTCTCTTTTCTCTCGATCATGTCCGATTATCAAACACTCATTAGGTCTCATAGCATTAATATAATATTGATGATACATTACAAAAATAACATTCATTTATTTTGAAGAATATTCACATTTTAATTTAAGCATTTGCTATAGATCGTAATGAATGCAATGTGTAGTTTGGAGCGAGCTTCCTCAGTCATGTCGTACGAGAAAAAGCTCTTCTTTCGGTATTTAAGTTGCAAACAGTTCACTTAATACTGAACATGAAACTCGAATATCAATTTTGATGGCATACAGTCTCAAAGGCAAGCAGGCTGATTGTCTGTTTTCCATAATAAACAAATAATTTCGTGTTTATCTAGCTGTCCCTTACAGAAAAGTTAAACATAATACAATGTACGAACTGATAATAGGTTTTCTAACAAATGTTTCATGTGCGCAAGGCGATATTTTCTGATGATTTGTTCGGAATACCGAAGAACATAAAACTTGTAATTTACAGTTAATGCACACTTATGCTATACCGGCGTTTCCATGCCCTCGATTGATTTCACAATTGTGTTATTTATATTATGTTCCAGCAAACTATTTTTAATCCCTTTTCCTTTCTTATCCAGACAAAACCCTGCGAAAACAGAAACGGGAGGGTATCCGATACAAGACAAATTGCTTCTTCATATGGCATAACATACCAAAGTCATCCATACAAAAATTGCATGATTGGAATTTGCACGGATGACTTTGGATAAATTACATATAAGAGCAGCAATACGTTTCAATACATATGTGATTTTTTCAAATTTAATTTATTCAAACATGCCTTTTCGGAACAACAGACGCAAAACAACTCTCCGATTACAAGGGCTAAAACATTCCACAACACATCCGTAATAATAAGAAACAATAAATGCATTCATTATTAAAACGGAATTTAAAGGGATAGCGTTTTACATTTCAAGGCATGGACATTATCAATTATCTGAGTTTTATAATAGATAATTGAATTGTTATGTCCACCAGAAACCTAAATATTGTTGTGCCTTTGCGGCAAACAGTTAATATTATTTAATATAGTGTTTTGACTAAAACGTTGTAGTTGTGTTTTTTTAATGATAAGAATGTTGAATAGAAAGAAGGTTATTGCCAAAACATTACGTGCTTCCATGAAACACGGGTAGCCCGCTTTCATGTATGCAGCCTTGATAGTTATGTATCAAAATGTTTATACTGAGTCCCGGATTACTAATTTGGCAGAGAAGGCAACTGCCTTTAGGCCCCGAGACGTTTAGGGGCCCCATGATACCGTGACGAAATAAAACATTGTACTTACTTACTTAGCCTTATCTTATTACTTAACAACGGTAATTATTTTATATCAATGGTATGTCCCGACTAAAGGCTGTTTGAGAGTGTTTTACCAAGTGCCAATTATTTATTATTTGCAAACCGTATTGTTTTGCTGGTGATATCGTTTTCTAGATGTTCATTAGGATGTTCAGACTGGTAGGCTATTCTAAACGAGTGCATTCGACTGGGAATTGGCGTTCTACTAGAAACTTGGCCGACTTCGGGCCTTGGGCGTGGGCCCCGAATGTTTCACTGCCTATAGGCCTCCACGGTGCTCAATTCGGCACTGTTAAAACGTTAATGTTGATGTTCCTTGCTCAAACATCGTTCCTGACAGGTTTGGAAACTTTTTTTCTTCTGAACTATGAACTATTGTGGATATGCGTAATATATGTTTCTATATTGTGATGATAGTCACACTGATCCCGTCTTTACAATGCTGATGGTCCACAATATTATAATAAGATGTACACTCTGTTTGGCATATTAAAAAAGCATGTTGGTATATGACAACTTTCACAAAGTCAAATTCATTCAGACAAGCACAGAATGTAAATGGGAGTAGTAGGAATAAATATTTCAATATTGAAGTAAGCAATCAAAAATATTTAAAGCACTTGTCAATTACACATACAAATGAGTAGTTTATATGAACGGACGGACACTTACCAGCGGGAAGCATGAACAAAGATTGTTTATAATGCAAATCCATTAAACAACAACAACAACAACAACGTTGAAAATAGATCGGGACCACCATTCAGTAGCGATAAGTCAACAGAAAAGCCATAAAAACCTAATGTCCATTCATATTGTTATAGCTTTGTACTCAATGAGTGGTACTTTGGGCCACATATAATCAAATTGGATTATGTCGAATAATGACAGTAAACCGAGTACAATCTCTGTTAACGAGTGTCACTGTTCTAGGTGACTGTGTCACGGAGTTAGGATCAATATACGTAAGTGCATCTGTACTCGCAGACTTTGTCAGTGTGCAAGAATTTCAGTACTTAGTGTCACTGTACTGGGGGTCTCTGTCACGGTGCTTTTATCGTTAATGTCGCTGTACTCGCGGACTGTGTCACTGCGCTCGGATTACAGTACTTTAGTGTTACTGTAATATATTTGCTTTATTGAATTAACTTTAAATTGAGATTATGGTACTTTTTTGTCAATAAAGTAATGTGTCGCTGTACTTACATATGCATGCACTTAGTTTTTACCAGTATCATGTAAATCTTAGTTGACTTAAAACACTGTACTTATTTGAACATACGCTATGAGTACAGTACTCAATAGTTACGGTTTTTGTATAACTGTACTAGGAAAGTTTAAATTACCTACAAGCCAGGGCCACTATATTGTTAGAGTTTGCTGTGCTATGATTTGTTTTCTATATATTCTTTGTACCTCTTTGCAGGACACGTGTATACCAAAAGTGATTGATGCCACAATAAATGGTATGGAATAACAATGGTATATATTAATGATTTTGTTACGACAACGGTTCTGCGGGATTAGATGGAATATAATTGTCTGGAAAATGCCAAAATATAACCGCGCGGCCAATGATTATGACGCGCTTTAAGGTTAAATAAGCAGTAATAATACGGGTTGTCCATAATCCATGGTTATCAATTTACAGTTTATGATGACACCATACTTTTTATTTTATATATGCATTTTATTTTACCCTTATACATGTCGGGTCTTTGTCATGGAACTTGAAAACGGTTAATTTCAATATATTAACAAACGTTTATGTGGATAACATATATTAGAACCGTATTGTAGTAACCAGTTCAGAAATATGTAATCACATATTGAGTATTTACTTAATTTGCTATATTGCTTATGTACTATTTTTACGAAAGATACATATTGCATGACTCTTTTTTTTTAAACAAAAAACATATGCATACATGTACGTTTTTTTCAATGAGTGTTTTGTAACTTTGATTTTTTTGCATACTGGCACACTCAATGTTACATATAATTCATTAAACACAATTTGAATAAAAAAATAACTTTGTGTTATTTTTAGAAAACAATCACAAGTATACAAGAAATACAACAATATTTGTCACTTTATATAAATCTTAAATCAGTAAGGTGTTAGTAATAACATCAAATTAGGGTTAATGTCGTTCTTCTGAACTTTTGTATCGGAGTTTCTGGTCAATTCTTCCATTGTATTATATCGACATTGTTAACTTCACTTAATGTTTAGTGTTATTAACATGATAATGTCTATTTTATGTTTTAATTTTCCGGTCTTCAAAAGTCCTGAATTTCCTTATTGCATTAATATACAACATTTAGTATGCCTGTGGTTTAAATATCAACATATTAACCAAAATTACCAGCTTACTTATATCTTAAACCCTCTAACATGCGATGATACATTAACAATAAAACAGAACCAATAGTGTAACATTCAAGCTTATGGTACATTTTTGGTATCTTATTTAAGCGATAAAAGTTTGGTAAATTTCAAAAACTCGTATTGAACTCAAATAAATTAAATATATATAAATTTTATTAATCGAAAATTGTAATGAGCCATGTACATTTGATACATTGGATTGTTTTCTAATTCCTCACTCTGAATCCAACTTCTCATGAAATGACATATTTGTTTTTGATTTGTAACAATAATTGAAGTTGATTATGGTACGAGAAACTTCTAACAAACATTTCCGTACGACATACGACTGCAATCAGTTCAGCATAGCAATTCATCATACAATCACTTATTCCAGAGCTGATGAAGTGAAATGCGCTACTTGCGTATTAAATTTTAGCAGTCATCGCATCGTGATACTTCTACATCAAAAGGTAGAGAAAATCAATCAAGCACATGTTGACCCCTTACAGGTCGATTTACCGAATGTGTAGTGCACTGAAGTGACTTAGATCGTCGTTGACATACAATTCGTGAAGAAATACTCCTATGTAATTCGGTGTCTTTCTTGGAAATTGACTGATTACTCTAATACATAGCTGGAATCGTTTACCAGGAATAACTGTAACAAAGAACCGCTGAAAGAAGCCTCGGAATAGGTCAGTAGAAAATGAAAAGAAAAAAATTCATTGAACAATCACGACATACAGTACATCGGAAAGAGGTACAACTACAAAGTTGATGGCATACAAAAACCATTTTCGAAGACAATATAGATGCAATTACTTATTCGGCATTATTGTGATTGCAGTATATAATCTAAAAGAATAACACACAATACAAACAATAATTAAAAAGCTTCAAAACTGTACATTATATAAATTATCTGTATTTATTTCATTAGTGTTTGTTGTTAATATAATGGCTTAACCATGACGCATACTATCAACTATTTAAAACATATACAGTTAGCAAATTAAACTTGTTTTGTATTAGACAACATTTTTAAATGTTTATGTAATATGTTTGTTCTCCTTAAATCACACGATGGTAAATATTGTTATAGTATTTTTAGCTGAATTTATTCATAATTTAACCGAATTGTAAAGGTGGGACTCCTATAAGAGAAGCGTTGAAATCTTATTTTAAAATGACATAAAATATACACAAAGTGCAACTTCATCTGCATCAGCAGGAGAGAAAACTTTAATACAATTCTGTCTTTTATTTATGGCAAGGAACGATTGCCAAACACCGAGGTACAAACAAAATGTAGTCAAGACAAACACGTACACAAGAAACTCACAAACGCGAACAAACTGGGGTCACCGCCCTTGAACAGCCAACACATGACTTTGTGGGTCTAAACCGGCGAACACGAATAAATATATCTTTGTTAAAAAGTAGGAGTGATATTATATTAGTTGATAACCATGTTAGGGAAAATTGAATTTGTTATTTAATATGAAGAAGTGAAACATACATTTATTTAGTATGGACTTTTGGAAATTTATAACGAAGGGACTTTTGTACTTGCAGTATAGGTTGCGCAGATAAGTGATTCCAATCCAGAGCTCATAATTCAGAGATCATAGTACACGAGTCACCTTTTTAGTGATACAGATCCGGAAGAAATATTGTTGATCATAGTTAAATTATTCTAGAACGAAACTCAAATAACATGGACCAACATACCATTTCACAAATACACAAGTCCTCAGTGGCCTTAGCAGATGTTCAGTAGCCCTTGTTCAGTGAATCAAGTCCGGTGAACAAAGCACAGTGATCCCGAAATTATGACGGAAAAGTATATTGCTATTGTGATATTTAGTATAATAAACACAAACACATTGACATTAGGAGCAATGGTTTCTAAGTGCAATAATGCTACTTAATAACATTAATACTAATGCAGTTCATTTTTGTTATATTTAAATATGATACTAAAATTTTCACAAGTAAAGAACTTCCATAGTTTTGAGTTTTATGTTTGATACTGTTTTAGAGTAGTAAAGGACTGTGACTAATTTTAAACACTGCAAGTTAATGCTCAAATATCAAACGCAATTCAAACTAATGAAATAACATATGCTCAACGTTTTACAATATAAAGAAGTGAAACTCCAGAAGCTGCAGCAGTATAGCATTTCTATCATACACTCCTTCGTGGTCCTTTATTTATGGCAAGGAACCAATTGTCAAAACGGTACAGTACGGCACAAAACGAAACAACATATACACATAGTAGAATAAAGCTGGGGTCACCGCCTTGGAACGGTAAATGCTAAGCACTGGGGGTTTAAACCGGTTCAAGAGCGCCTCACACTTGGCTCAGCAATATTCATGATACATATAAGTGTAAATAAAATTTTACCTCATAGCATTGCAACTCAAATTAAACAATAATAAAAACGAATTAAAATGTATTCAATTTAATTACTATTTAATTACTCAATGGTAGGAAGGAGACCAGAGCAACAGAGTTGCAACTTTTTGAGGCACGATGAAATGAAATTACTAACACGCATCAACTACATCCCTTCTTTTTACAAAAAGATTTTAGAATATAGCATCATACAGTTAATAGTTCAGATCATTATCGCGCACCTACAGGAAAAAGCAGCAATATTGTGTGTAATTTACCTTCTTGATTGTTTATGTGACAGTAATATACTAAAATGCAAATGAAAATGATTGTTATACCTAAAAAGAATAACCGTATAGACTGAGGCGATAATTTATCAAAATGAAAATTATACTAGCAATGATCAAAAAGGGGGGGGGGCTGCGTGATCTATACACGCGTATATTATTCAAAATAAATAAAACGAAGCTTTAAAATAAATCGATCAATAAACTACCATCAGAGAAAAAATATTAATAAAGTTAAACGATATAAACTCGAGTACATGTACCTATCATGTAGCCAAAGCTGTGCAAGTTGTTCGGATTATGACGTATTTAGGAGCGATGACACGATGACAGTAACAAAAAGAATACAAGGATTAAATATTTGATGTCGAACAGACCTGTACGTTTTTGTTTCCTATTTCTGATAATTGGAAAAAATGCCTGAATCCGCCAATGGAGTGTTTATCCAGAAAGACTACTGTAAACTAAAATGAACTCAACTGTGAACTACTTATGTCATAATACTTCCAGAATTATTTGCCAGGATTGTCTTCTTTTTACTTCGCCTAATTATTATTATTTTTGTATTTGTTTTTGTTAGAATAAACCTAATTATTTCGATACTTAGTTTTTCCACATCTTGTACGATCCTAAATGTCAATGTTCATGAAAATGATAATATTTGCAATATTTAATATTATAACAAGTATTTATGTAGTGATTTTTTAACCCTTAGTGTAAAGTGTTTTTTATTGCAATTACTTTCTTGAAGTAAGTTAATACGCATTTGGTCAGCGTTTATTTCCCAGAAATGTATTTTCAATGGAAAACTAATAATATATAAATATATCTATTCATATAAATGCTTCATTCTTTCTATCCTGAATTCATTGCCTTATATTAAATAATTAACAATATGATAATTTCGAGGTTGTGTCATTGTGTGTTATAGCAAACACCTGAAGATTGACAGCAATTGCCACACTAACCCATGTATCAAATACGAAGACATCCAACAAGATGACATGTCAGATAAAGGACATGGTATTTGCATAAATGTTCTTGCTTTACAACTCATGCTTGTCCGCCGTTTAGCGCTAGATTAAGGCGTCAACGTTCTCTGACACAATTGAGAAAAAGTAATTTAAAAGAATTCACATAAAGTTTACATTTTACCAGCTTTAAAAGCGGCTTAAAAACACACCGATTGAACCATTATTGTTATGCTATTTACAAAAGTACAAGTTAGTATTTGACTTGTTTTATATTAAGTACAATACCAAACAAAACTAAATAATCTGCATTGAACTAGTTCTATAAAAGTACATCTGAACCCAAATTCAACGGAACACAAACTTATATAATGGCGTACAATGGAACAGATAGTGTCGGATTCTATTTATAAATACAGGTATATTGTCAGTTTACTTAACATGTTATGAATACTTCCCTGAAGAAGTTATATTACAATAAACACACTCCTAGTCTCCAAATAATCAAAACCACACAATTAAAAAATGGACGCAATCTGTTATAGAGTTTGAATGGTATGATAAATACGATATATTCTATATATTATGTATTTACTTTTTGGGGTGGAGGGTAAAATTGTTTTATCCCAAATGTCAAGAACAACGAATATTTAACTTTACGTTTCATGTTTTTATAACCAAAAAGAAATGTTATTAAGTTATAATGTTTAATAAATAGTTTAGGGAACGGCTCTCTAGCAACATTGATTTGATTTTCATTTTGGTATAAATAAAATAGTTTATTTGAGATTGTTGTGTAATGCAATCAGCATTCTCTTTAAATACCATACGTGTACTTTAATTCGAATTTCTTTGAATGAACTTATAAAAAAAGACTATATACCCACCGACTTACATATCGTTCTTTGTGCCATATATTCGTCGCATATATCATGTGCACTCTTGTAACACGAAATACGAATCTGCCATATCACCATAGATGATACAAGGTAAGTATCTCGTTGTTTGGGCAGTAATGGCAAAACAAACAACAGGCGAAACTGTTATGCCCCTCCCATTATTTCCACATCTCCTATTACCAGAATGTGACTTACTTCTGAAAATAAAACTGTGCACCAAACCTTTTGTGTGAATGTAATGTTACGCCAAAATATTAACGTTTAAAGTCAGAGGTACGATTTTTGTCAATCAATATACTTGTGCATCATTCATTGCTGTGATGCTTCAATTCGGCAATGCAAAGGATTATACTTGACAGGTGTGATACTCGCTTGTAAAAAAGTTCTCACTGTATGAATGTGTTAATTTCATGTCATTGATTCCGGTTTACTATTGCGAGCATGAGAAATTTTATAATAATATAATAATGATATATTATTTCACAAAACATCGTTTTTTATCAACAAGTTACGAGCTTTACAAGCTTTATAATATCAAGAACTCGTGAGCATTAACATATGTTTTAGATTCTGCTGAGTATTACAAGAAAAACGGATGTGCTTAAAAGCTGTTTTGAATAAGATTTATTGTGTTGAAGTGCTGGTTTATCGCTCATCTAAGTGCCTTATCGCGCGATGTTTTATTTTGAAAGGATTGCAAAACTCTTTAGATAATCTATACGAATATTGTGAGAGATGGAAGCTGAAAGTCAATGTAGAAAAAAACTAAAGTAGTCATATATAAAAAGGGTGGAAATAATTCACAAAACCATCCAGTTTTGTATAATAATGAGCAAATATAAATGGTTCAATGATTTTAATATCACGGCATTGTACTAACTAGTGGTTGGTCTTTGATTCAAACTACTCAAACTTTATCGGACTACGGCGTAAAGGCTATGGGGTCGCTATTTTCAATAACCAAAGACATGCATGCGCCTGTTAAAATAATGCTGAATTTGTTTGATTCGCCTGTTACTTCAATTCTGTGTTATGCGTGTGAGGTTTGGGTTTTTTCAATGACATTGAAAGAGCTCATACACGACTTTTTAAAGAATACTTGATGTCACAATAACTACTTCTAATTCAGCAGTTTACGGGAAACTAGGGCGACACCCGTTATATATAAATCGCCATGTACGAATTATAAAATATGTTTTTAAATTGTATACTGTTAAACAAACTAATTGTATATTATAACGTAAACTATGTTATATGAGAAACGGTGCTGAAAATATAATACGATGTAACAATTGGATAACAAAGTACGGAATTTGCTTCAAAATGCTGGTTTTGTAGATGTTTGGATGTATCCAGAATCAGCAAACTCAAATGTATTTATCCCTATATTTAGAACTAGACTTATTGATATATACATAGGTTTGTGGCGTAATGATTTAAATGTAAAAAAAACATAAACTTTATGCAAAGAATTGAAACACCGAGTTGAATTATCTGATTACCTTAACATGATCCAAAACTTTAATTTAAAGTGAGACTACACGAGTTTTATATTTGTTAAATTGTAATATATTGATAAAAATATGTAACAATAACACAACATAGGCAAAAAAAAATATACATTGAAGACGAATTTCATACAATGCAGCAAAGACTTGTAATAAGCGCCCCGAGCCGATTGTGACGAAGATATTTCGTACATATTTTCCTACAATCACTGAAGCAGTCGTGTTTTTATTAGGATTGAAGTTAGTGTTCGTGTGTCGTATTAAAGATATCGTTGCAGGAAATTAAAATGATCCGTAAAACAAAATTGTGTCTTTCTGTCGTATGAACGAATTTGCACTAAAACTAAATTTAGATTCACACCTGACATGCATGATAAACATGCTGGTGAATTCGACTGTACAGACATTTTCGATTTCAGATTGAACAATCTGGCTTATTTTGTATGTTTCGACACATGTTGTTCTAAACGTTTATTTTAATTTATATTGAAATATATGTATAATAAGTTTTTTACATATTTTATATAAATTCATAAATATTTGACAATATCGTGCAGTCTCACTTAAATAAAAAAAACATATCAAAATTAAGACTTTAAAGATGTTTAATATCGAATTTGGGAGACATATTAATTATCCTAAAAACGAACGTAAATGTAGTACATGTAGCTCAAATGATATCGAAGACGAGTATCATTTGGTAATTGTATGTCCTCTTTATACCAATATTAGAAAAATAGATATCGACAATTCTATTATAACCGACCTTTTATGCATACATTTATACTTTCGTTAACAAATACTAACACTTAAATTCTAACTTAACTCGCGATTTATTGTAAACATGCTTTTAAAATGAGAACTCAGGCATTGAATGCAAATGTTGAGTAATACAATGATCTTAGTATATATTTTTTACACATTTTAAAATACCATTTTGGTCACTTTTGTATAACTATGCATGTGCTTATTGTTTATATATTGTAAAGTGTGTATTATAACGATGAGCTGGACGTGTTCGAGTTATATGAATAAACTTTCTGTTCTGTTCTGTTCTGTTTCTGTTGTGTTTATTGGAACACTGTCTGTGTGCTTTTGCCAAGTTAATCGTGAAGCTCAACTGCCTTTTCTCACAGGCGTAAATAACATAAGAATTATGTATGTTGTTAAGTTCCCATAAACACTAAGCTCTTTGTAGTTTTGGCAAAGAGTGTTGTTGTTATTCATATTTAACTTTTTTCAATTAATTTACCGCACTATATTGTTTCCTTTTTAGTGTTATTAAATATGTTTAAATAAGGTGAAATATTCACTCGCATAGTGTTTTTTAATTTACACAGGTTAAACAAACAAATGCATTGTAATACAAAATAAATACACGATAATATGTCGCCATATTACATATTACACTTTGCTGACATCTTGGTTGAACTATTATATGACAGGAATGATATTTCGAAACCTATTTCGTGCAGCACAAGTGGTGTATAGGCCAAATGTGCCTTTATATTTTGATAGCATAAGTACCTTGAGGATTTTAAAATGTTGAATGATGGGAAATACATTCGCGTCGTCTAAAATCTAAAATCTACTTGTTATTAGTCTTTAATATTCTGTCTGAAAAAGGCTTTACACTTTGAAGTTTCACTGTCAGCAGAAGTTTTATATCTTCCTTAAATTTGACAATTAGTGTTGACATTTTGTAGATAGCAATATAACCCAGATACATATTGCTTAAATATTATTGTGTATTAACTGACTATGATCTTATTTGACATATCAACTAACTTGGAATGCATTAATCAAAAAGGACATGTGTCAAATCGCTGGCAAAATAGATTAAACAGTTTAACTGTGTTTTTTTTATCTAGATAGATTCAGATTTCAGATTTTATTTCCAGAAGGTCAATGGAGCATGGGGACACATTTTAGTACAAACAATATAATAACTACAGTTATAAACATATGTACATAATTATAACAAGCACATGAAATTATGAGTTAGCGAGGTTACACAACTTTTTTAATAATAATTACATAAGTAGTGTCAATAATTTTTTTACAGCATGAAATACGTATTAACCGTAATAATAATGTTTAAGAGGAGGACTTATCAATACATATTGCAAAACTGTTAACGTACAATTACTCTACAAAACAAAACATAAAGAGAGTAAAACAAGACCTCGCACAAAATACTGAGTAAACAGCAAAAGCAAATAGTCGGCAGCATACATAGATAGACGACAAGCATGAAATACGTTTAATTTGAGAGGAGTTCTCATACTAATCAGTAAATAATGCGTTATTTTTAACAAACATTTACTCGACAAACAAAACTAATGAGGCGTGAACAAGAACTCACACAAAACACTCATTATACATTCACATACAAAATCAAGAACAGCAGCAATTTACATATTTCAACTAGTTTATGGGCAAAAAAAATTCAAAAGGGCACATACATGTTTGTAGATCTAACTAAAAGTGCGGCATGGACAAAAGCACTCAGTTTTCTTAATACAGATTCATTATCGGGAGACATCAATTCTATATGTTTTTGCATATTTGGTCGGTTTCTGTAATATGAGGGTAAATATTTAACTCTTAAATCTGTATATAAGTTGCATTCAATCACATAATGGTATTCGTCTTCTAGACGTTTACAAACAATACATGTCCTTTGCTCAACAGGTGTCGGGTTGGGCTTAGACCATCTGCCACTTTCTATTCTCAATCTATGAGAGGATACGCATAACCTAGTGAGGTTGAATCTGTACTGTTTAAGATGCGATTTACATGTTGATGCAATAACAAATACTCATATTGAGAAACATATATTTGGATTGTTGAAATGCAGTCGTCTAAGTAAACGAATAATTAAGATTTAGTAAAACACTTTGATATAAATCTATAAAATAATTAAACATACTTTTAAAACACGACGTATACTTTGTTAGAAAATAGCTAAGATTAGTATTTGATGTAAAAATGATTACTTTTACACATTGCACCACGAAATGCCGTATTTGCTAGATTCTTAGACACCATAACAATCTGACAAAATAATTCTTGCTTGTTTCGATATGTTTGGACTTTTTCAGTAAAGTAACAAAGATGGTTATTTGTTCATAATTAACTTGAACAGATTAGCAACATTGGTTTATTCGTGGCATTGTAAGATGATTAAAACACATGTTTAAATATTTAGTCCTTTGATTTGATAATTTGCTTTTTGAGATTTTAAAAAGGGTTTTAAACATTGTTTCTTGTATGAAACTTTATAAAAGGTACCAAACGCCACTATAGTAATTGCACTCAGACCGACTTAAACGTCTTAAAAGCAAAATGGTCTTAAAAAGTGTCAATATAATTTTTCCACGCTATTTTATTAGTTAGCATTCGACCATGACATTTAAAACTATGTGCTAAATTAAATATTATAACACTTCGACGGACCACGTGTTTGGTCAAATAAGTGTATTTGTTGGCTAACATAGATGCTATTGAGGTACACAAATCGAATTCAATCCTAACTAGTAATTATTATAAATATGCTTTTGTAAAAGCACATTGATTTATTAGACGGTAAAACAAGAATGCATTCATAAAAGTGCTTGTCCGCATACTTCAAAATTAAATTATTAATAATAAATACTTTAGATAATCAATGCGGGGAATCACGTGGTCAGATTTGAGAAACAAATGGCCACCGATGCCTCGATTCGATGGAGAAATTGAGTCTTCAAACAGGTACATCTACCTTTAAACTTACTTGTGTTTAATCGGATGACGCCTATCATAGGGCCAGCCGGAAGCGGTTTCACTGAGTATCAACCGTTTACCTCCGGCTGGTCTGAGTGTGGAGATTACTCATGCAATATTTCACGATTTCCTAAACCGTCAATTGACATTGAACACGGACAAACACTACTATCACTGTTTTCACACTAATTAGAACTGTTTAAGTACCAGTTGTTCATGTGGACGCATTTTGTTTGACAACAAATGAATAAATCGATTGCTCATGGAGTTATTTTCAAGGTAAAGTTGAGTTTCGACGGGTTTTGACGATTGGTATTGAGCACGCACATGGCCCTTATACACGGACAACTTTGAACAACCTGATATTGAGCACGCACATGACAAGATATATCGTTTTCTCCGCCCAATAAGTCTAAAACAACCTCGCATTGGCATGTTCTGGTACATGTAGCGATACATTTCTAATGTAAAGGCACTGTAAATGTTAGTTTCGTATACGAAATAAGCTATCTGGGTTATCAAAATTTTATTTTCAATTGGTATTTAATTGCTAGCCTGTTTCGGTGTAGCTGCTTTTTGTTTTGGCTTGCGAGTATTTGAAAATGTTGTTTTTCCTCCAGACAGTTTAATTAATATTATTTTGGATTGCTGTTTTTTGCTTGAAGAAATCCCTTTAGGATATTGTCATTTAAGTTTCACATTTCAATTCACAAGGTCACATTCGTAACCGGGATAGTAATTACTCTATTATGTCCTTTTAATTATTCAAGAAAGTAATCCTTTCGGTTGGGGTGGGTTCTTGGCAAGTCCTTAGTGATTTATGGAGCAACACGGTTACAATTTCTGTTACTATTTAACACGGTTTACGATAAGAACGCATCCTGAAAGTACATAAGATGAACAATCCTTACACTCATGTAATAGATATAATTGATACATGTATACAAATACCTTATACTTATATACTTCAAAATATACATCTCTCATTTATATCATATCAATAAAGGTCAAATATACCTTTGTGTGAAGTGGCACCTTAACTTTATGACACATATATTATATACTTAATTACTTCAGGAAATGCATGTAAACTCACTCTATGTACACCAGTACTGGTTAATTCAAGTCATACTTTCACTTTAACTTTCAGTTTCAAATTCAGTTCACAATACACAATCAATCAAAGCTCTTATCTTCAATTTACCTCATCAATTATATCAACCCAACTTCTCTTTATTCAAAACAGTATTTTATTCCATTACTAATCCCTTTAATCTATTTTTCATTCAACTGTATCAATACCAATAATCAGTTTCATCAATTTCAATATACCAGTTTCACTATAGGTAATAATTCAGTAAATGTTTGTCACTCTATTGCACACTAATGCTAGTCAATTGCATTTATCAGACTTATGAACACATATACAAATATTTACTTTGTTTCAAAATATGATATCATACAAGTATTCAACAACAATGAAAAATCAATGTCTTTCTATAATGAATATTTATTATGTATACCGGTATGACAATTTGATCTCAAATTTAATTTAATCACAAAATTTACTAAGTATCTTAATATCAATTTTTTTCAATATACACACGCGTTGACACAGAATATCTTCAAATGCAAAATAATGATTTAATTTGCCGACTTCAAAAATTTACTTTAACAAACTGCTTTATTAAGTAACAAAGTAATATCAATTATAGGCTTTATAAAGAAATGTACTTTACTCTAACCAATCAAAGCCTATCTTTAATAGTAAATAACCTTTACTTTAAATAATCAAGATCTGTTTAATAAAAATCTATTTGAGACAGAAAACTGACTTGCTTTACAAAACAAATAATCTGTCAACTTTAAATACGAAAAGACTGATAATAAAGAAAATGTATATTTAATTAAATACACTTAGATATATCAAGTCATTTATTAAATATACAACCCAGTAAATGATATATTATATTTTATTTATTGTAACAGACTTATTATTTCATTGACCTCAAATAGCCTATCACAGATTCAGTTCACTGCTGCTTTTTACTATATTTATCTTTTGAATACTATGTAACTAAGCAACCATTTCACAGGACTGTCAAGTTGTCAGGTATGTCAAACAATCAGCCAATGAAAATGGGAATCACCTCAGGTAAATTTAAATATGACAGGTACAAATCATTACATGACCAAACCAGTATAGCTATAAACACAACACACCAATACACCATAAACAGATTTATTGACCTAGATATATTCAGCACAAGGTGGAAGAAAACACTGACTATTGAAAGATCAACTCAATATCAAAACGACAAGATTTGGTCAATTTATACATGGGGACACTTTATACACAAATAACCTGGGGTCAATATTGAGTACATATGTCTCACAAAGTTACATATATAATAAACGAGGTACCAAATATCATAACAAGCAATTTTGCATATAACGTGCATAAGTAAAACTCATTCTGCTTAGTGTTTTTATCTAGGGACCACTATGCAAACCAATGAACGTTTTCATGTGAACATGGCATCACGGTACTGTGTTCGCTTCAGTGCGTTTCGCGAATGAAGAAATCACATAGGAAATTGCTGTTAATCAGCTTTGGCATTCTGTTGAATAATATTAACAGCCTGAACCAAATCTTTTACTTTATGTAAATATATCCGTTTTTGACTTTTGATGATTAGGCTTTTTGCTGGAAATCCATGACACAGAAGGCCAATAAATTGATTGCATACTGTTCCGGTCATTTGTTTTCTGCTACCAGTATTATATTAATTATATTGAATACATAAAACCAAAGCCAAAATCCATATAAGTCAAATATCTATGCGATTTCTATGCACTTCATTAGCATAATTATTCTCGTAATTTATTTCTTGTCATATATAAAGTAAGTACACTGGAGTGCACGCATTTTGACGTACGTACATTTACCGTAAAATGTATTTTTTTAGTGAAACGTACCAAAATAAAATCTTATGCAAATCGGAATATTGCATAAACTACATTTATATGAAAATATTACAGTAGAGTAACTTAGTTTGACAAATATTTACCACCTTGGTGGTATGTCATTGGGCCTTTTTACATGGGTTTGTTTGAACGTACGTTGTTGGCACACAGTGTTTAGAAACACGTAATTGTTTGAACCGCAAGTATTTGCCATTTTTTTCAAAGATTTTAGTTCCAGTCACCGTTTTATGAGTGGTTTGTTCTGTTATTGTTGCCGTGTATACTTACGCGTAATATCGTCGAAATCATTCTTGTATGAACGAACAACTCAAACGATGAGCACGTAAACAGAAAATAAGAATTCATTATTAACCTTTGACTTTGTACTTTGGTAAAGAATTCTGGAATTACAACCTCTTTTGTTAACTAATTAGCTACAACAAAGGTTGTTGTCAGTCGAAACACATAGATACATTCCATTAATTCCAAAACACTGAATCGGTAATAAATCAATAAAAGCTAATAAAGCATCGCTTATGTGAGCCTTCATTGCTAAAATCGAAAATAATCCATCATTTGACAACCGACCCTGTCTCGTTAATTATAACAGAATGTTATAATTATATTTTCACTAGTTAATCTGTATTCCTTTACTAATCTTGTTTCTACTTAATTGAAACGCCAACATTACTAGCATTTATTTAGTAAATTTGTTTCACAGTGACATTAATTATTTTATCAGTGAATTCTATTTAAGTCTAAGACTAGATTCAGTTATGTTAAGCCAAATTACTTATTGAAATCATAAGTAACTATTAGACGCAAGAGATTATTTTTAATGCGTACTATATTTTTCCTAACGCAACTATGTACGTCTTATTTAAATGTATTGATTAGGACTCAATATTGATATAAATTATAGCTTTTTTGTGGAAAAAGTATTTTTCTGTAGACTGTTTTATGGTCTGTCAGTAACTTGTAATTACCAATGCATTACTATAGCGATCATGTTAACAAGATGTATGAACAATATACTGACAACAACGATTTGGCCTTATAATGGATATTATGAAATTATACGAGACACTTTGCAGTCTATGGTGTGGATATGACAATTTAAAAGTGGGCCCTTTTTCATTATTGGACATTATCAAAAAGTATAAATTATTAGTTGACAAGGCTGAGTATAATTATTAAATATTACTTGACCTGTAAATAACTCTTAAACAATTACTATGTTAAGCCATTTTGGTTGTGTATGTTATATGTGTACTGGTAAACACATTGCTGCGCACTCAAATCGACAAACTTTACACCTTGAACAAACTACCAAAAGGCGAGGATATAAAGAGGATATTGAGTTTGCTTTAGATGATTTTTCTCAGTAAAGAAACATAATATACATGAAATAAAAAATACAAAATTGTTATATACTCACTTTACTGAGAACAAAAGTTCACAGTATTACCCCCAAAGCAAACACATTATCTTTATAGTCACAGCTTTTGATAATTCATTTCATATAATTACCTTGTAACCTCGTTAAAGCCCGTACTATTTTCCCATCGATGTGTTATGTTGTTATTGGGTTAAGAAAAAACGATTCCGACATTATGTTGGATTTTAATGAATATTTACCGTTGATTTAACACGGACTTTGTTGAGTCTGCTACTTTCCCTACCAATTGAATTACGACTATGACCGTCTTGATTTGAGTCGTCATGACCCAAGTAGAAAGAAATGTATTACGTAACTTAGGGTTACGGTGTTACGAAATGGAAGCGTGTATGTGTTTGAGTTAACAATGTAACATATGGATATAAGCTACGTTAAGTGCAAAAATGTCAAAGCTGTTCGGTGGAAGAGTATTATGAAAAGGATTACTCATAGGTGCTTGTTGTCGCTTTTTTTAAATTTCAAACTGGAAATGTAAATGATTTGGAAAGATTATATGGAAAACACAATGGCGGATAATTCAACGATGAGCAATGAATCGAAAAATTTCTGGATGTTAAACTTACGTTCATACCAAGAGGACCAGCTATAATGTCTGGACGCTTTAATCAATACCTTTTACACATTCTCTGGTAGTCGCCGTGGTCCCAAACGACTGAGGAAAGCCCAAAGCCATGTAAAGAAACTGGTAAGGTATTTGAGTATTTGAACATTGTACATTAACTGTTGAGTGTTGATTAAGTATTTGTGACTTTTGACTGTATTTTTAACATAATCTGCTGTTTACCTATACTTATGTTAAATGATTTATTGTGATGAAAAATGACATGAAATTGATAACATATTCATTTGAAATTATAAAAAAAAGTAATCCTTAGTGAATCTAGTGAGAAAGATACACGGAATTATTTGCCTGATAAGTTTTAATATTTCATTAATTAGCGATAAATAAAATGTGTATGTACTGGTTTTGCTAGACATTTTGTATTGAGGTATACACGGATCATCGCGACATATCATCTTATGTTTTTATCTACAAAAGTTTGATATGGGCAGTGATGATAAGGAAGAACGTATCTCCAAACATATCTTCAATTTGGTCATATTTCAGTATTGCGAGGCTGTAAGCAGAAGAGCTACTGTATTTGTGTTATGTGTATAAACATATTAACGAGCGCTCTTATACATTGCTTGTTTGACAATTTCCTGTAAATCTTTAATGGACGGATCGTATTTATGTGTTCGCTTGTGGCTTCGGAGCCTGTTTCATGCTCATAATGGATGACCCATACTTACGACACTAGTACTCTAAAAGTATCTGTAGTTCTTGCCGTTCATGTTTTCATTTTCTGTTTGCATAAATACATTTACAGAAATTGAGATTTATTGAGACGCTCGTTTGATTTGTGATTAATTCTGCGATAATTGTGTGGTTTCTTTTGCCCTCAAATCGGTTTAAACCCATAATGCTTTCCCATGCAGTGATCCAAGTTTTGATCATTTGATGGTTATTTTTGGTGTTATCTAATATAAAAGTAGAAGATTAGAACCAGATTTGCTCGCCTTATTAAGTTTTGGTTAGTAACACGTGTTTAGGTTGTTTAGGGTTTAACATCATTTGATTATTTATCTTACACGTTTGTATACTTAGTGCATAATAATTTGTACCTTAGTATTACGGATACAAATTTCGTGCCAGTGATAGAGTAATCAATGCGTTGAACGGCACTATTACGTTTAAATGAGACTATACTAGCCTGATCTTTCTTCTAATCTTTCATCCGTTGTTGCGGAACAAATGTTTTCATGTTGAAATCGCATTGTTTCGTGCTACTGTAACGAGGATGAACTACACTGTAACAGAAACTGACTGTAACTATATACTCTCGCATAGTATCATTTGTCTAGTGAAAATACACGATAGTATTTCACAATTCTTGTGAAGACAATAATTAGTTTACCATGCGAAATTACCTTAGATATCACTTAAGAATGTGTTACCCGGGTTGATTACAAGCAATATACATGCATATTTGTATAATTTAAACTAAATTATTACTCCTTTAGCTCATAATTTAACACATGCCATTATAAACATATTAAATGATGTAAAAGAAATACTTAAATGTATACTGACCAAGCATCAACTTGATAAAAGAAGTTAAATACGCAAGCATTTCATTTGTTATTTCTACCACAATTACATGTACGTGATAAGTTGCTTTAACAACCGTGCATGACTACTTCTAGATATGGTATGGATAAAGTTGCATGATGGAAAGCGAAACAATAGTTACTAAATATAATCAACATAATCTTGCAATGATTTACATTTTGTTAGAATATCCATATTTTATTCAATCAAGGTCATACGATAAAATGCATTGCATTATGCACATAAACCTTTCTATGATCACTTGTTATGCACATATATGTTCTCCAGAAGCTAACACGTATAGACTATAATATCCATACATTGTAACCATATTATACATATTATATTAGTTTGTGTAATTGGTCATATATTAGATTATAGATTGTATTACAGTGTAGAACAGTGTTTCTACGTTTACAACATTAGGTGAATTGCCATATGTTTATTTAAACCTGTACATGCTTGATATTCGCTACCTTTGTATAGTAGTGTTTCTTCATTATATCTCCGAAATCAATTTACTTCAAATGAAAGCACGTGAACATTAAAGTTCAAAAAAATATAATACAAATCCAGTTCAAAAATGCAATTTAATTTTCGAAGCGACATGCTCGGAAAGTGATTCTATTAAATTCTTGGCACATGTAAGCATATAAAAGCTCCACCGGAAACCTGCAAAATTGTATCATAGCCAAAGAGCACTACATTATATCCATTAAAGATATTCGAGCAAAAGAACCGCTATAAAATGAAACGGAAAAAATAGGGTATACAATCTATAACAAACGTTTACTGCAAAGTAATGCTTGCCATGTTTTTTTTTTCCAAAGTTATTTCAATAAAAATGAAATTAAACGTGTTATAATTATCATGCATTTTTACAATATTGCTGAACCGTAATTTCACATGCTTCATGCATAATTGAAAGACCGAACATTTAACACTGTATTATGTTTTATAAACTACTCACTTTCAAAACGACGCCCTATGGGATACGACAGTATTGTATCACATACAGTATGCCGTAAAACGAAAACAATATAAAAGCGGATTAATGTTATTGTTGAGAACCATAATTAAAATAAGGCTCTTTCTAGTAATAACACGAAAAGTTACAATTTTAATGGAACAAAACTATAGAATAAGCACACATCAACTTCTTGGCGTATTAAAACATATTGCCGTAAAAAGGACGATTCATTACACAAACAAAATACCGACACACTAATACCAACGTTATCTTTACATATAACATAAACAACAGCTTTATCAATCACACTAAAGGGTTACCAAACATTATAATAAATAATAACGGAGTATCTCGTATATTTGTTAGGTTTCAGAACGTTCACAAAATATGGAACTTTATAATGTGCCAAGTTCAAAGCGCCGTTAGTGTCGAACACAATATATAAATCACGGACATTATCTTTTGTTGATAGCATAATAATGCAAGTAAGAACACATGAAGATGATTACAAAGAGGTAAAACGAGAATGATTTGCCAATAGTGTCAAGGTGCGTATGGTTTGTAGATTTGAATAGTGCTGTTTTTAATATTTAGTGCAATACACGTATGCGTAAAATAGTTTAAGAGGTGGTATCTGTTGTAACACAAATAAGTATTCAAGGATTTGTAGCAAGTGCGCCAGGTAATTACGTATGCAGATAATTGTTTGAAAGTGGTTACGTGATTTTATGATTAAAGAGGCCTTTCAAGATCTCTAACAAAGTACCTTAATCACCCTATATTTTTTGGAATATAAATACATATATTTTCACATTATAAAGGATACTTTCTGTAACGAAAAAGACAATTGTATAACTTTTTTTTAATTCAATCATCCAACTAAAATTCATGAGACAAAAAACACATATCTCAGTTTTGTAAAAATACAAATAGATGTCCTTTTTATTAGCAATTATAATCGCCATAAAGTACCTGGGCCTGTGTGCCGCGTGTTATGGAAGAAAGTTAGTCATTTAATTCAAATGTTGGTGAATATCGTTCGATCTAGATTCAACTATAAATGAAGCAAATATCTACATACTGGTAACACTTATTTGAAATTTAATTTAATTAATGTGCTAAAATAATGTAGCTTTCATATTTTTATTATAACATAATCTGATTGAAAAAAAAAGCGTGTGGCACATGAAATAATGGAAGAAGTCATAATATTACAGTGTTGATGATGCTTGATTATCGTTTGATTTAGATTAAAATATAAGTGAAGTAAAATATCCATAAAAGGATTACACGTATTTCAACTTTGAATTAACTCAAGTGCTCAAGAAGTTTTGCATAAACATTTTGAGGTGTTAAATATTCATGATTCAAACATAAACAAATGGCCTAGGCATTCGACTTTATACGTTAAAACATCGTGGACTCCTTGGTTATTTTTACATTTAGACTTTGACATTGTAATTGTATTTGCTGCAATGACTAATTTGTACGTCTCGTCTTTTTGTTATGAGTGTATTGTTTAAACTTTGGCTCTGTGATATGTGTATATAGGAGATAATGAACGGTGCATGCATACAAACACTAACATTCCACCAAACCCAATCGATATTGATAAAAAAAGATGTTTTCGATAACCTGGAAAAAGTATTTGCACAATTTCGTGGCGCGCGTAAGCTTTCTCACGCTTAGACAGCATACATTTCTATTAATATCCGCAATCACCATAACATGCTCTGTATTTCAGATAACCTACAAAATATCCTGCCCCAGTGCCAGGAAAACAGTACGTTGATTTTTTTTTTTTTCAAACTGACATTCTTATACATATATATAATATAAACACTTTACAATGGATGGTAACAAAACATATGGTCCTATGTGGTTCTCCTCTTTCCCTTAGCATACATGTAATTACATTTTGTATTCCGATCATAATTGATGCTGTTTTTATTAAAGAACAAATACCGCAATTTGTTTTTCATGGCAGTTCTTGCCGCGTTTGAGAATCTGCCAAGAACAACACTTAGATGCAATTTTATACGTGAACGGACTTTCGTGTACTTCTCACTGTGCAATTTTACTGTTCGAATGAGTCTAGATATTTTAACCTGACATTCGGGTTCAGTATTAGTATATTGTAGGGACTATAACTCTCAACTATTGTTATAAGAAAGTAATATTTAACCCTGACACTTGCGATTCATTAGTTATTCTTCGATTTAAAAAAAACAACATGCGATTATGCATCCAATATTGGTAGATGCTTAATTGCATTAAAACGAAAAGGATATGTTTACGAGTAAGCAACAATACATCGATGATTAAGACTAATTTATTTGTATTTATATACGTGAAAAAAAAGAGTTATTGATAGTTAAAGGGCTTTTTTTCGGTAAGATTATATGAACTATAGTATTGTAAAGTCACGGTGGAAAAGGCTTAAATGAGAACAGTTATTGGTAACTGGTTTATTAGCTTTTTTTAAGGTACAAAATATACCTTGTAGTTATGTATTGTAATTCAAAATAATGTGACCTACACTATTGTGTTTACAGTTGTTTGTACTAATGGAATCCTCGGGATTCCAAATATGTCCTATTATGCCGGAACACAATGGTATTTGTGTATGAACATTTGATTTACCGCTCGCATTTGAAAGAGATTACCTACTGTTGGATTTTTTTGGCGCTCTTTTCGTAAAACTGTGCAGTGAAACAGACATTAGATTGAATTCAGATTTATAACAGCAATCGTAATCATTAGAATACTAGGCAATGCGCAGGAACTGTTGGTGACCTTGGACGTTACCATTTCGTGCAAACAAGTGTATACTGCATGACCAGTCAAGAACATGTGCAGATTTTGGTTATGAACTGCAGTAAGCGCCAGATATTCCAATAAGATGTAAACTACGAAAAAACGTTTACAATATGCATAACGTAACATCAGTCTCCAGTCTCCAGATTATGTGACATACACATATGTTATGCGCATCAGTCGTTTATCTGTAATCACATTGAAATGCCAACATTATGTGTCTATATTGTTTACAAAATGTGTTCGAACAAATATGCTACCTTTTATGAGATTTTCAGACGAAGGCACGTTAGGTGAGTGACATGCTTGGAGCAGGGCGGTATTCAAATCGAGTGTAGGTAATTGAATCGTGTACATTCATATCGTTGTAGTAGTATGCATGTTATATAAATGGAGTAATTCTTAACTTTAATGTGAACAACACATTATCTCTTGTCATACTATTAACTTATTGAAGGAGCCACACTGGAGAATGGTTGTATATAAATATTGATATTTTTTATTTGGCCCCTGACAGTATTATTTTTTTAAATGTATTTTTACAATTTAGATCGAAGCAACTATTTTGTTTTACTACATAAAATAAAAATAAAATAATGTGCATTCCGTTGTATTCTTATTTTGGTTTTGATTGTTTGCTTAACCAGAACTTCTAACAACAGACTCTCCCGATTGTCACAACTGAAAGACTGGAATATTGGATACCACAAAAGCTTGAGGCAATTTAAACCGGCGGCAAGTAAAATTGGATGAAAACGTGAAACCAGTCAAAAAACATGTAAATCCGGCTAGTTGACAAAACTGCAATGCATGTACTTTATGGTGTAATTATTGGTTTTATTTATGTGCTCATTGTTTATATATTGAAATAAAAAGGTTTCAGTTAGTATGTTTGATGTTCGACTGAAATTGTTCATGTTTGCTAGTGACTAAAAGTGTACTACTCTTAAATTTTGCATTGCAAGATTTGGTTAATTATAAATGTAGAAAGTAGCAACTCGAAATCGAGCCTATGGGTATTTGGTCCCGCGATAAAATTGCCTGTGTATGAGTGTAAATCTTTTCAGTATCATTTCAGAATCATTACATAATTTGATAGCTATTGCGTGCCTTTCATCAGCGAATGTAACTTTATAATCGAATTGTTTGATTGGCTGAATTCTTTGCATATTATTTGTGTTGCATAACCTTACCGGTAATGTCGTGATATGGGAATTTTCCTGTATCTGTTTTGGTGATTTCATTTACCCAACACTCGAGTTTGTACACGTTTTTAAAATTGTTTTTTTTTCCTACAAAAGATGAGTTTTTCCTTTTCATATTTTCACGACGTAATGACTGTTTACCAAATGGTATTTGCAACTCTTTTGAAAAATAAAAACATGATTTAACGATGACGTGGTTATTCGTGTCTATAACCCAATTCTTAAATCTTTATTCATTTGTATGTATTCCAATGGTGTTTCAGATATTGCATAATGCAATTAACTATTATACTGTTTTTGTATATAATGGATTGCTTTTTAAAACATGGGCATATGCGGTTATCTTAAACAGAACAGAACAAAACGGCATGGTTTATTGATACTAAAGCATTATAAGCTCATCGTCATATATCGCAGATAGCATGTTGAGATTTGTCTCTCATGTAGATGAAGCGTTTATTGTGTTTTTTTCAGGTTTGTGCAGGTGGGAACAGAATAAAATAAAAACAAAAACTCCAATTTATGTGAAGGCATATCTTTATGTTTTATTCGATAATGCGAATTTAATACCTATGCCATCTGGCCAACTGTATCTACCTTGGGTTTATGTATACTATTTTATTATTATAAATAATAACCTATAGCCTGTTTCAATGTTTTTCTGAAATATCTACCTGTGAGTTTTCCAGCTATAAAGAGAACGAAAACGTGCTGACGATAAAAAATATATATCATACATACATAAACATCTAGGAAAATACTACAATAGTCTATTAAATAACTGAATATTTAGCAACACAATGTTATATAAACTCATTAGTTGTCAATCTTAAATATTCTATAATATGGTGATATGAAATATCAAACGAGACATGGTGTGTTCCATCTGTTTTGCACATAGCCTTTCAATATAATTAAGTATAAATCTTTGCAAAAATAAAAGTTTTGTTTATTATGTAAGCGTCTGATTAAAGAGCATTTTAACTTTATATTAGAAATATACCGCCAATAAAATATGTAAAACCACAGTTATATATTTATAATACCACACACCTTTACCACGCGCTCGCAAACACGCTTCTTCCATTTAATTTCTTGGCACGCGCATTCTTTCCCACGCTCAGACCATGAAGATTTCTACCTAAAGCTACGATGAACATAACAGGTTCTTATCATAATTACCTAGATGATTTATTACCTGCGGGAGTGCAGGGCAATGGTGCAAAAGAGAGCAGTATTGTATAACCAATTTGTGTATGCAAGTCTTTGTTTGTATGCCATTTTCAAGACAATATATATATGTTCAAAAAGCACACATAAAATGCATAATTCTACAATTAATTAATCAAGAACGATATCATATATATATATATATATATATATATAACTTGTAAAAGTTAATCCTTATTAAATATTTTGGCCAAAGGCCTTCTTCAGTAAACGATAACATAGAAAAACTTTATTTTTATTAAATATTTTGGCCAAGATATAACTTAAGAGTAACTTTTACAAGTTTTAATAATTTCCTCCCTTTGAATTTTGCAACATTTATATATATATATATATATATATATATATATATATATCCTTAATTGTGGAGAAGGCTCACATGTATATTTCGACTACATGGTATATTTTTTTTCTGGTTCTTACCATACACAAAACATTGTTATGTCTTTTAAGTATACATTTAGTTTGTTAAACTGCGGATATTCTGATGTTAACAGCTGTTACGTTATGACTTCTACCGTTATATTATCGATGTGTAAAATGAATTTTATGGGCAACCAATCATGACGGACAGTATATTATTCAGTTATTCCCACCCCACCTATTTTGTTATAATAAATGAGTATTATAATAAGACCGTGATACTATTAAACGACAATTAACATTAGTTACGCCAAAAAAGATCATTACAGTAGAAACAACAGGCGCCGAAATAATTTGAATAACATGTTTAACAAGTGCATTGCCATTAAATATCGAAGAAGCCAAATACCGGTGTGGTATGTCAGGCATCTCGTATTAGTCAGTTTCATTCAGAGATGTAGACAAGACTAATAGTACCAAAGAAAAATGCATAAGATTTTATACTATTCCTTTAACAAATGTCCGTGTGATGCCAAATAAATAGAAGAGCTTCTAGAAATAAATACCACGTACTTAATTTAATTATAAAATACGCAAATATAACAATATGGTTGCATGTTTCTGTTTAAGTATTTAATATAAAAACGATAAATAAATTAAATAAATTACAATCATTTACTTATATCCAAAGTCAAATCAGATAAATTATACACATAGTGAACCCCAAGTTGAATCCCTAGGAGACAATTTGTATCGTCACTTTAAGTGTCCCTATGCCATTCATTTACACAGAGGACAAAACAAATACAGACAACACGGTCCAATATTTATTCATACAGTGTTAAAGTGTAACTAAACGTCAACGTCATAGCATTCCTATTCAACGACTGCAATACAAGATAATATGTTTCAATTTAATTCCAATTAAACTACATATCGATCGTATGCTAACCATAATACCTGAACTCATACTTTTTCAGAATGCGGATTTGACAAAAATTGAGTATTATATCGGGAATTAAGAAAACACCAACAATAACGTATTTATGTCAGGCGATGGACGAGGGCAAGGAAGTGCGTGCCGTACTATGTGATATTTCAAAAGCTTTCGACCGAGTCTGGCATCGTGGTCTCATCACAAAACTTTCGGTGTCTGCTAATTATTGCGTTTAACACATATTTTTTAACAATAACTACTTAGACAATGCAATTGCCCGCTGGCATGCACATAAATAGGATTCTTGCAATTTATTTCATAGGACAAACACGTGGCTGCACACTCTTTAATGATCGCGGTTGCACCTGATGCGTGTGTTCTGTCAAGATAGGAAGATCTATCAATGCGAATTACAAACATAACTTGTCAACTCTCGCCTATAACATCGCTTTTCTGTTACTTTGTGTGAATATTAAAACATAAGAACAAAATTAAGAAAGAAAAGACGTGGTTTGCAAGGCTTCATTGTGCGACAGCATTATGCTCTTGTTATTTTGTTATCAGTTAGTCTAGACACAAATCAGCTGGCAATCTTTTAATTATCGAAATAGTTGTACTCTTTGTTGAAGAAAAACTTTTTTTCGTTCTAGTTATTGAACATGCTTTCCCAGTTAAGTCTGCAGCAAATGCAGCAATTTCTTATTATCTGCACAAATTCATGTTTGATCTACCTTTCTTTCTGTAGAACAGAATACGCTCTTACAATGTAGAACATGTCATTATAGTAATACAAATTAATAATGCATTAGAAAATCATATACAAAATTACTATTTTCAGTCCTCTGTGTGATAAGCGAAAAGTAAGTTTGATTGATCAGTTCGATCTGATCTGATCGATACAATGGACCTCACAAGGTATCAGTTTTTACTTTCGCCATTTATCTGTTTTCCTCTTTATTTTGCTGAAATGTAATTGTTTGGTATCAAACCTTACATGCACCTTTGAAAACTTAGACGCGTCCAATAAACAATGACTTCAACATTAAAATAAGCATTCGCTACTAGCGTTCATTATACAAGCCGGACTACTTTTTATGTCAATATGAACACTCGGCTCGTGTTGACATTAATCCACATTCCGCGAAATACATTGTTTTCTTGACATAAAATTATAAGTGAACTATTTCACATTTTCATGAAAAACACATTATGTTGAGGAAGGTATATACTATATGTTATATAACAATATCGTGGTGTTATAAGACCGTATGTCAGTCGCGTTTGTTTTGTAAAGTAGCATCGCACTCGAGGCTACGCCTGTCGTGCTATACGGCTTTTCATAACCAAATCAACTGATACAAGGTTCGGTAGAACACTAACATTATATTTTCAATTGTAAACGCTTGTTTAAAAACGGACATCATGGAAAAACAATATAAGACTAGCGTAATGATGTATATTTAACCTATTCTATTTGTATATACTATAAAGGTAAAGCAATTATTTAAATAACATATCTCACACCCATCAACTTGGTTAATTATACACATTGCACTAGAAAACAAGTTTGAACAAACCATACCAGAAGATGCAACATAATTAAAATGTGGGGAGCTAAACGAGTTCGTAAACATGTCAATGAGAGCCAAAACACTGTCTACATGTACATAGTAATTAAATTAACGATTTGCATGCATTGCAGCGTACACGAATATTTCCGACAATTCAAACAGTGAATCTAAATAATACATACAAATCCACACTAAAACTTGTTCACACATAACTATCCGCATTTAAAAAAGATACAATTTTGAAGGTTAATTATGACTCGTTATATTTAATATAATACAATGTTTTGTATATAGTATACAATAGTGTGTACTATCGTGCCGGTCAAATAATTGCGTAATGACGTATACTTAAAAAAAACTCCTTTTTCGGGTAAATGGTTTGGTATTACAGGTATAGACTCCTGTGAACAAACACAATCTGGACTACGACCAAAATTTACCAACAACTTCAAAATAACAATTAACTACTTTTACTATGGACAAAGCAAAAAGCTCATTCCATATAGAACGCAGCACTTTAGTGCGGCGCCCAATAATTATAATAAAAGTCGTTTGACGACGGTCTCCCCTACAGGTAGCGAGGATGCTGCAATTACACAATACGTTCTGGACCGACTGCGACAGCACAAACAAGTCAGACACATGCATTGCAACCCATCTTAATGTGAACTCCACCGCACTACGACAGTTCATTTCAGTTTTATAAAGTCTTTGTTTGTGTCGAGACAAACAGTTGTTTTATAAAGATAACGATGGTACGCTTTGATCGGGTGCCGAGATTTAATGTAATTATAAAACAGCTGGCAATACTTACTAAGTTTCCGGACCTGTCGTGCGATTTATCTTGTTCTCCTTAATATATGTCAATATATTGACATAATCAATATTGGTTTTATTTGGAACGCGGCATTTTGATAAATAAAAAAATGCTATTTTAAGCTACATAGCTGTTCTTGGCATACATTTTCATTGGCAAAAGTAAATAGCAAATTAGAACAACTCATGTTTACTACGTACACAGTGAAATAATTACAGCACATGTAATTTTGTCTCCGGTGTCTTTACTCAGAGTGCATCAATATTGGCCATACGCACGATATGAGCCTCACTCTGTGAAAAGGGAGTGTAATGATTGTGCGTTAAGTGTCGTCTCATATTAGCTTGTGCGGTCCTAACAACATTTTTGCTTAGAAGAGACTTTCTTTAAACGTAAAAACCATTAAAACGTCAGATTAATGAATCATCGCAAGTTTACAAATGTTATTGTCCTTATTAAGGAACAAATACATATATAGCAGACACAATATGAACATACGAATATTTAAGTAAAATGAAATTACGAACTTAAAAGAATTTTAAAATTATGTTTACATACATTGCTACATACGAAATTTCGTTAAGTGTTCGATATTATTTCATTTGTAAATTTTGTTCCATTATACAAAACTTAAAGTCAGTTGAAAGCATCTTAACCAGGAAGGAAAAGCGCTTTTTCCATTTTGATCCGAATGATTCGGCCTCTACCTTCTTAGAAAAAAGTGTACCCCAGTAGAACTATTGATAAGACGGTATTCTTAACTGTGGAGCAGAATCTGGAACAAATCACGGATGATAACCAACCTTTTTTTACAGCTGTTCCATCAAAGAAACACGTCCATATCGATCATTACAAAATGTATGTATGTCTGACACGTTGTCAAAATGGAATGGAGCATTAATATTTTTTAACCCTGACACATCGGATTCTTTGGTAAAGGAGAATGGCATTTATTGACATGCAATGCTTGATAAACATGCATTCAATGTGTTCCACTATTTAGAGAGATTTTTTAAAGCAAATAAAATATACATAAATAAAACTGATAATTTGCAGAAAAAAATCCGATATAGCGTTAGCCTGCGTTTGACGCAAGGAATCTTTAACTTAACATCATTATGGTAACGCTACATGAATAATATTTCCTATTTCTTTTTCAGTATTTACTGTTGCGATTCAAAATTATCTTTGTTCACAACGGGTAATCAAACGATTCGCGAAATAAGTGCGAAACTCTTCACTTTCGGCTTTGCTTTTGACGCTTTTAGTTTAGGACATATATATTTAACAGCCACTAAATTGGTCGATGTCGACTTAGGAAATACTGAAAAGTTCCGCGGGTACACGTACGTATACTACAATGTAACCCGGGTAGGGGAAATACGCTTTAAGGCGCACGCCATACTCCTGGTGCGTTTTAGTATATTTTCTATACCCCGAGTACTTTTTTATATACTTAAACATACCCGGGGTACTTACACGTAGTACCTGATCCAACAATGACCAATCAAGCGTTACAACCAGTGGTCCGAGTAGGACACGATACTAAAAATAGAGTTCAGAATGCAATTCGTGAAAGTAACAGGGATACAGCTTTTCTGTTTCATCAAAATAATTTTTTTACCATTCCTTCCACTTAATATACTTGTATAATTATCAGAACAGTTTTCTTGTAATGGCTTATTATAAAATTTAAGCCAAATAATACTGTTTTTTACGCTTACCAAAAATTTTAAAAAGGGCACAACGTCAAGCAATTGCTTACAACATCAATCATATGAATAAAACAAATATGAATTCATTCTTAAACATCATCGCATTTTGAAAGTTAAAGCAATTATAACCGATTATTTAAATACGTTAATGTCTATAGATTATTTGGCGAAAAGCATTGAAAACTTGACTTATTCCGATAAATATAAAGCATGAACAGACATTTGTTGAAAATATGTGTAACTAATATAAAATTAATTTGATTTTAAAGCATTATACCATTTAATTCAAATGTATGTGGAAAATACATTTTGATTTTGAAATCTAATAAACATGAGGGAAATCCAAACAATTGTATATGGAATATTGAAAATATATCAAATACATCTCTTTATGTTGAAATTCTAAAAGACTTAACGTGATGTGAAATATCTTGACCAAACATGTAGCTATTTTGAACACATATTGAACGCGTTTCAATTGATTGTCCTGAAAAATCGAAAATAGTTACTAATGAAGAAGATCATTGTTTCAAAGTACATGATATTGATGATCGTGTTGGTAAAACAATACCGGCAATCTGTACAATATCTCGTTAGCTGTTTCAGTTTTGTTTTAGATCAGAACACATTGATACCGCAATCAATCACCCCAAAGAGCAGTATGGCATAACAACAATCGTGAGCGATACGAAGTTTATGCCGCGGTTCTTCCCACGGGACCTAAGGTTATGAATTGTTGTGGAGACACACATCTGTTAATTTAAAAGCCATTAGCTGAATTTCCGTTTAATCTATTTCTATCAATCAGCACTTGGACCATGAATTTACAGTATGTCCTCTTCTAACTCGCAAGTGCAGAAGTGTCATTCGTAAAGTGAATTAATAGGATATGCGTACTACAAGTATAAGTAGTAAACACAGTCAATTGCATTTGTCTATATCGCCCACAGCAACACAAAACAAAAACCTGCTATAGTGCGGCTTTTAGCCAGACATGGACAGGAATTGTAATACATTTACCACTATTGACCATTTAAACTGCTTTTTAATTGTAAATGTAAATGTCAACCAGGTATTGCACTATACACCTCTATGCAATAATGTGCCCCCCCCCTTAACGTGTATGTTGTCAGATTGGCGCCAATCCCTGTAAAACAAGAACAATTAGAAAACAGACTGTGTACATTATTATATCACTATTGACATGGAATTGATTCGTACGTATGATTTATTATAACAGTGTGGTTATAGTGTTGATACGTAATATTCAGGTCATGGTAATACTTGTTTATATGCCAAAGCGAAACAACGTTTAAGCAAAGTTGAAACATTAAATGCCATAAAGACTAACATTGCAATTTGCTGTGATTATTTGATAACACAAAGCACATTATCGCACAAAGATGTTATTCAAATATAAATGTACTAAATATTTATAAAGCATGTACAAAAGTTGGCAACCTTTGCAAAACTCATTTAAATAATTGTTTTCGCCAAGATAGAGATATGATAAAATCGATTCATAACAAACACACGAGAGCACGAGATGACCACGAACTATAATATACCCCCGAATTAAAAATAGGTCAAATTAGAATGTGTGGGATTACTATGAAAACATGATTTTCTTTGTCCTTTTTCAATGAAGCACATGTTAAATATTTAAAGCTTTTTAAGTGAATCCGAAATACATATTGTTTATGAAGATTATTAAGTCCGTTTCACATATCTTAATTTCTATTTTAATTGTTAGTCGCCTTTTTATCGACGTGAGTGTAAATTTTCTTTATTTATTATTTGCTATGCATAACCAAACCGGTTTATTACCCCTTTAAAATTAATGGGCACATACAAAACAACATTTCAGGCGTTTTCGATGCCATAATATAACTTGTGAAAGAGTTGCAAACACAGATCCGTAAAATGCTTCTTTTGTATCTGGTGCCATCAGGTTGGGTATCACGAATGATAATCGTAAGCCCGCGGTTTTCTATCTCAATAAATAACCAAGAAGGCGGTTCTTGATTTGACGTACATGTATGCTCAGTGGGTACCGGTATGCAAACGAAAAGGTATATTCTATCACTGTATAACATTTCAACATCAGTATACAATTCCTTTGAAGTACACGTATACTTACCGTTCAGTTTTGCAATTATTTTCATTCAAAAGATGTAAGAACCAACGTCTTTAAACGGTGCATTGATATTGTACGCAATGGTGTTACTAGCCAGTTTACATCCTTCTTTCATAATAAAGGTTAGTGTGTGCATTTCAATTATAAACAATGCTGTTCGAGGCTAGATCGGAAAACTAGCCCTTCGTATATTTGAAATGGTAAAAAACGTGTATGTTTTCATTCGTAAAAACACTTGGTTTGGACAAAGTAAGGAATGAGAAGAGTTTTAAATGATACAGAGTTTAAATTTATATTTCTAAACAGATGTGGATTTGTTTAGTGAATTACATCATGTACATGAGTTGCATGATGTGGATTTTAATTAAAATCTTCTTTCTTGACGTATTTTAACCATCATGTTAGGTAATGTACATTAGGCAATTAACCATGATTTGTATGATTTGTATTGTAATTGAAAGCTGCTTTCTTGGATTATTTAAACCATCATGTTAGGTAATGTACATCAGGTAATTAACAACGATTTGTATTTTAATTTTAAGCTGCTTTTTAATCATCTTGTTAGGTAATGTGCATTCGTTAATAACCAGTATTTCAACTTCTGATTAGCTATATTTAATATTATTATAACTCTTCAGCAGATGTATTGAAAGAAATAATGTAGTTATAGTTAATGTTTTTTGTCTTTTTTTCAGATGCAGAAAAGTCAGTCTGCATTATAGGTTGAAATTCAGACCATCGTTGTGTAAATCAGAAAGAAGCCGCGATACGCTTGTAAAAGGCCAAATTACAAAGCATAATTATGTATGTCTATAATTATCCATATATAATTGTAATCATGTTGTAATAACCGACTAACAGCGATTAAGTATGCCCGTTATTAAAGTAATGAATCTAGATTTTCGAATAATACACGTCAAATAGTATTTTTGTATTCATATACTAACAGATCTTTTTTTCTCTTTCATTTGGTATTTTACTAAATGGGCTTCGAAATCAAATGTATTTGTTGTTATTATAAGGAATTTACAATAATTGTTGATTTTTTGTTTAAAAACGTCAATATAATACTTCTAGTAATATTGTGCGTTCTTTGATACAACATGGATGTTTGTTTCGATTTGCTGGATAAAAAGTTAATTGCAAGAAATATTGCCAGTCTATTTATCGACCATTTACTGAGAAGTTGAAGATGATAAGAAAGGATTTGTGAAAAAAACACAGAATGGTATTTGTTTAAAAACATCTTCTTATATCCCCGTGCATATTTGATATCTTTGCCATCTTGACCCGTTTTACTTACCTTGGTTTTTTTGCATCTTCAATTATATCAAGGATTGCCTATAGCCTGTTTCCAAATTTTATATGGACATCATCAAACAATCCGCTGTTAAAAGTGCGGGTGGGTGCGTTTGCTAACAGTAAATAAATATATATATATATATAAAAAAATTCTTCGCCCAAAATCCCAATTTCACTTCAGCATATTCAACTCGTAAACCTTAAAACATTGCATCGGTAATCTTATCCGTCTGATTTCTTGAATGTTTGCAGATATGAAAATCGCGATATAAACATGTTCACATCGTGTTTTTACATTAAATGTTCTATGTTAACGTGAAGGTTAGATTTTGGTGGTCGATTCTATGGACTTAAACACGTGGTAATTTATTGGCAGTAATTATTTGTATTCTTATATTTGTGTGTTTCAAAGAATCATTGGATGAAACAAATCCATATTCGCTCAATTATAAACGTTCTTGCTGTTGTTGAATTGATTCGTCCACACGCAATTTTGGATTAAGCATTTATGTTTGTTCATAGTTAACTGACCTATGTTAAGTGGTATATACGTTTTCTTTATATTTATGATATTAACAACTTGTTTTGTTATTACAAAATACGTATATTGAAATAAGTGGACAGGGTAAAGGTTCTTGTTAGTCACAGTCACATTTTTTGTTCGAATTCTTAATAATGTTTTTCCAAATCTATGTTGATGTGTACCTTTTCTTTGATATAAATAAATATAACCGAACCATTACTTGTACTGAACGCTTAGTCTTAAACAATTCACCAGCTATTATAATTTGTCTTCAGTTCAAATATATTGTCTTAAGCAGCAATGAAACTGATAATGAAACCATTCGAATAAAAACAATAAATATATACATATTTATATGGGGATGTTAGTCCAGATAAAATACAAATACATATTTTACATGATCCGCAACTCATATGCAGAATCACAAGGTAAGTTCTTGATATATTTAAATTATTATATTCGTTGGATGGTATGCATTTAAATGTAATCCGTAAAGGAAGTGAAGAGTTTTTTTAATACATGAGTGTTGAATCTGATAATTACTTTAGTGCTCGTTCATGTAAATTACCATGTTCTGGCATTGATTAGCCAATATCAATAAATATCGATTTTTAATTCACTTATTATGCTTTAATATAAATGACAAACTTACCTTTGTATTGCAAACGAACAAACATGATACATACTTGAAATGAAATATATCGTGTAACAGTAAGGTATATATCCTGCTGTTACCGATAAAGTGTTAGTTTGGATTATTTGGAATTTGTACTGTATGCTGCTGAGTTCTGAAGTCTTGAAGGGATTGGGTTTACACTAGATTATATCACTTCGTTTCATACTTCCTCAAAAATATGTTATTTTATTGCTCTTGTGAATATACAAACATTGGGTAATTATATAGCTTTTAAACCAAGTTTATATTTGCCTGGACTTGCTTTTAAATGTATTGAAATGATATGAGGTTACCTGTGTGAGTTTTGTAATTAGTTTGAGGCTAGGTGTGAGGCATGGTGTGCCCATCAACTAACTTAAGCGCAAACATACGTTTGGCATTGGCCGTAGCAAGGCGGTGACCTCAGAATAAATCACAATTGTATTCAGTTAAATATTTTTCGTTTTAATTTATTCTTTCTGTGGTAAATGTGAACTTTGACATGTCTTCAAACTGGTTAAGAATACGGAAAGCGGATATCCCAGTTTTAACCATGTTTGTGTTTTATAGACAGACAGTTTATTTCGACTTGTACAATGTACATCGTCAACAACACATAATGATAACAGTACAGTTTGTCAATTATGAAAGGAACAAGTTTCATACATATTTACAAATCATTTACTAAGCAAATAAAGTGGCGTGAGTACAAATTAAATATAACAACGAAAAAGAAAAAAAAACGAAAAAAGAGGATGAACAATTAAAGCATTCTTGTTTTTAGGATAGATGTTCGTACTTTAAGCAATTCTTTTACATAAGGGCATAAATGTATTAGATCTGTTTTATTATTCGTTTGCAGTAAACTTAAATAGTTATACATAGATGGTATTTTATAATAAAATGTTTTAATGTATTTTTTTCTAATGTTTCCAAACGTCGGGCAAATACAAATAAAGTGGAATTCATCTTCAATATCGGTCGAATCGCAACAAAAGCAATATTGTTGGTTTCTAGAAATGATTTGTCTCGAATAACGACCGGTTTGAATATGTAATGGGTGGGCTGACAACTTAGTCTTGTAAAAAGGTATCTTTAACTTCTTGGTATTATGTCTAAGTAGGACTCATATTAAAAGTTGATTTTACAACTTCGATAAACATCTAACATTGAACTGTTATTTTACGTTCCATACCAGTCCTGTGTAAAATGATCATATACTCTGTGTTTAAATTCCTCTACAAATGTATTAGTGTCAATATTAATATTAGTTAGATCATTAAAAAAATAACTGAAACCATGGTCATCAAGCATCTTTTTAACATTAAATATCCAATTATGACAGTCTTTGTGATAATCTGAAACGGTCAAGTTATATACAGTTTTAATAATGATAGTATTAGATATACATATCTTAAACCAATATTTAACGACACGTAGATATCTATTTATATACATGGGATATCTACCCAGCTAACCATATACACATGGATTGCACGTGTTAAGTTTAACCTTTATTAATCGTTTGCAAAATTTCAAATGGATTCTTTCTAATTCCTTAGATTAAGTATAGCCCCACACTTCCGAGGAATAGTTTAAAATGGAACCAACAAAAGCGTCAAATAGTTGACAAATTAGTTTTGGCTTTAAATCATAGTCATGATATTTAGATAATAAGATATTCATTGCTTTTAAAGCTTTACCCATTAGGTGTTCCTGATTCAATGTGAAACTCCCAGTATAATTAAAAACAACTCCTAGATAGTTAAAATCGTTCACAACTTGAATGACATGTCCATTGTAGGTCAACTTTTCATTTGGCAATAATATGCCTCTTTTCCGAAATACCATAATTTTTGTTTTGTCTGTATTAACTTTTATTCCCCAAACATTGCTATAATAATGTAGATTATCTAAATTATTTTGCATTTCATCGGCGATTTACCTACAATGGCCATATCATCAGCAAATAACAGTAAAATCAAGACAATGTCATCAATATGCAATACGGATTGTACATCATTTTGTAAAAACAACTTGAGATCTTCTACAAACAAAGAATATAAAAAAGTGGACATAACCTCCCCTGACGTAGCCCCACTGCGTAAGAAAAATAGTCAGAATATGATGGCAATGACTTAACAGAAGATTAAACTTTTTTACATATCCCGAACAATCCTAAGAATTTTACCCTGTATGCCACATGTATACATGTTTAACAATAATGCATTTCTATGTATAGTATCAAAACATTTCATAATGTCCACAAATATAATATATAATCTCTTATTTTCAAATAAATAATTTTCAACAATAGAATGGAGAATACATATTGAATCAGTCGTAGACCGCCCTTTCCGAAATCTGAATTGGACGGCCGAAATAGTGTTTTTTTCATAACATATATTTTCAATACGATTGTTTAAAACGGTTGTAAAGAGCTTAGATAAACAGCTAACTTAAGTAATCCCTCTATAATTATTAACATCTTCGTTTGAACCTTTTTTGTACAGAGGGACAATACAGTTTTATACTGTGTTGTATATATCGTCCTGTATTTATAGTATATTATTCCCTTGCCTTTAATAAAAGATGGTAACACGATTTTCCGTCCTCACATGCTACCTTTATTTCTACATTCAGTTGATGAACTAGTTGCCAAACTATCTTTGTTATCGACTTTGATTTTCACGCTTATGAAAGAAGTTAATCCAATTCAACGATCACAAATTGCCGGTCGACGACGGTCAGACAGCCTTAAAATAAAATACAAAGACGTAAGAATATTTACCGTTTAGTGTTCATTTTGATCAAGCCATTATAAAGAGAGTGTAAGACCAACATAACAAGACTCACAGCTTTAACGAAAAGTTCACACCTTTATGTTTGATTTTTTCCCCCTTTTTCATTTCATATTCAAAGTACATAATGCAGTGCTAGATATAAAAATCATAATAATAGTATTACATATAAGTTCTTCCATAAACAATATCGACCAGTATCACATTTCAAAAGCTTGCGAAATGCTTTACCGGAGATTTTTTTAACGTTTTAATGAGATACCCTAGCTATTTGCGAATCGATCCCTTGGTGCTTTGACGTGATCAGTGTATAGCACCGATACACGCGAGAATTACCTGGGTTTCATACCAGTACATCTCTAGTTGGGTGGAAAACACTTTAAGCATTTCTGAAACTTCCAGTGCCCCGACCAGGGATTGAACCTACGACCTCTGGAATGGTAGACCAGAGTGTAACCACTCGACTATCGCACCACCCTTAGGTGCATATAACATGTATATATTAAGGTTAGTATATACTATTGACCGAGGCGTAAGCAGAGTATATTATCATAATAGGAGTAATAAAACTCAAGATATATTATCAGAAGAGAAATGCTTATGCACAGCCGATATTCTTTATTAGGAAGGACTTGTTCACAGATTTTGGTATTTAAAAAAAATGTTATTACATATGTTGACAAACAAATCTATAATGTTATTAAAAGCCTCAAATAATTATTATAACGAGAATAACAGTTTTTATACAAAATATTGCCTGACCCGGTAGATTTAAATGCAACTTCTTGGATAGTTCCTCTTTGTGGACAAATAAAAACATGTCAGTAAATGTTTAACTTTTGTTTTTATAAAGTGTACGATAATTTGCTGGCGAGACTAAAATGGTCTTGAATATACGCGTGCACTTACATAGGTCTGTGTTGGAAACGCATAATGTAAATGTGTTGCCGCACACTTTAATTAATTGGACTTCTCATTCGAAAACATCTCCTAATGTTGTATCGATGCAAATGATAAATGGTCAGATGAAAAACGAGAGACCTAATTGTTAACGCGGGTAAACACCTTTAAACCGCATGGACTTAACGAAAACGATACATGTCTTATACAACAAGACTGCACACCCTATCGAGCAATTAGTTTAACTCGTAAAGCATGTATTGATACGATTAACTTCCCAGGTTCCAGTCTGAAACATACATCATTTTGTAATGAACGGCGGGTCATAAGCTAGCGGCTGGCAACACCTATCCAATTATCCAATTAAGAATTCGCACTGACAAATCGTTAAATCATATCTCTGCAAACCGCTGAAGATGTTTGGTCAAAAGCGCTAGGACGTATGCTTAGTATGTTTTCAGTTTGAACAATAATTTAATATATTTGCAAGGTACATAACTCATGAGTATTACAATCATGAAGTAAGTTCACAATATACTCATAAAGAATATGTTGGTTAACATATTAATTCTGAAATTGTATGATTCATCTTTCGGCACTTGACAACATGACACATGTACATGCAAATGTACGTTTATGAACGGAACAGTAATTTTGTTCGGTATGGTACGGTTATGTGTGTCAATTTTCAAATAATAAAGCTAGTTAACTTATTAGTTAACCTAGTACTGTATGAGGCCGTTTTATTTAAATATAAAACGTTTCTTCATAAATTAAGCAATACAACTAAACATTAAAAGCCGACCAGTGTACACACAGAACGTGCAAAACATATCTCTACGCATACCGATATTGCTACTATAAGGTCTTTAAGGAATATAATACAAACCGTAACACCAGTGAACTACAGCATGTGCCATTTGCGATACATTACATCGGAATCCGATGTTTGTATTTAGTCCTGGACAAGCTCGGTGTGACTCATATATAAATCTATCTGTAAAACTATGTAAGACTGCAATGTCGCTGCAAGTTCATTGCCCTTCAAAGTTGAGGATGGTGTAAAAGGAGAACCGTTTCTCAAATTGGCATATTAAGTATTGTTTACGTGTCGAAGTGGCAATCTCTTTCAACAACGGGGTAAATGATGAAAATGGACATAAATAATATACAAGTATAGATACCAATATAAATGACTAAACATGCAAGCACTCACATCGACAACACCATCTTATTTTACGGATTCGTTCCAAACAACTATCCTTCTGAATGATAGTTAGTTTTAGGAATCCTTAAATAAACAAATCAATTTCAAATGTTAACTGTTTACTTTAAAATTGTTTCTTCTTTTTGTACAATTTTCTTCTTTGGTCACTTGTGGAAGACAAAAGAATCCATATAATATGTTCAAGATTAAAAACTATTTTTAGACAACCTTTATAAAGCAAAATTTTTTTAACTATTGGAGACTTACCTTACATCGGATTTCAAAGCGATAGGTTGCTATCAAAAAAAGAACTTTGCTGAAAACAAATGGCGTTAACTTAATCAAGTTTTATTATACTTTCGTGTTATATTCAATAACACATTGATGTTTTGTATAACAATCACATGGTCGTCTAGAACATGTTCGTATCGTGGTTTACAAGTGAATGCTTGCATATGTCTTTAAAACATTAAGGTGTACAGATTATTGTTGATGTTATTATGTATTATAATTAATTATGTTAATGATTTTTCGTGGATACAATATTTTTTTCATATTTTAAGTAATTTGTCGGTAAGAAAAATATGTATAAGTAACACTTATCTTGTTTCGCTAATGGGCATTTTTGATGACTATAGCTACAATTTATCTTGCGCAGATACACACATTTGTCATTTCATATATCCCATTTTGTAACTGTATTTACTATCAGAACCGCATAATGTATTTCCGTACATTATACAAATACTTAACATTGAAATATAAGAATAAAATCTAACAGCGTCTATATGCACACCTTGATATATTCCAGGATCTTGAACAACATATTGGAAAGCAAACGTTGATACCGACAAATAGTCTGCGACGTGAATGACTCATACAGAAATAACACACATGCATGTTTTGCTATCTAGGACAAGTGTCATTGAAGAAGATCATAAGCGATATGCATTTTTGGCGTATCCTCTTCAAAGTGATTGTCACTATTAATAAGCCTCGCTCTGTGAAAAGGCGGTTTAATGCATGGGCGTAAAGTGTCGTCCCAGATTAGCCTGTGCAGTCCGCAGGCAAATAAGGAAAGACACTATCCGCTTTTATTGTTTTTTTTTCGTTTAAAGGAAGACTCGCCTTGACGAAAATCCAGTTTTAGCATGTGCAGACTACACAGGCTTATCTGGGACGACACTTTACGCACATACATTAAACCCCCCTTCATCAGAGCAAGGCTCATATAAATGTTTTATAAAATTGACAAAAATGAGAGAGATGAATCATGCCGATGTCTGTTTACAGAAACATAACTCTATTGTGATGTTCATTTCGTTTGATAAACGGTTATAACTTTATTCTTCACTTAACTATGAAAGAAACGTCGTTTGCGGTGATAAATAAAGTAAACATAAACAATTACTCATTTAGAAACGCTATTTTATCGCCTTAAATAAGTTGTATAACTCCTAAACAATAATTACAACTAATTCTTTAAAACAAAATATTATATTTTCACACTGCAATATTGAAAGTTATATTTTGAAAATATAATATGCACAACAATACTTTAAATATCTTTCTTTTAAAGTCCATGTTAAGTTTGCATCGAAATTTAACATATGTCACTCAATCATTAAAAATAAATACCTTTACATTACACTTTAACTGTTATACGAGATTTGTATTAAAAGAAACTATTAATGGTTTATAATGATGTATGAAACGAATGTTTTTTGGCAATAGTATGTCCATATTTTTTTTGTACCGACGCGCCGAAAATGAATGCTCCCAAGCCTTCATTTATAGACAGCCTTCGGTAAATCGGATACCAGCGAATTGTTAATTAACAGACGTTTTGACGGGCCATAGTATATATTATCCAAAAACAAGACATTTTCAGACGCAGAATTGTTACAATACATTACTATATTTGATGTATAACTAATACATATATAATAATATATAATAAAAATAAATAATAATATAAGATAAAGTTAAAGGTTAAATAATCGACCTTTCGGAAACACAAGAAAAAGCCGTCCCTTTTTAAGAAACACCAAACACTTTCCTACCCTGATAATATATTAAGACGCGTACAACTTATAATAACCCTTTTCAGACAACAATCCTTCTGGTGTCGCCGCTGTTTACGTTTCATCCAAAATCTCTCTTAATGATGCTGTTAATACAAAGTGTCTACATACTATATTAAATGTAAACATTCAGTGGCCAAGACAATAGATTCATTAAAGGAATATCAATTTGGTTTGAATCTGAACTTTTTGCGAGAGTTTCATTTCGTGTCAAATTGAATTGTGCGTGAATAGACACGTACATATTAAGTAATAGTTATGACTACATGGAATCGTTCTTTGTTAAGTTCTTTTTCCTGTCAACAAATATGTCTCGTTTCAACTAGGAAAAGCATGCGATTTCGGATGTAATGAAAAATAACGTTTCTTTAAGCATTTGTTAAAATAAAACGGCATAATTGCAATTATATATGAGGTTTATTCATTGAAATATGTTATGTGATTCATTCAGGACTAAGTGTTAGGTTCGGCATGGCTAAAACGGTTGAACCTGCAATTTTTTGCATAGGCTTGAAACCGGTTAAACATTCAATGATTTGAATTGGCTTGAAACCGGTTAAACATTCAATACTTTGCATTGGCTTGAAACCGGTAAACATGCAAAGCTTTGCATTGGCTTGAAACCGTTTAAACATGCAATGCTTTGCATTGGATTTAAACCTGTTAAACATGCACTGCTTTGCATTGGCTTTAAACCGGTTAAACATGCAATGCTTTGCATGGGCTCTAAACCGGTTAAACATGCAATCCTTTGCATTGGCTTGAACGAGGTTAAACCTGAAATGATTTACATGTCCTTTAAACCGGTTAAACATTCAATGCTTTGCATTGGCTTTAAACCGGTTAAACATTCAATGCTGTGCATTGGCTCTAAACCGGTTAAACATGCAATGCTTTGCATAAACCTTCCCATGGCGGTGACCCAATTATGTTTAAATGTTAATGTTTACTATTCTGTTGTATGATTGTCCTGTAAATATAGGGTATTGGTTACTTTTCGTAAATAAGATACTAGCCCATGTTTACGGGAATTTCGTTTCTGATGAACTTTCTGGAGTTTCATCATTCAATAGTGAAATACAACTGTATATGAATACGGTAACGTATGTATTCGATAGAAAGAGTTGTTAGATTTAAAACGCAAATATAAATAGACTGAACGGGTTTTCTTTTACATGTATTGTTAAACACAAACAGTTGTACGTGCGTGCGTTTTTGATTATCACACACAGCATACAACTGCAATTTTGTATAAATCAGTTGTAAATCATGTGATGGCATAGTAAAATGCTTGAAAAATATCGAAGAATAATTTGAATATGGTTGACATTTGCGGTAGCGCCTATTGTTATAATCGTTTCAAAACTGGTATACAATCGACGTTGTTTATTCTATAAATTTATTTAATGACCTATGGCATGGATATATATTATGATGGTAACTGACAGGGATATAATCTGGCATTTCTAATGTTATTTCGCTTTGGAACGCTATGAATATTACACATATAGTTTTGAACGGTAAAAACAGATAAACTTCGGATAATTGGTTACTCGAGTAGAGTTTGTAGGATATGAAGCGAATACTGATGTCAGACAGATGCATACTGTCTTTCCAGGTGTTCTGAAAGATGTATATGTAAAAGTATTTAAATCTGCTATTGTACCTTATACTTGGACCATAGGGCTAATTAATCCAATTTTTTAAAATAAAGGTTCTGAAAACGATCCTTCTAACTATAGACCAATCACTCTGTTGAGCTGTGTGAGTAAATTATTCACCTCAGTCTTTAACATACGGTTAGAAAAAAAATATCTTGAAATATGACCTCATTGACAAGCATCGAGCGGGTTTCCGTAAACATTTTTCAACAGCTGACAATATGTTTGTCTTATATGCGCTGATTAATATTCTTAGAACTCAAAAGAAAAAAACTGTTGTGTGCATTGATCGATTTAAAGGCTGCATTCGATACGATCAATAGGTCTTTATTGTGGTATAAGTAAGGTCAGTACAGTATAAGTGGAAAATAATTATATATTGTCAAAAATATGTACAACAACGCAAAATCATGTATCATGTGTAATGGCGAAAAATAAAACTATTTTTCATGTTCAGTTGGGGATAAGGCAAGGAGAAAATTTATCCCCCATTCTATTTTCCTTCTTTTTGAATGTCCTACATTCATATTTCAATAATAGCAGTGATGTAGACAGATTAAATGTTCATGTTCAGTCAAACGACAACGATATGTTAATTTTTTTCAAACTATTTGTTTTGTTGTACGCTGACGATACTGTTATCGTAGCAGAGTCAGCTAACAATCTTCAAAATTGTTTAAATGTGTATTCCCAATATTGTGACAAATGGAAACTAACTGTTTACATAGACAAGTCAAAAAATGTTATTTTCAATAGGTAGACCAGCATATTATGTATTCTACTATAAAGATCATCCCATTGAAGTTTTGAAAATTATAAATACCTCGGTATTTTATTCAATAGTAGTGGCTCTTTTTTCCAGGCCAAAAAGAAGTCTTATTTATAAATGTAATAATCTCGCTTTACAAATAGATATGAAAATTGATCTATTTAATAAAGATGATTAAACCTATTCTTGTGTACGGTTGTGAATGTTGGGGGTTTGGAAATAAGTATGTATTAGAAAAAGTTCAGTTGAAGTTTCTGAAAATTATATTAGGGGTTAAGGCCAGTACGGCATCTTGCATTATACACGGAGAAACTGGAGTAAAGCCCCTCAAACTTGATATTGAATCTAGAATGATTTATTTTTGGTCTAAATTGTTCCATCCATTGTGTTTTAAATTGTCATATCAAATTTACAACACCTTATTTAATATTCATGCAACAGAAAATGCTAAATTTGACTGGATGGAGTATATACGAAACATCATTGTTAAATGCGGTATGATGAATATTTGAAGATTGATTAAAGACACATTTGGGTTCGAATCCTACCTTGTTAAAACTCAGATAAATTTGTAAAATACATTATACAAATTCGTACAAGAAATAACAGGTTACCTGTCAAAACTGGAAGTTGGTATGGAATAGAATCGAACCAAAGACTGTGCAATTTATGTAACTCCAATAATCACATTGGCGACGAATTATATTGTTTACTTGAAAGTTATGCCCTCAAAGATCTAAGAAAACGTTTTGTTGATACAAAATATTACACAAGACCTAATACTATTAAATTTAAATCGTTAATGTCCATCGATAATCACACTAACGGTACTTACAGGAAACTATGTATGTTCATTTAAGAAATATTGAAACAGTTTTAATTTATAACATGTTTTTCGTGTTGTTTTTCTATACATTTAAATATTGTATGTTGTCCCCCCCCCATACTATGCTCAAATGTTAAAATATTGTTCGTGTGTTTTGCATAACGTCTTACTATTCTCTCCCTTAAAATGTTTCTTTATTATAATTGTTTAGTTTGCTATGTAATGGCCACTTCAACTTTATTTTTTTATCAATTTAAGTTTGTGTAACTTTTGCTCACATTGTCATGTTATGCATGCAATGAGCTTGAAAGAAATAAACTTGAAACTTGTTTCAAGACAAACAAATCGCGGATTTAGTATAGTGACACTTACTTGTGTAATTTCTTTCTGTGACTATATGCTGTAATCAGTGAAAGTTTTTTTTTGTTTTTAATATTTACGCGAACTGCAACGTATTTCAATATATCTTTAACATGTTCGTTTGGCTTATAGAACAATTTAAATTTGATGACTGATTGGTTGTGAAACATGAGGTTCAGTTACATGTCAATCTCAACATCCAACTGCTTTACTAAATGTGTCACGGATGTAGACATAGCATGATGTGTATTTACATTTCGTTACTCAAAAGCGCATTTAGAGATTCAGAATGTTAAGGCCCTGCCACAACATGCCAAAACTAAACAAATAGTTCTGGCTAGTTTTAATTCGCCAGAACCCATCGCGTTTATCTTGTACACATGTTGTTCTCATATCGCCATAACTCGCCGAAAAACAGCATTTTTTTGTTTAAGCCCTTTGGAGTTATCGACGCTTCTCGGCCTCTTTTATTCTCGTAAGCGTGTCATCGACGTGTCGAAGGGAACTCTTGCACTCTCAAACACACTCCGTAGACATGTCGTCCCTTGTACTAGCGTTTTGCTGCATATTGTCGTTCTACGAAATATAACGATTGTATTGCAAGATTTGACGACGTGCCTGCGTTAATATGTTGTCAATTTTAACATTAACTCAGATATTTAAACGACCAACTCGTCCACTGTACTGCGAGTTATTAATCGCCCAAACGTGTACAATAACTCAAAGCTCAAATTCGCCACAGTGTGACAGGGTCTGATGACGGTGCTATTCTCTACTACGACCACAAATATACACTATGTACAATATAAGCATATAACACCTGCGAACATACTGATATATACCCTAACAATATATCATATAAAATAATTATATAAAACTACAAAAATTACTCTTAGGACCAATGCAACAATTATTGATACCCCACACTAAAGTGAAGTTTAATGACACGCATGACGGAATCTAAATGCTATGTACATCATTTATACAATAACTGATATCAAACGCCTCAAAACAAAGAGCTCAATATGTCGGCTTAACTTTATAAATTTGGAAAGATAACATTCATACATCTCATGTACGAAAGCTACGTCATCTACTACCACACCTGCCAATATTGAATTTAATGGTTATTTGATGATAAAGGCTAAACATCCGTTAGATCGTTTACTGCATTTTTTCAGATAAGAGGAAATATGAACTTGTTTAATTGATTGAGCCAGTGATTGAAGACGAGAAAGCAGTTTATTGGGGTATCTCGTTTCACACAATTCAGTGTTCTGAGTTCAAAACAATTTGTCCTCAATGTTCCGTATAAAAGTGCCAATTATTAATTGATTATAGTTCTCGGGGATAACCTGATATGCGTTATTGTTTGATAATGCTTATAATTGTGATAATTGATTGTCCGATTGACAAAATAATCTCGTGTATTACATGATTGCAATGTATACATCTTACAAAGTGTACCGAATAGCATCATATGTGCACATAATTCATTCGCTTTCAAACATCGAATATTTAAAAGTGTATGACTTAGCAATGTCAAACAAATATATATATATATATATATCAAGTGTTTGAAATGGAAACATTTTCTTGAGGGAACACACAGTTTTACGGATGACCCACCAGGAAATGGATCGTGCGAACAGTCTTGTTTAGTCGATTATATGATGTATATTCTTCAAATGAGAAAATGAATCAACATTTATTCTTGGAATACCTGATTTTGTTAAACAAACTTACTGGACACTGGTTTAAACTTAATCTTATACGACCGTCCATGTTTGTGTACGAACATGCAGGTACATATTTATCGGGATACCGGTTTCCAGTAATGTGTGTCTTTAATATTAAGAAAATGGAGGTTCTGCTGAACAAATACGAACGAATACGAACACTATAATAAATATGCCGTTGTTTCAGTTTATGCTGAGGTCAGAATTAGCTGATATGGCAGCATGCAATTCACACAGCACTGCAGCATACAAATGTATCAAGCATAATACAAATTTTATTCTACAGTTCACCCCCACATACGAGGCCTAACCTTGTAACCGTTGTGGAGAAAGACAGCTTCTGTAGTCAAATTTCTGTCCAATCAATTGCTATAAATTTCTCTCGGTTTAACAAACTATCTAATACAGAAGTTTTTCATGAACGACGTTTCAATAATATTCATCTGTCAAATATTTAAATCAATTATGACAATATTAACTTGTCAGTTGTTTGAAAAGATGTATACATTTTCTTTATCATAACCAAGTCAATATAAACGTGCGAACATCTTGTAACGGCGATATACTTTTTGATAACATATGCCATGTCGTTAATACAAAAGTTAACGTTTTGCCAAGTTATAAATTGGCAATGTGAACAAGTATAATTGAGACACGACATTCGTTATGTGTTCATCTGTAGTGGTATTTCAATCAAGCCATCATCCACTATTGGTATGTTCCTAATGAAAGACAGAGATACATGCTGAACATCAATTAACAAAGCTTTATCTTTCACATAATGACAATCTCCAGTTTTTGTTCCCAGTTTGACACTTTTCAAGCAATGTTCTAAATTAAATCAGTCGCCCGAATTGCTGTTCACACGTCGTATACTAATGGGTAAGGCGACAACAAATTATTTCTTCACATAACACATTTCCGTTAATTTAAGAAATAAAATACATTTTTTAAAATATTATTTACGCTTTAAAGTTGTACGAATTACACTGTGGACATACCACGTGATGTGTGACGTCATTTAGGGCTAGCACGTTAAGTAAAAGTGGCTCTGCCTAAAAGTTGTAAAGCTTTGTAAGTATGATGTAAGTTGCTCAATTTCGTCCAAATCGAGTAGAAAATAAGATACGTACATGGCTTGTAAGCCCTTTTCCCGCGTTAGACGAAACTGGCCTTAAATACCGTGTGGTATGTCTATAGAATTACCGTAGTTACTTGAAAAAAAATAATATATATATTTGTTTCGTATTTTATCGATTAATTGTATACTGATCATTCTTACATTTTAAAAACATTACTGTAGACACTTAAATTGTCAGAACAAAGCTTCTTAACGCTTCTATTGATGACAGTCATTACCCAAATCCCTAACAATTTGCTTTGAGAAGCAAAGCTATAACTTCAGGAATTAACAAAATATTAATTTTAAAAGAAACATTCTAATTAATGAACTACATGTGTCTCAATACTCCTTGTAGTGTAACATAAATAAATGTATTCTTGTAAATTTGATTAGGCCGGATATATGACATTACTTAATGCCGTTTAGATAACCGTATCCAAAATATAGCGATGCATGAGCACTGGCATGACATTACTTATATTTAATTACAAGATATCGGAACAACAATCATAATTCAAATCCCCAAGTGGACCGAGTGTCCCAATAAGCAGCTCTTTGAATGTTCGTCTCCATGAATCAAATTCAACATGGTATTTGCTAATGGAAACGACAAAGCCACCAGCAAATCTGACTAAGAAAAGCTTTGTCGCAGATGAAATTGTAGTCTTCTAACTGATTGATTTGGTCGAAGTAAGAACATGATTCCCATATGACTCTTAAAGAAACGAGCATGAAAGAATAACACTTGTAGTTTATAAAGCCTAGAATCGAGCCCTTAACAAATCTCCGTTTTTCATCCACCTATCTTACATTATTTACTTATATATCGCATGATCCAGATTTCAGTTTTCACTTGTGTCGATGACCAGAGGAATCAAATTAGCTGTTTGACGAAAGGACGTTCATATTCCAAATATGACCATATATCCACACACGGAGTTTCATCAACCTAGCTTAAGAACGTTTAAGTTGAACATGATTCAAATTTTAGTTTTACATTATGTTTTTCTGTAACAATAGCAACCCCACTATTTTTCGACAAAAACTGCGATACCGTGCACATCCTCCATCCTACCACCTATTCGGGATTTTCGTTATTAAGAAGTTGTCTCCCATTCGGGTAGGTATCACGAGTATCCCGGGTAAAAAGCGGTCCGTCTAAAATGCGTATATGACTCATATCCGCGGATATGACCGAAAAGTGCGGATATGGACGAATATAAGCAATATCGACACTTTTTCTGCAATGTTCATTTCAATGTTCAATGAAAAATACACAATATGTATTTAATATGCATAGTAAAATATCTTATATTTGATTGTTACTATATATTATATTTTATTGGTACGTAAAAATATTCAAGTTATTTTATTTATTCAAATGAACAAAGGATATCGTAGTGCTACATTTAAATGTGTCAAGAATGATAATAACCATTATAGTTGCGCTGTTATTGAAAAGCAATGCATGCCCCGCAAATGTTTTAGATTTTTCGTTAATATTTCAACAGTTCATATTCAATATCCCGAAAAGTTAAATTACGAAGCCTATATGTTAAAGATCAATATTACAGCTGTTACTTTCACTTATAAAACATAATATTAACGAAAAATCTAAAATTTTAGCGGGACANTAGTTTTACATTATGTTTTTCTTATACAATAGCAACCCCACTATTTTTCGACAAAAACTGCGATACCGTGCACATCCTCCATCTTACCACCTATTTACTTATTTAGTCAACCATAAAGTTCTTCTGTAATAACGTTTATTATCTATATGACCCACTATCAACATACCGAGTTTTATCCATCTAGCTTAAATACTTCTTGAAATATCGCAGGATCTAGATGTTTCAACGGACAGACATACAGATGGACGGACCGGGGGTTAACTTATTGTCCTCTCCGATGAAACATGCGGGGAACTTTTAAACAGTGTTGTTCCTATTGTATTTAATACATTCATTAGCGTGCTTATATCACCATTATATATCAAGGCCGTATAGTAAAAATGGGTTGGTACCTTAACAAGAGCAATCTTTGTGGTGGTTGTATTTATATGATTGTACTGACCAGGTATAGTTGTTTACCGAAGATAAATGTTTAATTATGCATATGACAATACAAACTATTAATGTAATTTTAGATTGAAACTGTAAACCATGTATAATGACATTTCCAATCATAATTTACACTGTGTTTGTCAAACACGAATAAGGAACTTGAGTCCTTGCCCACACGCGAACATGCTCTAGGGTAAGTATAATTAAATCAGGTTCTATATTGAATGCGAATACTATACAGAAGCCTTATATCCATTACCGTGGACACATAATGTGTAAAAGTACATAACCGCACTTTGTCGTCCAGTATTTCGCTTGTGGCCGCCATGGGTAAAACAAGGTTACGACCAAGCCTGAAAATAGTATAGATATTTGGTGTTGTAAAATTCGTATTTAATAACTCATGTATGATAAAAATGATTCAAAACTACAATACAATCACTTGATACAATTATATAGCACTTTCTTATTATTTATGTTTTTCTGTGAATGCGTTAAATCATGTTTAGAATATATTCAATAATTATTAAATACCTGGTGGAAATCTAACAAAACATATATGAGCACGATAACTTGATGTCGTCTGCGCATATAGTAATGCTCTTGGTCTAGGGCGGCTGGAGTTTGTAATGTAAGAACAATTAACACAACCACATATTACATCTACAAATTATATTTATTTATAATAAATTGTATGTAGTGGACCACTTACCCTGTACGTGTTGTTGAACATAAATGTTTATCCGCGTGTCATAAGATTTTGGAAACAGTTGCACATCATTTCTTAGAAGTTAGCTGAACATTTGCAAACGCATGTTGCATGTGAAAATGCATGCATATTTAGTTGTAAAAATACTAAAAAATCTTCTACTTACACGAACTTTGCTCTAAATATTGTTCATGTTGGGTTTATCACAAGCAGACACAATGCTTTCATCAACATGATACAAGATGCATGTCTATGGTACGTCTTACTACGCTTGTGGACAAAGGAAAAACAACATTGACGCAAGACAATTGTCACCGGCCTATTAACGAAGACAATCGGAAATCAAAACATGGATCTCTATATCCTTGGTTTTCACTTTCAGGATATAAATCCCATTTAATGGCAACTATAAAATGAAAATAAATTACGCTATCCACCAGGAAACTGATGAACTTAACTACTGTGGTTATTTGATTACGAACGAAAATTAATTCACATGGAGAGCATAACAAAATAATCAAATTTATGCTCTTTTGGTTTTAAACAAGACTAATATAGAGATGGTAGTTTACATCAAATTGAGCACTTTCGTTAAGATCACTTATTTAGTGGAACTGCTTTCTTCGGAGCGTTGATAATCTCTATTTGCAAACTTAAAGGCATGTAATGTTGAGGCAAATACAATGTATATTGAGTGAAGCAAGCCTTCAGAAAAAACAACATTCACAATATAAGATTTTTTCACGAAAAATATCTACGATAGAAATAAACATTTATGAACGTTTTCCTATGGGAAAACGCATATTAGCATTGATATTATACAAAATGCATCTTACAAAAGATGAAAGAAATACTTAATTTTTAAATACATTATGCCTACAGGGGAGTATAAAAACATTATCATACGTATGCTCTGTTGGTTTCAAACGAGATTCATGTATAAACGGGAATTAGATAAAATTGAGTAATTTCGGTTAGAATTACTAATGGTTCGGAAAAGCATTCTTTTTAGAATTGGTGATTTCTATTTTCACTTTGAAGAATAATGGCACGCATGACTGAATCTAGATTTAACTTATATCAAACGCCTCAAAACAAAGAACTCATTATGTCGGCTGAATTGTCTAAAGTTTGAAAAATAAAATCCATACATATTATGTATGAAAGCTACATAATCTATCACAAAATGTGCCGATATTTGTTTTAACGATTATTTGATGAGTAAGGTTATACACCCATTGGATCTTTTATTGAATTTTTCAGATACGAGGTAATATGAACTGTTTAATGGATTAAAATGATTGAAGGCTAGAAAGCATGAACGATGCGTGAGCACTGGCATGACATTGCTAATATTAAATTACAAGATACCGGAACAACATTCATAATTCTTATCCCCAAGTGGACCGACCGTCCGAATAAGCAGCTGTTTGAATGATCGTCTCCTTGAATCAAGTTTATTCACAAAGGAATTCACTAATGGACACGAAAACTCCAACAGTAAATCTGATTTAATAAGGCTTTGTCGCAGACGAAATTGCAGTCTCCTAACATATTAATGTTGTCAGAGTAAGAACATGATTCCCATATGAATCTTTAAGAAACGAACATGAAAGTATAACACTTGTAGTTTATAAAGCCTGGAGTCAAGCTCCACAAATCACCGAGTTTTATCAATCTAGCTTACTTTTTTTAGATATCGCATTATCCAGATTTAAGTTTTCACTTGTGTCGATAGCCATAGAGACGTAATAAGTTGTTTGACGAAAGGACGCTCATATTCCAAATATGACAATATATCCACACACGGGGTTTCATCAATCTAGCTTAAGGACGTTTTAGGTAGCACAGATTTGAGTGTTACTTTTTTTCTCTAACCACAGTAACCACAATATGTGTCGACAAAAACTGCGATAACGTGCATATCATCCATATTACCACCTATCTACTTATTGAGGTCATACATTTAGCTTATTGAATACCTAATTAAAATCTTACAAAATATATATATGAACACGATAGAATGTAAATCTTATGTTTGTCACAAGCAGACAAAATGTTTTCATCAACATGATACAAAAAGCATGTCAAAGGTATGTCGCACTATGTTTCTTGGACAAATAAATAACAACATTGCCGCAATACAGTTGTAACTGGCCTATTAACGAAGACAATCGGAAACAAAAACATTGATCTTAATTTCCTTGGTTTTCACCGTCAGAAAATAAATTCCATTTCACGGCCACTATTAAATGAAAATAACCAACTCTATCCACCAGGCAACTCATGAACTAAACTACTTTGGTAATTTGATTGTCAATGAAAAATTACTCTCAATGTGAGCTTTAAAACATAATCATTCTTATGCTCCGTTGTTTTTAAACACGATATAGAGATGGGAGTTAGATCAGATTTAATAATTTCGGTAAGAATATAGAAATATAACACATTGGGACCATGGGATTTCAAAAACAGTTATTTTGGTAATATTGTATATTAATAACCTTGATGTCATATAATGTCTATGTTTAAAAGGGCATAACTTTCGGACAAACAAATTCTCTTATGCACAATATCAAATCACAAAAATTAATCCTTGCGAGCGTGAAATTTGTGCGTTGAAAAGTTAGTAAAACGAATTTGGACAAGTTTTATGTCTTCTGCAGATGGCTATACATACAGACAGATAGATAGACATACGTCCATTGTGATTCCAGTATACCCTCTTTATTTTGTAACGGAGGTATTATTAAAATACGTGTCATTAGTATTGCAAATAGTGTATTCATGCTATGCAGGTGATGTAACATGACTACAATGTCGACGGTTAGCGAGAAGTTTTACTTCATATTTTACCAACGTACATACTATAAATCCCCAATAGAGGTGAAAATGGTCTAGGATTGGTCACTTTTTAAGTTGTCATGCCATGCTTTCAATTGATACATGAAAAATCGGAAATAAAGTCATCCAGTATAAAACAATAATACAATTTAAGCAAAATAAGTTGACCCCCGCCTGGATTCGAACCACTGACCTTAATGTGTTTCTCTTAAAACCATTGGGTGCTAGTATCACACGTTTCGAAGTGTAAACCTTATATAAGCAATCCATGTTTTCTTACATAATGTAACGGAAAAAAACATCAACACTTAAAATTAATTAATCGTTTCGCGATCGTCATGCTTTTTTCAATTTCTAATGATGATTACTCATTAACGAAATTGTTTTTGCCGCATGAATAAACGTCGTTAGTGTTATTTCTCTCCCCAATATGAACCTGTGACAAAAAGTTAAAAAATTGTCATGTCGACAATCTGTGAACATTTACCTTTAAATTAAAATAGACAACATTTAAACAGACATCAAATTCGTGAAAAAGTTGTTGTACTGATGTTTCATCTTTGTATATCTCTTGTAAGAAAACAATTTTTGATTGTGTGAAACCGATGTAAAATATCAGCGTTATCATCCAAGTAAAACTGATTGAGAACAATGTTTTTGTTAGAATGTCCTTTAGCATTTGAATTTGGAAATATAGCTTTCCTTCTAGTAAGAAATGCTCACATTCACGTGTTATGTTCCTGTCCACTTATAAGGCAATTTGAATTGAACAAATGCTATTTTTTTGTAATTATTTTTGTTTTCCAAATCGGTTGTACCAATATTCCTATCCATTTTTATTCAAGTATATATTTTGTTTGGACGACCCATGAAATTGGAACGTTTAATTGACAAAATTAACGTATTAGCTCCACGAAAACATCATGCTTCTGATAGATATGTATCGCGAAAAAATGAAACAAAATGTTAATAATAAAAGTAAAACGAAGGAAATTACTTTTATTTAAAAATGTACAGCGAATTTCTTAAATAATTGTTAAAATATTATGCTTCTTGCGACATTGTGTGTATGACTTTAATGTAAAAAAAAATAGACCCCTGGGCAGCGAAATAAGATTTGATCAATTATACTGTCATATTTCAGTTTTTAGAAGCTGTAAACAGTAAACGCTAGTAATGTTTATGTGAATGAAAAGCATTTACGATCTTTCGTACAACTAGTTTGCTTGCTGGTGATACATCGCTAACTTTATAGTTAAGTATCTTTTAAAGATATACCGTATGTCTCTGTATACAAATAACTTTTAAACATATCACCTACTCGTGGTGATAGAGATCCGATACTTATAAGACTAGTATACTAACAACACAGGTGTAGTATTCACTCGTCACGTTTTGGGATTCATGATATTTTTTGTCTGCATGAGTGCATTTTTTGTCTGCNAGCACGAATTTATATCTGTTTTTTGCCTCAGGCTCAGACAGATTACTGCGACATTTGTATGATTTCTGCAGTCTTTTCACAATTGATGTGTGTGGCCATACTAAATAGAAAGTTGTTCACATGCTCTAGTTGCGTTGAAAAGTTAGTAAAACGAATTTGGACAAGTTTTGTGTCTTCTGCAGATGGCTATACATACAGACAAATAGATAGACATACGTCCATTGTGATTCCAGTGTACCCTTTTTATTTTGTAACGGAGGTATTATTAAAATACGTGTCATTAGTATTGATTACAAATAGTGTATTTATGCTATGCAGATGATGTAACATGACTACAATGTCGACTGTTAGCGAGAAGTTTTACTTCATATTTTACCAACGTACATATTATAAATCCCCAATAGGGGTGAAAATGGTCTAGGATTGGTCACTTTTTAAGTTGTCATGCCATGCATTCAATTGATACATGAAAAATCGGAAATAAAGTCATCCAGTATAAAACAATAATACAATTTAAGAAAAATAAGTTGACCCCCACCTGGATTCGAACCACTGACCTTAATTTGTTTCTCTTAAAACCATTGGGTGCTAGTATCATACGTTTCGAAGTGTAAACCTTATATAAGCAATCCATGTATTCTTACATAATGTAACGGAAAAAAACATCAACACTTCAAATTAATTAATCGTTTGGCGATCGTAACGCTTTTTTTTGATTTCTAATGATGATAACTCATTAACGAAATTGTATTTGCCGCATGCATAAACGTCGTTAGTGTTATTTCGCTCCCCAATATGAACCTGTGACAAAAAGTTAGAAAATTGTCATGTCGACAATCTGTGAACATTTACCTTTCAATTAAAATAGACAACATAACAGACATCAAATTCGTGAAAAAGTTGTTGTACTGATGTTTCATCTTTGTATATCTCTTGTAAGAAAACAGTTTTTGATTGTGTGAAACCGATGTAAATATCAGCGTTATCATCCAAGTAAAACTGCTTGAGAACAATGTCTTTGTTAGAATGTCCTTTAGCATTTGAATTTGGAAATATAGCTTTTCTTCTAGTAAGAAATGCTTACATTCACGTGTTATGTTCCTGTCCACTTATAAGGCAATTTGAATTGAACAAATGCTATTTTGTTTTATAATTATTTTTGTTTTCCAAATCGGTTGTACCAATATTCCTATCCATTTTTATTCAAGTATATATATTTTTTTGGACGACCCATGAAATTGGAACGTTTTATTGACAACATTCACGTATTTGCTCCACGAAAACATCATGCTTCTGATAGATATGTATCGCGAAATAATGAAACAGAATGTAAACAATAAAAGTAAAACGAAGCAAATTACTTTTATTTAAAAATGTACAGCGAATTTTTTAAATAATTATTAAAATATTATGCTTCTTGCGACATTGTGTGTATGACTTTAATGTAAAAAAATGACCCCTGAGCAGCAAACTAAGATTTGATCAATTATACTGTCATATTTCAGTTTTTAGAAGCTGTAAACAGTAAACGCTACTAATGTTTATGTGAATGAAAAGCATTTACGATCTTTCGTACAACTAGTTTGCTTGCTGGTGATACATCGCTCACTTTATAGTTAAGTATCTTTTAAAGATATACCGTATGTCTCTGTATACAAATAACTTTTAAACATATCACCTACTCGTGGTGATAGAGATCCGATACTTATAAGACTAGTATACTAACAACACAGGTGTAGTATTCACTCGTCACGTTTTGGGATTCATGATATTTTTTGTCTGCATGAGTGCATTTTTTGTCTGCATAAGTGCATTTGCTTGATATTGTTTTAGACGCGCGTTTGGTTTGTGATTAGTAATATGGTAAGTGTAAGGTTCGGCAGGCCCTAAAATCTGTTAAAACCCCTATGCTTTGAATTGACTGTTTCAAGGTGGTGATTCCAGCCTTGATCATTTTATGTTAATTGGTGAGGTTCTCTGATATAAAAGTAGTGGATAAAACACGATTTTGAATCTCTTGATAGAGTTTCTTGATTTCATTGTTTGCTATTTGTATAAAATACAAACTTCAACTCTTTAACAATTGACACGCAACAAATTATACGATGTAATGAAACACTAGTTTGAAGTGACACTATATTCAAGAGACAATTTCACCAAATATCAGCACCCAAGAACTACCAAAGTTCGCATTGAAACAGTTATATTCATAAAGTTTGCTATGGCCAGTTGTTCCATTTGTTGAACTGGTTTATAGGGCACTTATAAAGACAATGTTGAATCATAAATATGTCAATCTATCACATAGCTTCTAAAGTCCATTAATAAACAAAGAGATCATTCCTTAGTGGGTTAAGCTCCAAAGTGGATACACATGTTGCCAGAGTGGCACCCTATACGCTCATTTATCAAATTGCCAATAGGGACAACGTTCCTTCCATCTTAATTAAGAGCAATGTTGTAATCCACATTTAGAAATAAACCGGCCACTTTTTACGAGACATTTCGCCATTACATTAATGCCGTTTTTTTGCATGTAGTCCTCGAATAATATTACTATTAACAATAGTCTAACACAAATGTCAGGCGTCAATAAAACTAATGAAATGAATACACTGTTTTGGTTATAATATCTGGTAATTAATATTTTTTTCTTGAGAATGAAAATGTTGCATATTTTCACATACAATAATTATTTCATCCGTTGAACAATCTGGTCTATGTTTTTTTTTCTCCTGTTAACGTTTTTAAATTATATGTTATGAAAAAACGTATATGAGTCGGAAATCAACATGATTATAGTTTGACACGAATGTAGTGCAGTATGTTTCAAAATATGGCATTGCAGAATATATGTACCGGAACAAGCTCGAGAGGATAAATTGGAAGGTACGGGCATGGTTAAAAGGATATTTCAACAGTTGTTTTGTCAGTAAACTGCAATATTGATTTTGAAACTAACGTTTATTGAACTGTTAATTAACTCAAACTTAGGGACATGTGTAACTTTTTTTACAAATGTTTTGGTTTTATAAATGCCTTTGTTATATTGTATTTTAAATGCTTACAACGTGTGCAATCATTATGATTGATTTGTTCTCAACACAACATATAAGCATATAAGACAAAAACTTTTTACATTCGTTCACTTATTATGATATGTTCCGTCCATAAGTTGTCTTCAAATAATATTCCAATGCAATTCAAACCGTTCATGAACATTTCACATTTAAAGACAAGTACATATACATGGAAATAAAACAAGAAACACTTATCTCTAACACCATAGATCTCAAAAGTGCAACATTGAACATCGTGTAGGTTCGTCAAGTGTGTTACATCTATATTTTGTAAAATTAATATCAAATTCTTAGCACTCTCTTTCTGTTCCAAGATCCATCACTTCGTAATGTAGTTCTCACAGAATAGGCGATTAGCTATTGGTCTACGTCTAGCAGTACCTGTCTTTCCTATAAAAGTGTATCCCCTCTTCAACCTTTGTTTCACGATTGCGTCATTTTGACACTGTAGTTAGGAACGCAATCGCGAATTCTTACATGAAATTTATGTCACAACTTCTTGTTAACTATTTGAATTTGTTATGTAAGTTTGTTGTATGTCATGTTTGCATTATAAAATAATACAACATGTGCACAATAATCGTGTGCGAAATTTTTGTTTTAGGATTGTGTAAACGTCCCCCAACCCACCGATTGTCACACAACCACATATATGGAATATACAAAGCCAGAGGCTGTTGGCTCTACCAATATATTGCAAACATTCTTATCACCCTTATTCTGCACCAACATATCAAGGTACATAATTTATTTTAAAGAGTATGTGTTAATGCTTTATATTAACAAAAGTTATACGGTTTCAATTAACACGCGACACAAGTTATAACAGCTACAACAACACAATTTTTGTGAAACAATATCTAAGACAACAATATCATCCAAAATAACACCCATTAAAATGCCATAAAATGTGCAGACATAACTGTTGCCATTCAACATGAAATAACCATGGCGCAATCGAAGGCTTCGCATAAGCAGTACATTTACTATGTTTCGTATTTGATAATTATTTTCAGTAACGTGATAGTCGGTATTTGAAAGGTCATGATTAGCAATTATCTTTTTAACACCTTATTTAAGAAATGATTTCAATTAATCAAAAGCCGGACTTCGTCAGATTATTAACCAGTGTATTTCATCTGGGGATAGGACACCAATATACCAATATACCAATATACCTAATATATATTGCTTGAATGTCCTTTTCCGCTCGTAAATATGGCGCTTAAAGTACAAACTGACAATTTATATTACTTTCTGAGTTGATTTATTCACTGGTCACTCCGATCCGGGACTGGACAAGGAAATATACATCACACAATAGTTTCATAAATTACATTTTATGTTTCATGTATTACTCTATCCCCCAAAAAATCACAAATTCATTATGACCCGATGTAATAAAGATCGATTTAATTATTTTGCGAGACAAAGTTGCTGTTATGATAGAAATAAAATCACCTCTATAGCTTTTAACCCACGTTGTCAATAAGAAGAAACGCACTATTGCTCACTCTGTCAATAAGATAACGCACGTTTGCTCACTCTGTCAATAAGATACCTCACTAAAGCATAATGATTGTGTTCATCGGATTTCTATAAATTTGTGGTCAAACCAATGATTCTAAATATTGTATTTACAACGTGTTAATGTTAAAATATAATATTGGCATTTTCCAGCATCTCAGTTGTTGTCTACTTTATTTATTTTATTCAAATGCAATGTTGCAAAATTCATGATGATCGCTCCACTTCCATCTTCTGCCTCTTGTCAATACTAGATGAAGCTTAAAACACTCTATATATATATATTGAAAAAGTAAAAACACGTCGCATGGGTATAAGAAAAAAACTGTATTTAAATATGCCGACCGGTTTCGCAAAGCTCATCAGGGCATAATAATAAAATGTACACAATAACGTCAAATTGTCAAAGTAACAACGTCAAATGACGTTACTTTTATTATGACGTCAAACGTCAAATTATAATAATAAATTTAACAGAGGCTTAAATAAATCAATAAAAAAGGTTAGAAAAAGAACAATTTTTTATTAATTTATTTAAGCCAGTCGGCATATTTAAATACAGTTTTTTTCTTATACCCATGCGACGTGTTTTTACTTTTTCAATATAATGATATCTTAGTCCGGATTCACTTACATTTTTACATATATATATATATATATATAGAATAGATATATTTGCAGGAAATTAAAATGGAATTAATTGTGTCACAAAAAAAATAAAAGTGAACATTTTGTATCTACAATAATCCATGTTACCAGACCACATCGGGCGTTGAAATTTTGGCAATTGCTATAAGGAACACTGATTTTTAAATATTTAACTTTATTTTGCGAAATATTGTACGAAAATTTCGTTGATTTTGAATAGTTATGGGCCTTTAAGACCATATGGTTCCCCGGATAATTTACCGTTATTCATGTCTCTTAGTGTTAGAATATTCGAATACATATGTGTAATCATATTTTTTTTTTTTTTATAAATGTGTAAAATATGTAGTTCTTTTCAAACACTGCTTTTAATTAATTTGATAGTTCTTTAAATATTATCATCAAAAAATGTTTATGAAATGTTTGTATCCATTAAACAGTGAAAATTAACAATCCGGAAATAACATATTTTTCGATGGGAATTAAATGTACCTTCTATGCAGCAGGACTCCAAATTGTGAAAATATTTTTGCAAAATTATTGTATAGGTTCTCTATTAAAATACATAACAAGTTTGGCAAGCAAACGAACAAGTGTTTTGAATTAAGTAAACTATCGTATTTAAGTTCATCTATAATCGCGAGTGAAATGCAATTCGATATGTGTACATAAATATATAGTATCTGAATTAAGTGAACAATAAAATATATTTGTGGTTAACCAATTAAAGTTCAGCTAGAAAAGTTGAATAGTGTTCATCTTAATGAAACTCGAGACAGCCAATTATTCACAGCATACAATTAACATATTGCTAAACCAATACAACTAACCAATGACACAACACATTATTTGTGCGGGCATGTGTCATTTCGATGGTTTTGTTGAATGGCATTTTTTTTTGTCCCAAGTCATGCATTTGCTTGACTGATACATGTTCATAACAATAGAACGAATGGGATTGTCAATAATTGTCAATTATTGCAGTTACCTTTTTAATGATCACGGCTCACAGAAAATCACAAGATTTACAAACGTATTTGAAAGCAAACTGGACAAGACACCATATGTAATAAACAAATACATGCCACATCAGCCTGACCCACCTGGTTTCAATATATTTCCTTTCTATATCACGTTGAATACCATGTGTTGTTTATAACTTACGTGTATTACCTTAGGAAATTAATAGTAATGAGTTTTGGATTGGCAGTGCTTTGGTGTCGTGAATTAACACAATAACTCTTTGCAAATGAGACCATTTTTATACCAAACCAACAATTATTCTGACAGCAACCTGTGATACATGACCGGTTTTCATTCACTGTTATCTATACCCGCTGCTTTCATTTCTGAAGTAGCTATCGACAATGTCTTCAGGAGCAAAGGCATATTACACGTTAATAATAGCCGAATACTTCATAACCTTATCATAGTTCAGAATTATCACAAACACAACGTATACGCATGGTATAATTCTTCTCCTTCCAATATATTAAACATAGACAATATACAGCCCCAGTTGCATCAGCAGGGGTTATTTGTAATCATCATTACGGGGTTCTTTATTTCGGCATGTGTTGTATCTTCCCAACAACAAGATATAAGACAAAAGCACACGCCACACACAAATAAAAGAGTTGGGATCGTCTTGGAGCGGCCTATATGAACATCATAGAATTAGAGGCATACACCTATTTTAGGGCTCCTCAATTTCACATATGGAACAGATTTATTCCAAAAACAAAACTAACTGTTTATAATCACATGCTTTTCTACATTAAAGGAATCAATAATTCAAGTGAAATAATCATCAATATACATTTAAGTTGTAAGCGTGAATATAATTAAACCGTGCTATAACATTAGGAGGAGGCACACATGAAACTTATTTAAGTCAGCTTTTAAGTATTGTATAATTTGTTTTGCTAAATTGAGCCTGTCTGCAAAAAAACTCAGACTCATCATATGACGAATACTTCTCATATAATGTAGTTAATCTACTAACGTGCGTCAAGTTTTTAACGACGATTTGATTGGGATAATTTATGTCAATGAAGTCAAAATTAAATTGAAATATATCCTTTCATACTTTTCATGGCTCGTTAAGTGGTGTAATATATGCATGATTTAAATGGCGGTGTATTATTATTATCTCTTAAAAAATGCTATATGTTTAAAGTGCAAAGGCGTTTGATAGTTATTAATTCTTTGATGTCATGCAATAAATACGTTTATACATTGTGAAAATACTAATAATATAATATAATATTAATAAGAAATATGAATGTTTTGCACTGGGATAAGAAACGCTCTATTCACATAATTGTGATGAGCTTTATCGACAAAACCAGTTAAATCTTTTGAAATGGACACTACTTTCGGAATTCATCAAGCACCAATTATCCCCCTCCCCACCAAACCAAAAATAGCTGAAGTAGGCATTTCTATAAATGCATGCATTTCTGAGAAGTTGGTACTGAGAAAAAATTCTGAGACGAGTTTTTCGCTTTGTATTTTATTCCAGCATCCATATAAGTCGCATGATCAGAAGGAATACCAAGGCCTGTTCTGCATACGAATGTAAACCCGTGATTGGCGAAGCTCTTAATGAAACCAGTTTATCAATAACATGCGAATAAGCACGTAATTGTATCACAAGCCAGATAACATAACAACTCTACAATTCAATGACTGCTAGGATGGGGATCATTTGTTGTAAACTCTATCTTTATTTATATCATTCACAAAAATGCTGTCCCAGAATTCATAACATCACATGAAGAGGTCGAATACGAGCCTGAACAAAATCGATTTTCTGTATCTCACTAAACATATAACGCATGCAAGTTACATTTCCTAAGATTAAATTAGTATGCCATTTCTAATTGGTGTTTCTAAAAGGTATATAGTTTTTTAAATGTCCAACCTTGATAATTAACTTTAATTATAAGAGTTGCTGTTTTTATATTGCTCATGCAGTAAGGCAAAGTTTAGATATTATTATTAATTATATGTGAAATCATGACCAAAATGATAATACAAAGATGCTTTAGCTTACATGGTGTTGAATATAACGGTTCTGATTTTAGAAGTGTTACATTTTTAGCTGCAGACGGGGGAGGGGGTAAACATTGCAAAATATTATACAAAAACTTTGGATCGTGATCTTCACAACACCAGCACAATATTAATTGCAAACTATAACAATTACAAAGAAGTGTGTACTAAATTATATTTTATAACACCAGAACAGTTAATTTTGAGCTCCAGCATGTCAGAGGTCGAAGGCCGTTCAGTTTTAAGAACTGGTTTCCCAACAATTTAACCTTCATACCTTTGTTTCGCCTTTTTTTCTCATATACTAGTCAAACTAGGTCCTGCATAAAATATCAGCATGAAAACTCACAAGTGCAGGTACTGTGAACTTTTAAACACGGGAGTTACGGTTCTTCTGCAGTGCACTTCCCGTCATTTAGATCTTGCTACATATGAAATGTGAAGTAATAACCTTGCATAGTTTGCAAAATACACCCAATTCAATAATTTAAATGTAATGCTTAATCAAATTGATTTCACTTTCAACGCTTAGAAGCAATATATATGGTCCTTGTGCACTTCACATATCTTTAATGACTAGTTTCACATTCCATTTTAAGAACTAAATTTAACACTAATGAACAACCAAAAACGAGACTCACGACGTAAAGTTCCATGTTTATATGTTTATATGTATGATAACTAAATGTATTGCTTGATAAACATATTATACATGTACATACAACTTTATGATAAATTTCATGATATTAGTTAAGTGTCGTTTAGATTAACAGTGCAATTTAGACTAGTGTTCTTTTTGTGAGTCTGACAGTCGACGTATTGCTGCCAAGCCTTGTCTGAGAAATTATTAGATTATAATCTTGTATAAACCCATGCGCACTTATATCCCCCACTATAATTAGTAAAGGTATTTTATGATGACACGTGGCAAACAAGTACTCCATATGGTATCATACAATTTAGTGAAATAATATAGGGTCACTGACTCTGCAATTATGACACTGGCTACGTAAAATTGTGTATGCAAGTAAAGTGACACTAAAGCATAGTTCACAGCAAATACTATTTATTTAGCAGAACATATATATAATAATGTGTTTACAAGTAAAGCGACACAGAAGCCTACTTTACAACAAATACTATTTATTTAGCAGAACAGCTATATAATAATGTGTTTACAAGTAAAGCGACACCGAAGCCTAGTTTACATCAAGTACTATTTATTCAGCAGAACAGATATATATAATGAGGTGTTAACAAGTTAACTAACACAGAAACCTTGTTTACAGCAAATTACATTTATTTAGCAGAACAGATATATAATATTGCTGCAGATGACTAAATAAGGTAAGTGAGTGTACACATTTTTTTTCCTTCATCTATGTTGGTTTATTATCTTAACAAATGAACTGCGTATGATCACGTTTGAGCAACAACAAAATAGTTAAGACAAAGTAGCTAATCTAGTCAATATCTTTTAGTTATTTATAGAAAAAACAACACAGTATTCATTGAATATAAGTTCACATCGTTGTTGTTTTATGTTACAATTATACATGACAGCAAATAACACATTTAATATAAATATATTTGCTTAACACAGTGCCAACATTAGTACAATATTGGTTGTAGAAGAAAGTATTCTTTTTATTCAATTATTTAGGGATACAATTGTACTTAACAATACACAGTAGCTGAGGCTACTTTCTGAGATTTCTTGTGTACACCAAATACTATTAGGAACATTAACGAGAGATTATTATCATACATCTATTGGGATTTACAATAGTTTGTTGTAGCACATACATTTTGATAGAAAATATCAATATGTTATACAGGATATGGTAATTTTCATAACTTAAATGACGTTTCATAAGTTCCCTTGCAATTGCATTTGTTTTTGAAATATTCAATACAATAAACCACGTTTAAATAACTTTGACAATCCCTATATAATGATCTTATTTTTAATTAACAAAAAAAAGTACATCCCTACCAGTTATGTAAGGAAAAGGATCTGTTGTGATCGTAAAATATATTTTGAATTATTAACAAAGTGTTGTAAACATAAATCTAAATATACGAAATTAAGTTAGTTCAAATGTGTAACGTCCTACGACAAAAAAACTACAACTTTTTATGTTGATGTATTGAACATTTTATCAAAATTATAATGCCTCTATTGGTAATCTCAGTTTCCACATTGTGCGCCTCGTTCATGATTCGTTTTATCTAGAGATACAACTCCTACAGAACACGGCATAGGGCAAGTGAAAGGTGTCGATTGTGTGAAACCTTTCTTATAAGACGATTGTAATCTACCAATCACGTTTAAAGTTGAAGCCTCTTTAAAATGTCAAGATATGCTTCACACGACATTTAACTTCATAATTACTTAAAGACAATAGCCATTAAACATGGATGCAAGATTTATGGTTCTTGTTCACTGCACCTCACCGTAATGACATCTTCATACCTATTAAAGCCCCATTACTACTCAAAATCGACGAAAGTTTCGTACAATATTTTGTAAAAGAAAGTTAAGCAATTCAAAAAAAATCAGTGTACCTTATGGCAATTGGCGAAATTTAAACGCCAGATGTGGTCTGGTAACATAAATGTTTGTGGATACAAATGCTAGTTTTTTTTTTTGTTTTTTTTTGCATATTTAATTCTATTTTGATTTCCTTCAACAATATCTGTTCATACGACACATGAACACTAAAATGGTAGCATTGTAGTGCTCCCGTGTCGTATAAATAGTTATATTTCCGTTCCGGGAATTAAAATGGAATTAATTGTGTCACAAATAAATAAAACCGAGCATTTTGTATCTACACAAATTTATGTTACCAGAGCACATCTAGCTTTGAAATGCTGGCTATTGCTATAAGGAACACTGATTATTTATATGTTAACTATATTTAACGAAATATATTACGAAGTTGTCGTTGATTTTTGAGCCGTATAAAGGCTTTAAGTTATGTACTTATATTTCTGTAATTTGTCAATATATCATCCGTACCAAATTTGATTTAACGAACAAAGGACATCAACTCTAAAAAGGGATAGATATTGTTATTGTGTACTGCATATCAACGTTATGAGGTCTACCTACCTAGGACGATTCGATGATACCACTATGGTGTACACTAACGCTTTTCGCTTACGTCGTTCAGACAGATCCATAAAGGGAAACAAAATCGATTAATCGAGCACCTTTAAGACATGATGCGAATATCAACCGATCACATGCACCATGTAATCATACGTCACATGACCTTGGCTATCTAGCTGAACAGGTTAGGTATATTCGTAAAAATGGCGCCTTAATGCATATATACCATATCAATTAGAGTATAAAAAATAGTCAATGGTCAAGTAGCTTCGTAAATGAGCGCAGGGAATGTTTATCACAATATAAGGCAATATATTAACTTTCATTCTACATGTATTACCCTTCTTTCGAAAAGCACCAGTACTCGGCGACATAACATAAATAATTTTAAATATTTCGTGAGACAAATTAGTTTGTCTTGCGTAATAATTCAGGTAACCAAAGATAACTGCTAAACATATATTACTTTTAATTTGAATCATTTTAACATATTAACTTACGGACTGCTATTTTTTTTCTTACTATTTTTGCCATCCAAACTTCACCAGTAAAAGTGCTTTTGTTTAAAAGGTCGAGACATTGTTCTCCAAGGGCTATTCGACATCATGAATATGTATCTTTCTAAAAGTGCACACTATTAGGATACAAGCCAGCAATACAATCCATTGGGAATTAAGCACGCGAAACCGTATTCTCATGGCAATTGTGGAAAAGCTCATTTGTTGCATAACAATGCAAAATAATTCCAACTACATCTTATCATATCCATATGTATGTATATTATAATTGGTGGAGAGTGGAGTCTTTCACAAACAGGTTTGCCAAGACGCTACATTTGTATATCTAAACTTCAAATAAGGTAACGGACAAAGCTATGAACTATACCGGGGAAAACAATGTTATTTAAATGATAACATTTTCCAATGCGCCAATAAGACATATGATGCTTATATGTGAAGTGTATGTAGGTTTAGATGCAAGATGCAAGAATAATCACTAAATAAATGCGACACCTTTTATATATTGCGTTCTGACGTATTGCCGCGAGTCAGAACGAAACAGGTATTATTCAGGCATAATACCTCTTAGCAATTACACACGATGCGAAACAAACAAAATGTATACAATTCATGTTACAAATTTAGATTTTCGGATAGACTAACAAACTGCATGTTCTTGCAAAACAATAATACAACGTCTTTGTTTTTAGAAAAGACTAGTCATAGGTTGATCCTGATTTATCTGAACGACATAATTGTAAGTAAAATTATAAGTAATCCATTTTCGTTGGCAATATGTACGTACATGAATATGTTTTTACATAAAAGACCAACCATGATAGTTCCTTTCTGATATCCATTTGGTCAAATAACAGACTGTTATGTTAAAAATATTTTGTTTCCTAAAGACATATGTATAAAGACAACATAGCGTAAGACAAAAGATAAGAAATTCTTGGAGTACTTCGTTAGAGATAAACAGTAAACACTCTTCAACTTTTCGTTGACAGTTTAAGTTTTAAACAGTCAAACTATTCGGAAATAAATATCTTTATGTATAAAATGGATCCATCTAATTACATATTATTAATAAACATTACAGTTTTCTTTTTTTTTAATGTGTAATAAGAGTGAAAATAAAATGTAGATACATCAACATAAAAAAATGTCATTACTAATTATAACAAAGCTTAATTAAACGATTAGCATATTAAATCACGGATAAGTATTTACGATCCAGTGTCACAAGTATAAAAGGAGGAACATATTCTGGTAATACACATTATGTTTCTTATTTAACATGTTGATATACTTATATGTAACATTTGTATGATATCTGAACATTCCTGAATTAAAATTAAAAAGACAACTCCAACTAAATCAGGTTAAAAAATTAAACCTTAAACATAAAATTAGTCAGCTTATATATAAGCACGAATTTATATCTGTTTTTTTTTCTCAGGCTCAGACAGATTACTGTGACATTTGTATGATTTCTGCAGTCTTTTCACAATTGATGTGTGTGACCATACTTCATAGAAAGTTTTTTACATGCTCTAGTTTCGTTTACATACTGAAATAAAACGATGTTGTAAAGCACTACTTTCTTTTCAAATAGTGACATCGTCTTTCCCCATCGACAAATCTTCCTTTATTGAAAAGTCCGAGTTTCATTTCGGACACAGAGTAGTGCTTTGTTTCGCCCTGTACGTTGTAGCTAAAATGATGTTCATTATATATTTTGATAAGAACTTCTTTATGATGCCCCATGCTTGTTGTATAGATCTAATACATTGCGTGCTTGTTATAAAGGTCAGATGAGTAATTACCACTGTGATAATTTAATTGGACTTACGTGTAAATAAAATAAAATTAGAAGGGTTTGAGGGTCAAACTATTTAAAATGTGTACATTAAAGCGGATATGTTTTTGCAAACTGCTGTCCTTAGCAAATTTGCAATTTTGCATAGGATCTGTTGCATTAGAATTTCAATTTAACGTCAACAATTATATATTAAGTAAATAATATTTGAGTGAACATGAACATTGTATCTTCCATATGTCTACCAAGTTTCTTAAGTACATAGACAATTGTTTAGGTCAATGTTTCATACTTTGATTATTAATTACATACAGGTCCATTATAATCACAAATGATTAAGAAAAGCTAAACAAAAAATACTTAGTGAACATGTCGCAAACCCGTATTCAATAGATTTAAATAATTCAAATAAAACACCGAGATTCAACTCTTATTTTGGAGATAAAAGTTACACAAAATAACATGAATCCTGCAGTAGGTACACTGAGGGAAACGCATACTCAAGTGAAATTAAATTTTGAGATCTTCTGATGACACATATGAGTACATGTATCTATTCCGAGCTTGCTTGACTTTAGACATTCACTGCATCTATTTGTATGGCAATATAGTCGCCATTTGCCTTGTAATGAAATTATTATTCAACAAGAAAACAGATCCTATAATTTGCTGATGTTTTGTTTCTAGACAAGACATAACATTAGACTACGAGAAGACTCTTACCGAATTTAAGTCTTACGAGATGTGAACATTCATAAATAAGAAACAATGTCGCGCAAAAAATGAAAGTAAATTTGATAAAAGACCTGTTCTATTCCCCTGATAAATCTCATCAACAAACATATCCATACACTGATTTCCGTACTGCAATAATTGTAATGAACAAATATAAGAAACAATGTAAACATTCAGCTTCACCAGGAGATAAATCGTAGTATACCATTCGGTCCTTGATCTATGACAAGAAGCCGAATGCCAAACAATTGCGCGCAAAACAATTGTAGTAGACAAGACACACACACACAAGGTCTACAATTGTGTCACAATCTTGGAACGTTCAATGCATAGCATTGTGGGTTTAAACCTGTAGTTATGCAGGTCTTAACCTCACATTCCAGTACAATACACTTAAATGACAGATGTATCTCGGAAGACATAAGGCGGAAAATGAACGAATCACCGCTTTGAAACAAAATAGATTGTTAGTTGTGTATAAATATACGTGCATGGACATTCATCTTGTGTGATATATTAATAAGGTTCGGTTGGAGTACCTTAAACTAGTAATATTGAACTGAACAATATATCATCAGATAATGAAGAAAACGAGTCAGGTTATACGACTATAAGCTAAGTATAACATTACGGAAAACATATGTCGTAAACCATCAGGATATTACATTATGCTTTAACTGAAACCTTTTACTTTCGTGTGAACGTGAATGTTACGAAGAGCACATGGCAAGCAGCGTGAGAGCATATTGACAAATGAAAGTCGATCTTTAATTGCAATGGTGACAAATAAATGTATGTAACATGAACTGACGCATGATTCTGAATATAAGACGAATGTTATAGTGTATTGTATTAAATTTGGATCCGTATAACATGAAATCATTTTGAATAATTAGGAATGATACCAAAACATTATTTCGCGTGTCGTCATGTCAGGTGACCTTTTAAAGGAAAAAACAATGCGTTGATGAGTAAAATAGGTAAAACGTTCGGTTTTGTGTTCCAGTACCTGAAATGAGCCCTACTTGATCCAAGTTGGGGGCGCATGACTACAGAACGTATGTCCAACCCAATCCCCAAATAAGATATATGATCGATAAGGACATTACTCTTATGAGTCCCAGATTAATGAATGGAATACACGTCTACAAACTAAGAAAAAAACGACATTATATCTGATCTACCGACAGACAAAATAATATTCACTATTCCCAAGACTAATAGACATGTTAAACGAGTATTTACATAATATCAGTATTTGATTGAATTAAAGTACAGTAAAGGTCGAAAATACGTTTCACGCACATTATACAAATAAGCATATGAAGGCTGAATTAAGAAGAGATAATATATATGTTTTATAACGTAACATTGTTTGCTTTTCAAAGTAAAAAGTAAAACGTATCCTCATACATTTGAGCATCGGTCTGTTAAAAGCGGATTTAATGCATGTGCGTAAAGTGTCGTTCCAAATTAGCCTTCGCAGTCCCCACAGGCTAATCAGTGACGACACTTTCCGCCTAAACTAGAATTTTGCTAAGAAGAGACTTTCTTTAAAAGAAAAATATCATAAAGTGGAAAATGGATGTGTTCAATAAAAGAAATTGAAGTTATAGTATGTGTTTAGTTTGTTTGCTGAACTTCTTGCAGACTAATGTGTTTTGTGTCTCATTGATATGCATTTTTATTCTGTTAACTAGCTAAAATTATCGAATACCGGAGAAGTGTATTCAACGAGATCCTAACATACATTTTGCATGCGCAAATTCAAGAGAGCATCAAGACAGATATGAAATAGATATAAGTTTAAAGATAATAATGCACATATTTGTTTCGATGTTTCTTTATTACCCAGTTCCTCTTGGGCAAAGTAGTAACGATTTAAAATAAAAATAGATGCATTTGAGTCTGTTGTTAAACAATCAATGTCAGCGATGTAGATACGTATTGTCAGTAATGTTATAATTATAACGATAACTGAATTAATTGAATCTATATAATTGCTTCGCGTTGTAAACGCTTAATATTTGATTTCAGATTATTACTTATTAAAAAAAACAGTGTTTAGTATTGTTATATGTAAACAGTGTTACTTTGCTCTCTAAAGGCTGTGTTAAAAGACGATTTAAATAAGAGTTGTTCACAATCTAAAATCAACAATATATTCGGGGAATAATGCTGCATCATGCTTGCCGTAGGGTTACACATGTTGTAAGATGAAAATGGCAGCCATTTTTGGTTTTGGTATTTTGCTTCGGTGAAACAATAATTTATGTTTGAACAAAACCTTCTTTTTCTACTTGAGCGTGTTCATGTATCATGTATTTGATGGTACATTTCCGATAAAACTGAACCAATATTTTACTATTTAAATGTCGGGTACATTGTTGCTACCCAATTTAAGATACTATCGTTGCGTAAGTTGTATATTAGCTTAACTATATATAACGCTACTTATTAGTACGTTCCACCTTAAGTAAAATGAGGTAGAGGCTGACCAAAAAGGCATGTGATTAATTTTATTTATACATTGGTACATTATAACACTGATAGTATACGCTTGTCCTATAATTAGGATTGTATAGAAAAGTTCTATAATACTTTTTAAATATATTCACAATTGACGTATATATTTATTTTATGCCACTACACGGTCATTATTCGAGTATACAAAAACACTTTTGTCATACTAGAAATGAATGTTTACTTTGCGTTTATTATGATTATATATATATTAATTTGTTATCATATACTACTAAACAGAGGTGATGTACGACATGTATTACAACATGATATAAAATCGTCATATATTCAAGCCGCACTCATGAGTAATTGATAACCGACTTACATGATTCACCCAACTACCGAACACTGTAATTACTCTGTTCAACATAACATACAAATCTTAATACAGTGTCCTTACAGTATAGATAACAATACCACAAACATCGCAGTGAAATATTTCATCATCAAAAGGAGTCAACATGTGCGAGACATGGACAGCGTTTGTTATGAAAAGCAGTGTAATTGATCATCATTGACCTGACATTCTACAAGTATTGCTCGCACTCTTTTTGCAATCTACATTGGACATTGACCGATCACTACCATGTAAAGCCGCAATTGAATATCGCGATGCCAGAACTTTATCAAATCAGGAAATACTTTCATTGCGTTATTCTGCTGAATGATTTCTTGTTTTGCGGGCACAGTGGTATGAGAATATTGATTATTTACTACTAAAATACTTAATCGAAAACCTATATAACATTTTCTGTTCACATATTCAGCGAAAATTCCGAAATTTGATGTAAAGAACCAATTTTGAACAGTTATGGTCAAGAGTTAGGTTCGGAGCTCCTTAAAACTTGTGTTAACCCCTAGGTCTTTGCTATAACCGTTCCAAGGCGATGATCCTGTTCATTTCATGTTTGTGCGATTGTCTTGTACGTGTGTGTCTTGTCTAGTGCATTTTTTTAGTCTAGATATCGTAATACTATCGGTATATAAGGAATCATACTGTCAGCTACGTCAATGACGGCAAGTATACACTTGGAGACTTTTCTAACGCATCACTTAATCATATCAATATAGCTCCCTTTTTAACGGATTGTGTTGAAAGTTGGACCAAGAATAATTCGACACATATCTGATAATTCCTAACAAAATAATTGAAATTGAAAAACAAAAAAATATAAAGCTTAAAAAATTAAAAACGTCACTTCAAAGTCAAATTCTCAAACTCGTACAACGTTAAATAATAACAATGTGAAAAGTAAAACGCATTAACTAACACGTCTTAATAACTGACCGGCTTGCAACATGCCGATTGAGCCGTTGCGCTCCTGAATATTCATACGAACCATATACGAGTTGTGTTTGTTTTTTAAATTAATGTTATATTTTTCTTGTGTAAAAACTCACCTAGAATGATGAAATTAAAATTAAATTGAAATAACATGTATATCGCGTTTTACTACACTTGGTAACCTTTGTAACGCACCACTTTTAAAACTTATGTCACGGTACAGAACTTAAGCGGGATTGGTGAAAAGATGTGTGGCGGCCCGGTTAGCTCAGTCGGGAGAGCACTCGCACTGTAAGCGAGGTGTCCCGGGTTCGAGTCCCGGACTCGCCTCACACTTTTTACCACCCGGCGACAATGGCGCATAACGTTGGGCCGTGGCGCTTGCATTCGCATGCAGTGCTCCATAGAACCTGCCCGTTGGTTTTTCGGGATCAGTAATTCACTGTTCCCTGTGACTCGAATTCGAGGACGAATTCCAACTTGGCAGGGAAGAATGTCACGTACCGAGCTAAAGCGGGATTGGGGAAAAGATGTGTGGCGGGCCGGTTAGCTCAGTCGGGAGATCATTCGCCATGTAAGCAAGGTGTCCCGAGTTCGAGTCCCTGACTGGCCGCACACTTTTCACAACCCGACGACACTTACATATGTAAGCAATGAGTAAATAGTTTTTATTTAAAATTGCACATGTGATCATTTGCCTACATTATGGGCAGGCGAACGAAAAAAATCATTCATCCGTGGCGATCGGACGCTTTAGCCTGCACAATGCAAAGATTGCGCTCCTGAATATTCATACATGCATATATTGTTTTGTAAATTAATTTCGTGTTTTCCTTGTGTAAGAATCCACCTTAAATAATTAAATTTTTATTAAACTAGAATTATATCACGTTTCAACATTTCCACGTGCACACATATGGAATCACACCTACCCCACGTGCTAAAGCGTCAAATCGTCACGGATGAATGATTTTATCGTGAGCTTGCATGAAATGTAGTCAAATATTCGTATGTAAAATTTTAAATGAATGTCTTTATTCATAACTGAAATATTCAAGTGTGAAACGTGATGCTCAAGAAAAGTCCCAAAATGTATAATATGACGTTCAATTACCGTGTTAAATAAACAGGTGCATTTAATCAGTGGAGTGAACGGTTTCCTAGAAATAACTGTTCAACTTGAAAGCTGGTTTAAAATGCACATCTTATTATCATATCATTGCCGTCCTTGACTTAGCTGACACTATGATTATACCGTGTAATGTAGACTTACAGCAGAAATCTGAGAATTGCCAAAGATTGACATAACTAGCCCAGTTATAAATAACAAAGGACATCTTACTCGATCCAATGTCAGATACAGGGCGAGACATTTGCATTATTTGTCATGATTTACAGCTCATATTTTAGGTTGTTATACCAGAAAATAAAGCATCAATATTGTCTGTATGATTTAAAGAGTGTGTACTTGGTAGGGAAAACGGTTTCTGAAATTCAGTCTGACTAGAGGTTTTTCTCTTCGGTTGATAGTAAATATAGGCAAATAGTATTGATAAGATGCGATGAATAGAACATCAGTACATGTTCACCGGTGTTTGTATAGATTAACAAAAAAGAAACAAGAAACAAAAACACAACAAATATGTACATTGACTACCAAGGGATTAGCGTTAAGACTTATTGCGTCGAAACAGTTACGTGCAACGACATGGTCTCAACGCTGCTATATAAGTATATACAGTTAAATGATTTTATACAAGGACGCTCAGGGTGTCGGATAAATTTGTGCTTTACATGCCTACCAGCCTGTACAGTGCTACCACATGTACAAAGCGGTCTACTTTATTTTCGCCTTTCATTTCTGGTTAAATGTCAAATGCAGTTAAGACTTGTAGACGATTCAACTCGTTAAAGTCTATGAACATCCTCATTCATATGTACTTAAATTTCAATACGTACATTGATTAAATGCATACATTTCAAATCAACATACCGAATAAAAAAAATGGCCGTTAAATATTTATCCAACACATCGTTTTTTATTGTTAAACTGAATGTAAAACAAATTGCCAAACTAAACGCTTTTGCCTGCTGACGTAATCACTGTCTTGCATCATTCAGTTCAAAGATGCGAGTGTTTGTGGATTTTGAAACGCAGTTGCAATAAAATCTGACGTATTTCTGTGTTAAGAATGGATTATTATAATACAATGTGCATACGAGTGTTGGAATATATTTCTCAAATTAAAAACTGGTGAGATGGCATTGTAAATTTCTTTAATAATGTAGAATGTACTCGAATAACACGATGTTTTGAAATAAGTGTTTTGTTGAATAATTAACATAAAAGAGTATTAAATCTAAAAGTNTTCGGTTGATAGTAAATATAGGCAAATAGTATTGTTAAGATGCGATGAATAGAACATCAGTACATGTTCACCGGTGTTTGTATGGATTAACAAAAAAGAAACAAGAAACACAAACACAACAAATATGTACATTGACAACCAAGAGATTAGCGCTAAGACTTATTGCGTCGAAACAGTTACGTACAACGACATGGTCTCAACGCTGCTATATAAGTATATACAGTTAAATGATTTTATAGAAGGACACTCAGGGTGTCGGATAAATTTGTGCTTTACATGCCTACCAGCCTGTACAGTGCTACCACATGTACAAAGCGGTCTACTTTATTTTCGCCTTTCATTTCTGGTTAAATGTCAAATGCAGTTAAGACTTGTAGACGATTCAACTCGTTAAAGTCTATGAACATCCTCATTCATATGTACTTAAATTTCAATACGTACATTGATTAAATGCATACATTTCAAATCAACATACCGAATAAAAAAAATGGCCGTAAAATATTTATCCAACACATCGTTTTTTTTATTGTTAAACTAAATGTAAAACAAATTGCCAAACTAAACGCTTTTGCCTGCTGACGTAATCACTGTCTTGCATCATTCAGTTCAAAGATGCGAGTGTTTGTGGATTTTGAAACGCAGTTGCAATAAAATCTGACGTATTTCTGTGTTAAGAATGGATTATTATAATACAATGTGCATACGAGTGTTGGAATATATTTCTCAAATTAAAAACTGGTGAGATGGCATTGTAAATTTCTTTAATAATGTAGAATGTACTCGAATAACACGATGTTTTGAAATAAGTGTTTTGTTGAATAATTAACATAAAAGAGTATTAAATCTTTAAGTATTGTAAATTGTTCTTGTACTTTTCGACGGATAGTTCGTTCCTTTGTAAGTTAATTATGTTACTTCATAAAAAAAATCCATCCACAAAGAATTGTACTCTTACACCAAGAGTTTGTAAATGGAAAAGCAGGATGGCGATTTACAATTTTATCTTGTATTCCGCGTGCAGATGTTGAACTTATCGTAGAAGCAAGCAAAAATAGTCAAAATAAAACATGGTGGTTTAAATCCAAAACATAATTAGGTGAGAAGAACAAGAGCCAGTAGAGATATGACTTTTATTTGCCATTTAGTAAAACGTGTGTTTAAAGAGGATTTTAAGAAGAGTTGTTAATAGACTAAAATCAATAGTTTTGGGGATTAATGCTGCATCATGCTTGCCATAGGGTTACACATTTTGTTAGCTTAAAATGGCATCCAATTTTTACTTGGTCTTTTGCTTTGGTGAAACAAGAATGTATGTTTGAACAAAACCTTCTTTTTCTACTTGAGCGTGTAGCTTTTGGAATGCTGATTGCATTTGAATGTATGTATATAGCGATAGTGTGTCTTATTACTCTGCTTTTGCAATGCCTTTTTGAAGATTATTTCGTGTGGCGTAACCGGGAAAGATCACACATAGTTTTTATACTACTAAGCAAGGTTATATTCAGTTAATTTAATCTGTTTAGGCTTTTGTTTTTATAAATAAAACGCTTATATTTTAGTTGTCTCTGCAAATAATTGTTCTATAAACCATGCAGGATGAACAGAATATTATGTATTATTGTATTTGTGTACTTTATGCGACCCGTCTTATATAAGCCTACACGGCGAGGAAAGCTTCGCAGTGTAAACCTTTCGTCACCTCATCGGATAAATTCAAGTACACAAAAACACTTACAACATAGTTTTTATATACATACTAAAATATATGGCCTAACATGAAACTGCGTGATCTTTACAAACCAATTTATAACAAAGACCCTGTCAGTTGCTGCGTTATTATGCGTTATTACTGCGTATAAAACTTTAAATGTCACATATCACTCCAGTAAATGTTTTGCTCATATAGCTTTGCACCGTTTTTATTCCCACAGCGCTAAATAATGACCAATAATGAATATGGTTAATTTGACAACAAAAGATACAATAATAATGTATGTGCACTCTTGAATCAACTTGGCTTAAGATCAACACTAAAGGATATTGTTTTAATGATGATTGGTTTATTCCCTGAAGTAAGAACACATTACAATCCGAACGTTTATCTATGATATGTTCATTCATCGACAACACGAACAACCAACGTGTCTAATTTTCCGACATTTAAGTTTTGCTAGCCTGAATATTCAGTGGACATGTTCAAAAACGAGTCGGTATAAACTAAGTGCTGGTTTGGACTATAATGTACTTGTAATGTAACACAGTTAAGCGTCACCAAAGGCACACTCAGGAACATAAGACACTCAATGCATACTTCTCACCCAACCATTAGCTCGATGGACAACTCGAATGTGCGCAAAAAGCGAAATTACTAAAAATCAAACTGCGAAACAGAGAGCGTAAAACGCATATGTCATTAAACATGTGATACTTAATGCGTGCATCCGAGATCTTATCATTTCAGAGACGAATTCAAATATCGATCTCGGAATTGAATAGTTTCAAGCCATGAAGTATGAACATAATACTATTGCGAACTTGAATGTTCATATAGAATCAAGTATACGATATTTGAAAAACAATCATAATAGAAAATGCTTTCAGTCAATCGTATCATGTTACACATATCCGACACTAACGTACTGAATTGAATTATATCTACTGGAGGTTTGTTGTGGCAAAGATAGCTCTCCAAGACAGCTTAAATTCACGTTCGTGCCTTGTGCACATTGCATCTGCTTATAAACATCGCATTCTGTGCATCTAAAACAACAACAACAAAAACCGATTAGTCAACAAATCTGAATTGTTTATAACATACAACTTAAACCACACAGATGACGGCATTTACTTGGTCGTTGTTCTTCATCATTATTTAATGTTCTCGAACACGTTACTGGAATTTTACTAAAATGAGTCAAATACTATCATTAATAACTCTTGTGCCTATGATATTACAACACAAGCATGGATGAAAAATGTGGTCTTTTGAAATTGTTAATAAGCGTGTTTGATTTAAAAGCATATAAACAACAGACGTTTGAAAGAACCTACATTCTTTTCACCCATTGCACTATTTCAAATAACAGTTATTTTTTGTTACGGTATTATATTACGCCTAAGGGTAATTGCCCTGCAATCTTCATCGTATTATTGGCACTAGGTTATATGCAATATGGCAACTTTGACAGTATAATTACATCTCTTCTGGAATATATGTATTTGAGTTTAATCGTCCCTTCCAAGGCAATATGAGACAATGCATAATAACTTGTTCCATAATTGATACGGTTGAATACTTTATTTCAGTTAACAGTGATATTGTTTTCAGGAGAATGATGCAAATAATCATAAAATATCGTCGAACATGGGAGTGCCCTTATTATTAGAAATGTATGAGTTGATTTGAGCAGGATACAGATATATAAAGTAGTTGTTTTAGCCAAATAAATATACACCAGATATCCTCTTAGGTGCATGGACTGAATAGATGAATATTTGCACCCAATAAGCCCTGTTTTGTTTCTCTAAACAATACAAATTTACCACAATGAAATGTTCAACGAGACCCGCAAATATATGTTTTATGAGAATATCGGAATAACAAAGGCCTAGGAAACCCTAATTTAATGTATCAATATTTCAAAATTTAGTTTCCATTACCATCGATTACGAATGAACGAGTTAAAACAAACCCTATAATTCCCATTTATAATCCGAAAACAATAATAAGGTTCTTTTTCTTAAATGATCTTTTTTTTCTCGTTCATTTCAAATTATCAAAAACTCATTATTTCACATAACATTAATATAATATGTATTTTACATAACAACTATTAAAATGATCTTTCTATAAAAATTTCATTCCATTATTTTGAAACATATTCACATTCTTTTGTAAGCATTTGTTATTGGTCGTTTAAAATGCGCTGTTCAGTATGTAGCTGCGTTAGTCACGTAGTACGAGAACAATTACTTATTTCAGTATTTAAGTTGTTAACATTTCGCTTTATACTGAAAATGAAACTCGAATATCACTGTGGATGGCAGACAGTCACAAAGGCCAGCAGGCTGATTGTCTGTTTTCCATAAATAGTTAATAATTGCGTGTAAACTAAGCTGTCTCTTACATAAAAGTTAAACATGTTTCGAACAGATAATATGTTCTCTATCAACTGTTTCATATGCGAAAGTCAATTTTGTTCTGATGATATGTTCGGAATAACAAAGAACATAAAAAACTGTCATTTACATTTAATGTACATTAATACTATACCGGCGATTCCATGCCCTCGATTGATTTCACAATGGTGTTATTTATATTATGATCCACTTGGCGAACTAAATCTAATCCCTTTCTAAAGAACTTTATTATCTTATCTAGACAAAACCCTGCGAAAACAGATACGGTCTCCAATCGAATACAAATGGCTTCACCATATGGCATAACATATCAAAGTCATCCATTAAGAAATAGCATGAGTTTAATTTGTACGTGTTCTTACTTCAGGGAATGAACCAATGACTGAAGATACGTAAATATAATAACAACAATATGTTTTAATACATATGTGATTTGAAAAGTAGTTTAATTTATTAAAACATGCATTTTCGGCAAAACAGACGCAAAGCAACTCTTCGATTATTCAACATTGCAAGGGCTAAAACAATTATACAGCTGAAACGTAATACAAATACAAAATCAATGCCTTCATTATTAAAACGGAGATAAGAAGGATATCGTCTTACATGCAACTAAAAAAGTCATGGATGCCTCGGCTTTATGTCACTTGAGCCACATGTATGTACCAGTCCTTTGTAACTGTGCAAAATTGTAAAATTAAGCCGTTTTCAAATGTCTGGCACTGGACTTTAAGCGAGTTGGTGCAACATTTCATCTTTAAACAATTCAAACAAATACAATACACTATAAACAAATAGAAATGACTGCCACATGAACGTGTACTCGTACTATCATTACCACCATAAGGATATTGCAGGAACTTGGATTTTCCGCTTTGACCTTGACGAATAATGGAAAAAAATGGTTTCTGCACGCACTTAATTATCTTGATAAGAATCATGTATGTCTTTTTTGAGATAATATGCTTTGATGCACGACATTGCTATGGTCTGGACATAAACGAAACACCCCATGAGTCGACTGTGACATTGACCTTTAAGCGATTGACATTGGTTGTTGCACGCGACACTTCGTTTTGATAGTCAATTAATTTCGAAATACCATAATATTCACAATAATTTTATGAAAAGGACACGAAATGTACAGCACACACGCACAAAAAACATCCATTCGTACAAACACAAACACACAAACATACAGGGTTACACTATCTGCACTTTTGCTGTTCTTCCATTCTTCACAAGCAATGTCTCGATATAATGTGTATATGTATTTCATTTTTTTTTGCTGCAATATCTCATTTTCTTTTCAAGTTACTTTGCGTAGTATATGTTTCTATATTCTGATGATCTTCTCATTGATCCCTTCTTGACAATGCTGATGCTTTTTTCATGCAATAAATTTTGCAATAAATATGTGAATTACCAGAATAATGTTTGTCATATAATTAACCCATTAACCTGAAGTCCTGACAAGACTTGAGTCACATTTGCAATTTACCAAATAAGCAAATTCATGCCTACCTAGCTGAATATTAATCTTAAATATTATTGCTGTATAATATCACATAGGCATACAAACTGCTTGGTGTTTCAGCAAAATTGACAAAATGGGTAAAAAGTTACCGATCGTAATTTACAAAACAATCGATTTAACGTTCCCGCATTCGAGTCATTTTGCAACATTTATAACATTATTTATAACCTTAACATGTTGAAAGATTTTATCTCACATTATTTGCCTCAGAAATTTGCACCGATTTCTTAGATTATCGTTCAGTGGTTTGTTGTTAAAAACAAGTATGATCTCCAACGTGATCGTAATTGGCAATACTCGGCTTTTGAGAAGAAATTGAACTGTAATTCAATATATGCAATGCCTGAAATGCAAAACCTTAAGGATTGTAAGTTAGCCATATTTTCCAGTATATTAACAATTATATTTCACTACTGTATATTTATGAAATAGGATCCAAAGCTAAACATAATGAAATATCTGATTTATTATCTTTGAATTGCTTCTTGACACAATAAATTGTGTTGAGATGATGATTGCAAATATATCAAAACAGAAAAAAATATGTTTAACCACATATTATTATAACAACGGATTTTTTAAGGAGACACATATCTACACTTTTGAGATTAGAATCAGCGGTACAGTTTTAAAGGTAAACAGTCACGCGGTTCAAATTAATTATAAAATAATAAACGTAGGTAAATTACGAAAACATTTCCAAATTTATTGAAGTGCATAGTAAACGTTCATTTAGCAATTTCTCATATTGGATTCACGGTGATTTACGTGTTCCTGGGCCTGCGAGAGTATCACGGGAATCTATTTATATAGCGTTAATGCATTAGTTTGATTACACATATTGGTACGCAAGAGCCCCCGAATAAATCAAGAATTATACGAATACATTTTTAATTGCGCCGTTAAGGTCACAGCGGGAAAATAAGAACTATATCTGATTTTCCAAGTAAAGTGTTGTAATCTTAATGTGATACAACTGGGCTATTCCTTGATTGAATTTGGTTTCTATAAATCCTATAAATGTAATTTCTTTCGAAGCAGTTGGTGCGATATATTGAATTAGTATTGCTGGACTAGTAGCTGAATATAATACGCTTAAGACATTAATAGAACCATGTTGGGAAATTAGATTACACCGGGAGAGGTCTTGTCGATTGGATTGTATATGTAATTGACATAAAAAAAAATCAGTATTTGTAGAGAAACAATAAAATTACAGTAGCCATGGTAACAATGTGTGCTGCAGTGGGATAATTGCTTTGTCATAATTCTTCTTTATTATAATGAATACTACTTTACTGAATGTTTATAAATGTAACATGAACTTCTGAACATCGCCTAATAATTACCATTTTTTACCTTATTTAAAAAAATATATTTAATTTGAAGCTTCATAAATTACTTCATGTTAGCTCACCTGAGCACAATATGCTCATGGAGAGCTGTTGTGATCACGTTTTGTCGTGAACAATTATCGCGTTAAGACTTAAGAGTCACATTTCTCGTCCAGTCTTAGTGATACGTGGTCTAACTGTACTAATATATACATGCACTTGTACGTATTTGCAAATAAGTACAGTGTTCTCAGTCTACTGAGATTTACTTGATTTTAGTAACACACAAGTACATGTATATATTAGTTCAGTGAAACATTGCAACATTGAAAAAAGTACCATGATCCAAATAAAATTACAATATTCAATACATATATTACAGTAATACTTAAGTCCTTTGATCCGAGCACAGTGACACAGTCAGCTAGTACAGCGACACAAACGATAAAAGCACAGTGACATAGACACCCAGTACAGTGACACTAAGTACTGTAATCCTTGCAAACTGACAAAGTCTGCTAGCACAGCAGCATTAACGTTTATTGATCATTGCTCTGTGACACAGTCACCTAGAACAGTGGCACTCGTTTTATTCATTTACAGAGATTGTACTCGTGACTGTCATTATTGGACAGAATCCAATTTGATTATATGTGTCCCAAAGTAACGCTCATTGAGCAAAAAGCTATTAAAATAGGACTGGAAATGAGTTTTTTTATGGCCTTTCTTTTGAGTTATCGCTACTGTATGGTGGTCCCAATCCATGTTTAACGTTCTTGTAGTTGTTTCTTGGATTTGCTGTATACACAATCTTTGTTAATGCTTCCCACAGGTAATTGTAAGTCCAGTCATATATACCATCCATTGTGCTTGTTATTGACAAGTTACTGCAATATTGAACTATGTGTTCATACTACTCCCATTTACATTCTGTGTTTATCTAAATGAATTTGACTTCCGGTAATGTGTCATATACCAACAGGCTATTGTAATAACAAATAGTTTATATGTTATTATATTATTGTGGACCATCAACATTGTCAAGAAGGGATCAATGATACGAGTATCACAATATAGAAACATATATTACGCACAGTTACTTGAAAATAAAATGCGATATTGTAAACAAAAAGGAAAATACAAGCAAACATTGTATTAAGACATTGCTTGTGATTCACTGGGGCCATAGTTTATAGTTCAGAATAAAAACGTTAATTTTCAAACCCTTTTATGAACGAGTTTTGGAAAATGGTGCTGTAGGTCGCGAGTAACGAACATCATTATTGAAGTATAAACGCTATGATACAAAACTAGCAAGGCATCATACATGTAAGTTGCGGTACCCGTGTTTTATGGACACGTATTATTTTGGCAATAATCTTCTTTCTATTTAACATCTTTATCATTATGAAATAAAACCATCGACCACAACATTTCAGCCGAAACGTCATATTAAAAAAAATCAATACATTTTATTTCAAGATTGCAAATACATATGTATCCAATATAACAATAACACAATAGTGTTATTCAATCAGAGTTGAAAACAAAACATATGCAGCACATCTAAGGTTATCTAAATATAATGCATGGAATTTTGTGTTGATTTTAATTTAAAGAAATCATGAAATTAAAATAAATGATATAAGAGAAAACATTAATATGTGCATATAATTATATAGACATTTTTATAGACAAACAGTCATGCATAAGTTGTAATAACAGATGAAAAAGGCATAACGAGACAATAGTAGGTGTATATAATTACATTTTATAACACATAAGTTCTACGTTTGATTTTATTTAAGTAACGGTACGCTATATATAGTAGTTGTAAAAAGTTGTAAAAAACTACAACAATCATCACGTGACCATTATAATAAAATTAAATAATATTAATTTCATGTCACATGAGGATACACACTGCAATTATCTATTATATAAATCATTTAGTTATAATGCATATGCATTGAAATAGTAAATAACACCTATGAACCATGGTGTATGATAAAAGTGAATGCACATGAGCAGTTTGAATCCACACACAATTTTAATTGTTTTAATCCGTATAAAGTTCAAGCTGAATAATTTAAGTACAAACAAGTCACACACACGTATGAAAACTGCAATCAGCTCACATACAGTTTCTTTTTGCTTGAATTTCGATAATGTTGTACGCGTTTGATTGAATAGATTGTATTATACACGCGGTATAAGAATAGAAAAAGAGCAAAAGGGCAGCGAGTGTAGCACTGTCTGTTTGTGTGTGTGTGGGGGGGGGGGGCGATTTATGCGCCNTATGCGTGTGCGTGTGTGTGTACGTGTGTGTGTGCTGTACATTTCGTTCCCGGTTCATAACATTGCCGTGAAAATTATGGTAGTTCTAAATTAATTTACATTAAATCAAGACGCGTGCAACAACTCATGACAATCGCTTTAAGGTCAAGGTCACAGTCGACACTTGGGATTTTTTGTTAATGTCAAGCGAATAACAATGTCGTGCATTATTGCATTTTTGAAACAAAAATGATCTGCTCTCAGCGGCTGAAACGAATAATTGAACTCAAAGCACTGATACATTTTTTTAATATTTACAAGAGAACGAAACAGATTAAACACAAGTAGAACAAAATAAAATATTTTGTGCGTACATGCTATATGGTTTCATGATCCATATGTTTGCGCATTGTAGTTTTAAGGGTAAGAAGAAGACCTGCTTTTTAATTATGAGAGGCAGCCGCTGACAGCAGATAAGTCATGAACTTTGCTCTAATTATGGAATGTGTATCCTCTATAGGATTTTTGCAATGTAAACAATTTTGCATGTTAATATCTTTGCCATGAATACAATACTGGAACATGAGGTATATCCTACTAAAATAATACTTTTTATCTCCAAATGACGCGGTTATATATTTACTTACGGAGAGTTCCTTCGATGTAAAAAAAACATGTTTTTAAACAAAAAAGTATCCTGTCTTCAAGTATATACAAAATATACAAAATGACCGTCTAGCTGCTTCACCAACCGGAGGGAAAACATTTGGTTCGTTATTAATGACAATAAACCATTGGCTCAACTGTTAAACTATTTATTCCATGCACCTAAAAGGTTATCTTGTGCATATTTATTTGGCTGAAACAAAGACTTTTGTCTATGTTTATATTGCTACAATCAACTAATGAATTCCTAATAATAAGGGCACTCTCACGTTTACAATATGTTATGATTATTTGTGTCTTTCGTCTGGGAACAAATATCACTTTCAACTAAAATAAAAGTATTCAGCCATAATGTTCCATATCAATTATGGAACACGTTATTATGCATACAAATCGTTATTATGCGTTGCCTCACATATCCTTGGAAGGGTCGAATAACACCCAAAGACATATATTCCAGAAGAATTGTAATTATACTGTCAAAGTAGCCATATTGAGTATAACCTAGTGCCAGTATTACGATGAAATTTGCAACGCAATTAACCTTAGGCGTAATATAATGCATTTACAGAAATAGCTTTTATTTGAAATGACCTGGGTGCAAAGAATGTAGGTCCTTCAAATGTCTGTAGTTTCTATGATTTAAAATCAAAACATGCAAATCTAACAATTCCAAAGACCACATTTTCCAAACATGTTTGTGTTGTATTATCATAGACACAACATCTATAAGTGACAGTTTTGACGTTTTTTAATTAAATTCCATGAACATATTCTAGAACATAAAATAATGCTAAAGAAAAAAGACCGGGTAAATGCCGTCATATGTGTGGTTAAAGTTTTATGTTATAAAGCAATTAAGAAATCGTTTTCAATTGCTGTTTTTTGAGATGCATGGAATGCGATGTTTATAAACAGATGCAATGTGCACTATTCACGAATGTGAATTTAGGCTGTCTTGGAGAGCGATCTTTTCCAAATCAAACCTCCAGTGAATATTACTCAATCCAGTATGTAAGTGTCAGATATGCGTTATATGATATGAATTACTGCAAGCATTTTATATATTATGTCTGTTTTGCAAATATTGTATATTTAATTATATTTGAACATGCAAGTTCTCAATATAAGTAAGTTTATACATGACTCTTAAATTATTCTGTTCCGAGATCGATATTTGTATTCTTTTCTGAAATGAGAAGAAGCACGGATGCACGCAGTAATAATCACATGTTAATGTGCTTTTTATGTTCTGTTTTTCGAAGTTAGATTTGTAGTATTTTTACTTTTTTGTGCACATTCGAGATGTCTATAGAGATAATGGTTGGTTCAAAAGTACGTATTGGTTGTCGTATGTTTCCGAGTGGGCGTTTGACGACGTAAAATTATGTTTGCGTTCAGACTTGTTGCACATTACGGGCGTGAATATTCACAGCGGTGACGCAGGGAATGGTTTGATAATGCAAGCCCATTGAAACGCTAGGAACCGACAAAAAAGTAAGGTAAATTATAGTCCACATCTGCACTTAGTTAATTCCGACCCAGACTATTCAGGCTAGCAAAATAAGTATGACGGAAAATTAGACACGCTGGTTGCTCGTGTTGTCGGTGAATGCAAATATCATATATAAACATACACAATCGGATTTGAATGTGTTCATACTTCATGGTATATACCTATGGTCGTTAAAGCCCCATTACTACTCAAAAATCAACGGAAATTCCGTAAAGTATTTCGTAAAATAAAGTTATCCAATACGAAAATCAATGTTCATTATAGCAATAGCCAAAATCTCAACGCCAGATGTGATCTGGTAACATGGATGTTTGTAGATACAAAATGCTTGTTTTTAATTTTTTGTGTCACGATAAATTCCATGTTAATGTCCCGCACTGATATCTATCTATACGACATACGAACATTAAAATGGTACCATGTTAGTGTTTGTGTGTCGTATAAATAGATATCGTCGCGGGGAATGAAAATGGATTTGTGTATGCCCCAGACAAAATAAATACGAGCATTTTGTATCTACAAACATCCATGTTACCAGGCCACATCTGGTTTTGAGATTTTGGCTATTGCTATAAGGAACACTGATTTTTTATTGGGTAACTTTATTTTACAAAATATTGTACGAATTGTTTCGTTCATTTTTGAATGTTAATAGGGCTTTAAAGAAATATTGTTCAATGTTGAACTTAAGCAACGTTTATTCAAGCGGGCACATAAATCACGTATGTATCCTTGTGTGGGTATTTTCGACGGTGTAGGGCTGCTATTGATTACTTTTTATAAAAATGCAAACATTAACATAAAAGTAATGTTGGTTATTACCAACAAAAGCTTTAAAAAAACCCAACTGTTTACATGTTCACGTTTTTAAACTTTTAAACAAAACAAAAATCACTCACTGCGCATGTTCTGTACATCGTGTAGGGTATTTTCGACGGTCGCAATCAACTCGATTATACAGCTAAAACAAGTTAAGCAACCCTATTCACATTTGATGGAACACTTTTATAATACATTTTCAAGTGGAATATCGATATTATTCGAAAATTGTGTAGTGTAATATTCATATTATCCCGTTTCATATAACTCTCCAATGATCTTTTGATATTCGTATGTTCATGATCTTGTATCTTGATAGATAAAAATGGTTTTTAAAAATGTCAAGCACACTCATTAATTAAATCGGTCACGAAATTGCATTAGTTTTGTGCAACTTCAATAAAAATTTATTTATTATTTATTATAGAATATTGCTGGGTAGTACAGTTTGCATGTGTTTAATATCCTACTAGAATTCGACTTCAAATACACAAACTTTTTCTTTTTGTCCGGAAACCTTTTTTCTGATGAACGGTATAGATCTACTATATATTTTTTTCAAAAAAAAAATACATGACTTATCTGGAATGTTCTGTGTTTAAAACAGATGAAATGGAAACATTCGGATTTAATAAAAAATGATCTAAATGTTAAAAGATTAGTTGGAATGTTTGAGGATTAGTTCAAATGAATAAACACTATTGTGCACGATTGTGAGTTTGTTTATTTATCGTTTATACTGCCATTATCACTTAAATAATGACCTCTGTTATATGAACTGTTTGTAGGTAAATGAATTTACATTTGACTTTAGCCGAGCATGCGCAAAACGCGTGTTTATACCGGAAATGCATAATCGTTGAAAATACCCCTACGTCGAAAATACCTGCCGCGACGATATATATCGTGTGATCAAAGTAACCAGTATTCACAGGTAGTAATTATGTAGCAATTTGGGAATTTAATAGTAATCCATTACTGTATTGAGAAAAAGTACCATGCCCCAAATAAAATGACAATATTAAATAAATATATTACAGTAGTACTTCAACCCTATGATCGGAGCACAGTGACACGGTCAGCTAGTACAGCGACACTAACGATAAAAGTACAGGGGCAATAAGTACTGTAATCCTTATACACTGACAAAGTCAGCTAGTACAGCAGCGCTACCGTTAATTGATCCTAGCTCCGTGACACAGTCATCTAGAACAGTGACACTCGTTTATTTCGTTTACAGAGATTATAATCTGTTGACTGTTATTATTCTACAGAATCCAAAGTAACACTTATTGAGGACAAAGCTGTTTCAATATGACTGGAAATGAGTTCTTGATGGAATTTTCTTTTGAGTTATCGCTACAGTATTTTGGCCCCAATCCATTTTCAACTTATCGTTGTTGTTTCTTGGATTCGCTGTATAAACAATCTTTGTTCATGCTTTCTGCTGTTAAGCGTCTGTCCATTTATATATACCATTCATTTTTCGTATAATTGACAAGAGCTTCACACATTTCTGATTGCTTGCTGCCATATTAAAATATGTATTCATACTATACCCATATTCTATACAAAACACAACATTCAAATTAAATGAGTGCATACAATTGCATTGGTGATGTCAATATTATAATACCGATGGGATTACGGTTCAAATGTATAAAGTACTTAAGCGCCTTACAAACCAAGAACTATTTACACAGAAATAAATAGTATAGGAAAACAATTTTAGCAGTTGACTCATGGTTTAATTTATTTCCAGGGACATAAGCATTACATGCACAGGCTAAATTATTGCAAACAAGCAAGCTCATTTCCTTGCACCAATGTCTGCAACCAGGGGCTGAAGTTACATGTTTAAAAATAACTTGACAGTTACTATCTATATATAATACTGAGTTTAATACTTAAATATTGCTGTGTACGTGCCTTATTGACATTACATATTGTAAATTAAAATTATTCTTTGGAAAAATTGACCAAATTGTCAATGTATGAACAGTGTAGTAGGATTGTGTCAACTTGTTGTTCCATTGCATAAGCTTTTTAAATAACGTAGTTACATCTCAATTCCATATTGCTTTTAAGATTCTAACGGTTAACTAGGTTCATCCATGAGATTTAAATGGTTTGTTCTGTAAACAAACTGCCAGGTGCGTTCAGTACACATAAAACGTCATTGTTTATTATTTAAACAATTGTATTTCAAACAATAAAGGCAAAAACTAAATAGAATAAGACTAAAGATGTTTAAAAATTAACATCAGAAGATTAAGAATACCAAACATTCAGCTTTTTAAATCATTATTTTGTACTTCCCTGTCTTCTAAAACCGGTTTATATAAGTAAACATCGAATGCTTAATGATTGCGATCCTTGCCAAAACAGTGATTGAATGGTGATAGAATGAAGTGGTTACACCATTAGCTCTCCCGCCAGTCATTGGATTGATAGACAATCTTAATGTGTAATCACGAGGCTTCTAAAGTTGGTTTCTTTCAATGTTTTCTTCCGACCCTTTCTGATAATCGAGTTTAACTCTTACACACACAGCAATCGCCGTCTTGAATTGGCGTGTGGTCAACATTACATGTATAACGTCAGTCAGTCAGTGCTGACAACTTGGCTGCTTAAATAATGATATCCAGGTTTAATTACTGTTGATTATTTAAAAGTTAAACCATAAGATTTTAATAGCGAATAAACACATGGCTAAGATTTATTTCTTCAAATATTAAATATGTTTTTGATTAGCTTTGATTAGCTACAGCAAAACGTATAATTTTATTCCAGGCACTGATACAAAATGGTAATATTTATTCCAGAACGAAACAGATGACACACAAGGAGAACAAATTAAAATATGTTATGCGTACATGCATTTTAGTTTCATGCCTAGTCTGATCTATATGTTTGCGCGTCGTAGTTTTAATTATAAGAAGAAGACCTGCTTCTTTATTTCAAGAGGTACAATGTAGTCGCTGAGAGCATATCAGTTATTGAACGTTGCTTTAATTATGAAATGTGTATCCAAGTGAGGATGTTTGAAATGTAAACACTGTGACAAGTTAATGTATTGGTAATGAATAAAATGCTGGAACATGAGGTATATCCTACTAAAATAATACTATGTTATCTCCCATAAGGCACTTATATATTTCCTTATGGAGAGTTGCCTGCATTCCTTCGATTTAAAATACATGTTTCGAACAAGGGAATCCTGCCTTCAAATACATACAAAGTGAAAGTTTAGCTGCTGCACCAGCAAGAAGTTAAACGTGTATAGCATGTGTTTGTTTGTTAATGGCAAGCAACCAGTGGCTCAACTGTAAGACAAACACAAAAGTACCAGACAATACACTTACATACAAAACAATCACACAAACATGAGTAAAAATGCGGTCAATGAATCGGAACGGTCCTTGCAAAGAATTGGGATGTTAACTTGCTTTAAAGATCTGAAAACACCAATCCTTTTCTTACAAAGAAGACTTAGCAATTTCCCATATTTTATTCACGGTGATTAACGTGTGCATGGGCCTGAGAGATTTTCACAGGATCTTTTTATATATTTATACATTATTTTTAAGATTCATATAGGTACACAAGAGACCCGAATTAATCAAGCATTTGACGAATACATTGTAATGGCGCCGTTAACTTAAGGTCACAACGGGAAACAAATAAGAATTATATCTAATTATTCCAGAAATCTTGTTATCTTATTGTAACACAACGGGGTTATTCCTTAATTGAATTTGGTTTCTATTTATCCTACAAATGCAATTTTGTTCGAAGCAGTTGGTGCGATATATTGAATTGGTATTGCTGGACTGGTAGCTGAATCTAATACTATTAAGATTGGATTGTATGTGGAATTGAGATACACAAGTTAATATTTGTAGAGAAACAATAACAGTACAGTACCCTTGGAAACAGTGTGTACTACGGTAGGATAATCGCTTGGTGATAATTCTTCTTGATTGTAACGAATACTACTTTACTTATGTTGTTTATAAATGTTATATGAACTACTTACTATACGTTGCTTTATAATTACCCTCGACTCGCTATTAAAAAAAAATGTCTTTAAGTTAAAGCTAAAAAAAATGACTTCATTTTAGCTCACCTGAGCACTATGCGCTCATGGAGAGCTGTTGTGATCACGTTTTGTCTTAAACAATTACCGCGTTATGACTCTAGAGTCACATTTCTGGTCCAGTCTTAGTGAAACGTGGTTTTAACATTTGTTCCAATATATATGGGCCAAGTTCAAAACTAAGTTATGTGGTAGCAAAGTCATATTGACTAGTTATATATAATACAGTATCATATTCAAATTATAACCAAGGCAGATGAGCGACCTATGATCATCTAGACCTTCTTTGTGTTTTAATCACTTAATGTGGAAGCATCTGTAAATTAAACACTATAATATTCTCATTGTACTCAAGTACAATTATACTAGGATTACTATACTTATGTATCGCTCTATTAAGTGTCACCATTATAGGTGACTCTGTCACGGAGCTAGGTATCACTATACGTTAGTTCTGCTGTACTAGCAGACTTTGTCGGTGTGCACGGATTACAATACTTAGTGTTTCTGTACTTGGTGTCTCTGTCACTGTGCTTTTATCGTTAGTGTCGATGTACTAGCTGACTCTGTCACTGAGCTCGGATAACATGGCTAAAGTGTAACTGTAATATATTTGCTTTATGGAATTGTCATTTTATTTAGATTAATGTACTAATATATGCATGCACTTGTGTTACTAGGATCACTTAAATCTCAGTGGACTGATAACATTGTTCTTTTATGCAAATACGGTAGGAATACTGCACTCAATTGTCACGTCTTTGTATAATGTTTATATTACTTTTTAACCAGGATCACTATTTTGTAAACTTTCGCTGAGCTAGGATGACTTTATTTGCCACCTACTCCTATACATGTTCATATGTTCATGTTTGATGTATACTCCACCTAATTATGTTTTTACATTTTTTTCTATTTGCTTATTATTCTTCGAACCTCTTTGCAATACAGTTGTATATCAAACGTGATTTATTAGTGCCTAAATAAATGATATGGAAACACACTGAAATATATTAATGCTGTTATTAAGACAACGGCTTGACGGGATTAAATGGAATATACCTGTCTGGAAGATGCCATTATATAATCGCGCGGACACTGATTATAATGAGATTTACGGTTAAACAAGCAGTGTTTATACGGGTTGTCAATAATCCATGGAGTGCATTTTACAGTATATGTTTACACCAGACCTGGTACTTTATATATGAGCAGCGCTCTGTAAAAAGGGGGTTTAATGCATGTTCTTTTAGTTTCGCCAGAGGTTAGCCTGTGCGGGATGAAACTTTCAGCCTAAACTGGATTTTTGCTAAGAAAACAAATTTGTTAAACGTAAAAAAAACATAACGTCAGACTGCACAGGTTAATATGGGACGACACTTAACCCCCTTTACACAGATGGTGGCTCATATGCATTGTATTGTACACTGATACATGTTCAGGTCTTTGTCATGCAATTTGAACGTGGTTCATTTCAACATATCGACAAACGTTAATGTAGATCTTATTTTTCTTGGCGTTCGCTCTACACGATGTTAATGTAGATAATATATATATTTGTACCGTATTCAATAAAGTATCAACCAGTCCAGAAATATGCAATCACATATTGAGTATGCACTTAATTTGCTAAAGATATATTTTGCATTACTCTTTTTTAAACATTAAAACATATGCATAAAGGTTTTTATTTCAACGAGTATTTTCTTAATTTGATTTTTTGCAAACTGTTACACAAAAAGTATATATAATTCATGTAAAAACATTCTTTGGATGAGAACAATTTAACTTGTGAAATGTCGTAATATAAAAAAAACATAAATATAAAAGAATACGACAGTATGTGTCCCATTTTAGAAATCTTTAATCAGGAAGATGTTAAAAAATAACATCAAATTAATGCCGTTCTCATGAACTTTTGTATCGGAGTTTCTGGTAAATTCGCTCATTGTTTTCCATCGACATTTTACCTAGTAACACTGGCATGTTAACTTCAGATAATGATTTAAAGTAATTAAACTGATAATGTGTAATAACTTATGGAACGGTGTTTAGGTTAACATTACATCCTTCTTTATGACTGTGTCATGATTCTTGATGGTACTTTCCATTTTTACGTAGACACCTTTTCATGCTTGATGCCACTTACATCATGGCTGATGACGAATGTCTTTTAACATTCGGCTTAATGGTATCATTCATGTGTACAGGTGCAACATTCTTGTTTGTAAATTGCATGATGAGTTTATGTAGGTTGGTGTGTGCAGAGAAACGTACGCAATAGGCGCAGTGCATAATTGAATCAAAGATTGATGCCTTGAATAAAGTAACGCGATGGCAAGATGTGAGTTTCATCCAAGCACAAAGAAACATATAATCATGCATGATACAATGATGTCAATTAACAGTCGTTCCGAAATACTACGGACGAGTACGGAAATGTTAGGCGTACAACGGAAATTTTATGTTATGACAGAAGTTGCGCCTCTTTACACATAATAAGTTGATCTTAATGTTAAAAGGTAAAGTATATTATCTACTTAAGTACTTAAGTAGGGAAACATTACAGCACTATCGTCTGAATATGTATTTTATAGCTTACTTTGTTCTGTGTATTATTTAAGTTTTAGACTTAACGTATAATTTTTTGTTTCTATCTGCATGTATCTAAATATCTATTGAAAAAAAATGTTCCATGCCGAAGTCGAAGGGATATTGTTAAGTGCGCTACCATAAACCGTTCAGCCGCGGTCCGCGAAAATCAGCCCATCGTTCAGGCCTCGCAAGCTCGGTAGTCCGGCCCGCGAAACCACCCCTACAAGACCTCTTTATATTATATTTGTTGCTTTTTGTATTGTTTCCAAATTGATTGAACAAGTTATGTTCTATATTTTTATAGTAGAAGACACGAGCATTAGTAACTTGTAGGTGTATATACCACATAGATCATATAGACATGAAATGATAAATATGTGTTTTTATACATTGTGTTTATAGACTCGTAAACAGTCTAGAGAAATCTAAAAGTTACACGCATATGTCTGTGGCAATGGGGGTTGAGCTTCTTTATAAATATGAGGTCGATATACAATGTTCATCGGGAGATAACGTATACTATAATTATCTTGACTAGAGGTAGGCCACAATTCCAACACATGAGCTCCGTTATGTCCTGAATAAATTCCATGCATATTGTCTGGAGTACCAAGTGCAACCAATATTTAATACATTCACGTCAGTCAATGTCGTGTGTACATGTAACCAGTAGGCCTACTGATCTTACTTGCAAAAATAAACGTATGTAGTTTAAGGAGTAGGGATTATACAACAAATGAAACTAATTCTGTTTATTCAGAGTAGTAGTCATTATGTTTCGGATGTTTTCTTTTTTTTTTTCGAAAAGTAATTTATTCAACATACGGAAAATAAACGTGCGCCACCTGCTGTCATAATTTGGTAACTTGCATTCGGCTTAGTTGCATTCTGCTTTCTGGCTGTTGCAAACTGCCGTTGTTAAAGACGCTCATTGGTGAAACCGAGTATGACTGATTTAAGAGTACAGTTTCATCACGTGCGTTAGAATTTAAAAGTACACAAACACAAACAATGGGTATTCACCAAGCATGTTGCAACAATCATCAATAATAAACGAATAGACAACAAGCATGTGGGAATTGTGATAAAACATATTATAATAAACATCCGTCATAATGTTAATATTCACCACGAATGATGTAATTTTTTTCCTTAATTACATTCCATAGTAACTTATGTCTTGTATAATTAACTTTTCTTTACCTACATACACATTTAATTTTTATTTCAAAAACGTGGTTACATTTTTTGTGTTTGTACAATTAGTTGCTCTTGTATCATTCTTTATAAGAAATTTCAGTCCATGTATGATAATACATTTTTATCTGCTGTATCTGCCCCAGAATACATTTATGTATACTTAGATTTCCTTACATGCTAAGGTATCCAGTCTTATATTATGGCCTGATTAAGAATCTAAAGCAATCTTAGTTTTTCAGGACATTTCAGGTTCACTGACGTTTGTTTTTATACGCACAAGTATGTGTGTTTTTATTATTATTTCTAATGAACTCATTTCTTTAGCTAATAACATAGATTCAAACTGTATAAAATATGTCCAATACAAGAAGTCTTTCTGCATTTTCGATTGATAAATGAATCGTGATAATTAACAGCAAAATAATTGAAATGCTAACATGTTGAGATATTACCGTTTTGGGGAATGTTTTTTTTTGTTGCTTTTCGTTGTCATCTGGTTGCCCATTCCTTAAATAATGACAATTTGTCTCGAAATACGATGCATTACCTTACTAATTGGACACAGCAGGAGCCAGGTGATTAACGATGCAAGTAATCGTTGGTTTAAACTCCTTCCACTTTGTTTACACAGAGTGTACTCGGTTGACTCTCATTATTCGACAGATTCCAATTTCAGTATATGTGTCCCAAAGTAAAACTCATTGAGCACAAAGCTATTATAATAGGACTGGAAATGAGTTTTTGATGGATTTTCTTGTGAGTTATAGCTACTGTGTGGTGGCCCCAATCCATTTTCACCGTTGTTATTGTTGTTTCTTGGATTCGCTGTATAAACAATCTTTGTTCATGCTTCTTAATGGTAATTGTCAGTACATTCATTCATACCATTTTGTTGTTTAAATATATTTATTGATCAAAGTACAATATAATTTCACTCATTTAGCAATAGCAATAAAAACAATAGAAAAGAAAAATGCAATACACATATCTGTCGAAATAGATTCACAAGACATAGCAAAATACATAATTATATACGGTTCGACAAATAGAATAACGCGTTAACATGCATATTCAGACTTAACCAATATGTTAAAATGCTTTTCCAAATTGTTCAATAAGTTACTACTTATTATTAATTAAAAGTAATCATCTCCTCAATTTTTACATAGTGTAACCCTGTCTGTTTGTGTGTTTGTGTGAATTTATGTTTGTTGTGTGTGTGCGTGTGTGAGGAACATTTCGTGTCCGGTTCATAAAATTGTAGTGAATATTATGGTATTTCGAAATAAATTGACATTATATCAAGACGACGTGTCGCGTGCAACAACCAATGTCAATCTTTAAGGTTAATATCACAGTCGACACTTGGGGATTTTCGTTAATGTCCAGCCCATAACAATGTCGTGCATTATGGCATTTTGAAATACAAATGACATACATGATTCTCTTCAGGATTACTAAGTGCGTGCAGAAACCATGTTTCTCCCTCAAACGTCAAGGTCAAAGCGGACAATTTACGTTTCTGCAATATCCTTATGAAGTGAAACTGATAGTCGAGTACACGTTCATGTGACAGTCATTAACATTTAGTTATAGTGTATTGTATTTGTTTTCATTTTTTCAAGATGAAATGTTGTATGCACCAATTCTTCTACAGGCGAATGGCACACATTTTTAAAAAGGCTTAATTTGTAGCAACAGTTACAAAAGACTTATACAAACATGTTGTGTCAACTGTACACATTATATCGGTCACGCAACACTCGCTTGTGTGCCGTGTAACATATAGCAATCCATGACATTTCTTGTTGCATGTTGAAACGAAATCCTGTTGATTGACAAATCACAAATGTATTGAAACCTAATGCTGTTCTTATATTGTATTTGGTTTTTGATGCCATATGAAGAAGCCAGTTGTTCTTCTATCGGAGACCCTTACGTATCTGTTTTCGCAGGGTTTTGATTGGATAAGAAAAATAAAGTGCTCGAGCAAGGAATTATATTTAGTTCGCTAAGTGGAATATAATATAAATAAAGCCATTGTGAAATCAATAGAGGGCATGAAGTCGCCTTTATAGTATTAATGTACAAAGTATAAACTGTAAATAACAGATTTTTACGTTCTTCGTTATTCCAAACATATCATCAGAAAATATCGCCTTGCACACATGGAACATTTGATAGAAACCATATTATCAGTTCGAGTCATGTTTAACTTTTATGCACGGGACAGCTAGATAAACACACAATTATTTGCTTATTATGGAAAACAGACAATCATCCTGTTGGCCTTTGTGACTGACTGCCATCCAAATTGATTTTCGAGTTCCATTTTCAGTATTAAGTGATATGTTTGCAACTAAAATACTGAATTAAGTACTTTTTGCGTACAACATGACCAACGCAGCTAAATACTAAAAATTGAATTTTATACGACCAATAACAAATGCTTCATCTAAAATTTGGATATTTTTCAACAAAATGAAATCTTATTGATATATAAAGATAATTTAAAAGTTGCTATGTATTATAAATATTATATTAATGCTATGAGACATAATAAGATTCTGATAATCGGACATGAACTTAAAAAAGAGTAAAACCGATCATTTAAGAAAAAAGACCTAATAATTGCGTTAACATCATAAATGGGAATTATAGGGTTTGTTTTAACTCGTTCATATGTTATAAATGGTAATGGAACCTAAATTTAGAAATGTATATACCATATTGATGCATTACATTAGTAGCTAAATGACAGAGGATTTACTTGGACATATTTTATTCCGATATTTTCATAATAAATAAATTTGCGGGCTGGTAGGCATGTAAATCACAATTTATCCGACATCTAGAGTTTCCTTCTATAAAATAATTAAGCTGTTTACAATTTTATAGCAGCGTTGAGCGTTGGATCGTGTGAGATGTCCTTTGTTTTTTATAACTGGGATAGTTATGCCAATCTTTTGCTATCCTCAGATTTCTGCTGTTAGTCAAAATGACATAACAAGGTATTTTCATATGGTCAACTTCGTCAATGACGGAAGTTATACCATGATAACACGAAAATGTTGTGCACAAACAAACACAATTTTTCAAGTTGAACAGTTGTTTCTATTAAAATGTTCACTCCACTGATTAAATGCACCTGGTAAGTTAACACGGCAACTGAACGTCATATAATATACTTGCCGTCAGTAACGTAGTTGACAGTATGATTCCTTATATACTCATAGTATTACGATATCTAGACACAAAACACATGCACAAAACAAGACACACACATACACGACAATCGCACATAGATGAACACAACACGTGCATCGCATTGGAATGGTACGTGCATTCGTACTGCGGGTCGAAACAAGTTTAAAGGAGCTCCAAACCTCACACTTGGCATATATTTTGTTATCAAGTTTGGGACTTTACATAATATTTTGTATTTCTTGCTTAATATATGAACATGTAATTAAAAATATACGGGTTGCGATTACACATATCATAAGTAAATGATGGTTTATACAAGATTGATCACTCTGTTTAATTAATAGAAAGTTAAAAAAAAAAAACAATTTATCTTAACACTAAATAATTAACAATTTAAAACTCATTACAGAATCCATAACCAAATAGGTGAGTAGAACAAGAGCCAATAGAGATTTGTCTGTTATATGTCTGTTATATGCCCGCTGGTAACTTATTGTATATATCCTTTTTATAACAAACGGAGACAAAATGGCAATTTTCATGTATTCAATGGTCTGAAAATTGTTAAATATAGCTGTTATTACATTGCACGTAGATACCATTCATACAGCTACTTAAGGAACAACCAGCCATTCGGACGCCTTTTTAGTAAACTGCAGCATGCAAACTGTCAACTCTCGCTAAAAATAAACATCAAGTTGCCCTCTACATGAATTTAAAAACAAAATTGTCTGGACCTAAAATGCACACACATATCTCTAGGGACTGTACAAGTCAGCAATAGTGTTAATGTTACTTTTATTACTCAACAGCATTTGTTGATCTCCAAGACATTTTGTCATTTAATTTTCGAATTATTTATTCCGAGGCATTTTAAATGAATACACTCATACTTCTGTGACCGCAAACCGAGATGTAATTCTGCAGAATAGCGCGAGGAAAGTATTTCATATTTTGATTAAGTTCTGGCATTGCGATATTCAATTGCGGCTTTATATGAGAGTTATCAGTCAATGTCCATTATAGATTGCAAAACAAACGCTCAAAAGTGCGAGCAATGTTTGCAGTATGTCAGGTCTATGATGATCAATCACATTGCAGACTATTACCAACGAAGTTTATGCCTTGCAAAAGTTGAATCTTTTGTATGTATACATATTTCACTGCGATGTTAGTAGCATTGGTATATATAAAGTTTGGACATTGTAATTAGATTTTTGAGTTATGTAGAACAGAGCAACTGCAGTGTTTTTCCGTTTGGTGATACTTATTAAATCATGTTAGTATTTGATCAATGCAATTTGAATGCGGCCTGAATATATGACGGTTTTATATCATGTCGTTCATCAATTTCTGTTTAGTAGTATATGATACCATATAAAGACAATGTGAGGAATATCAGGTAATTTTCCATAAAATGCTGACATTTGCAATTGCAGACATAATGAAGTAAGGAAATTAAACATTTTTAGGATGTGGCTCGTCAAAAACATACATCGTCGCTGTTCTTTGAAAACCGCGTAAGTCAATTTTTATAACTTTTCAATAGGCAAAAAAAATTTTTTTGTAATATTTTTGAAGTTTAAAAATATAATTATTTACATAGTCTTTGTCAAAATGGGCATACTTTTATTTATGAAAATATAAAGACCTGTAGTTGTCATTTTAATTCTAAAAATGGACTTACGCAGTTTTGTCTTTAATGTATATTATATTTGGTTCCTTTGTAGAAATACGCTTTCTCAAAGAAAATTGAAGTTATGGTTGTTCAGTTGTTGAAAAGTTAACCCTTATATACGCGGTTTGTGAATTAATTTTAAGTGACGTATCATCAATCATTAACTACAAGTTACGCTTAAATGATAGTTTTTAAGAACAAAATTAATTGCTGCAGTATGCTCAACGCAATACCGATACAAACATTCCTCGCTAGTCGGTCAACCGAAAATTCGCAGTTTTTGCAGAAACAATTAGTGCACCAATGAGTGTTCAGGATTTTCTCACGTGCTCATAACTATGCCTTCCGATTGGATATTAAAATTTCAGTATTTTGCAGAAAATGACCCGTGAAACCGCCGTTCTTATAAAAACAAATAACAATTTGCGCCCAATTTGTCTTACGCGGATTTCGAAGAACAGCGACGACATGGAAGAATCAATAAGACGTTACTTTTTGTTCACAAATGAAATAAAGAAGTTCAGTGTTAAGTGTAAACCCCTAAGATTGAAAAAAAACACAGATGCTACAACAACATGAGGCTAGTTATTTGTATTCATGTATATAACGGAAACTATGATTTATCGTGCAACACATAATAGGTAGATCGTGTTAACATGTTTTAAGCAACATTATGTGCATGTTTTATGTTTCTTATGATCATTCCTATCCTACATTGTCATAATTGTCTTAATACTCATTTCCTGATTGTGTCATCCTGACATCAAGCAAACATCTGAGGATTGCCAATAATTGACATAACAAACCCAGACTTCAATTGCATAGGACATTTTACAAGATGCCGTGCCAAAAAAAGGTTATTAGCAGAAATGATTACCTCTTTACAGCTCAGGGTTGTCTGCTGTAAAGAGGTGGATAATTAGTTCAGATTGTGTGCAAGGGAAAATGGTTAGTGTTTGTTAAGCAAACATGTATTTGTGAAGGAAGATGCTACCAGATCGAGAAACAGTCATTTCCCCCTATCGTGGAGACAGACTCCTCAAGTATATGTTGTCAAGCAATGACACCATAGCAACTCTATCAAGTGTTCTTCTTATTCATTTTTCTTGTAACAGAAAAGAAACTATCATCATCAAAAGATAAAAACTATGATCACCGCCCTTCGAAAGGTCATTTCCAAGCATAATACTAGTATATAATGTAACAGAGCAAAGAAACACTGCATACACAGAGCTATACTCTAAATTGTATGTTTTAATAAGTAATAATCATTTGAGACATTATGTAATACTTCCCTGTCTTCTAAAACAGGTTTATATAAGTAAATACCGACCGCTTCATGATTGCGATCCTTGCCAAAACAGTGATTGAATGGTAAATAGAATGAAGTGATTACACCATTAGCTCTCCCTCCAGTTATAATTCCCTGCTGCCTCTGCAGTTGAAAGGTTGATAGACAATCTTAATGTGTAATCACGAGGCTTCTTAAGTGGGTTTCTTTGAATACTTTATGTCGACCCTTTTTTAAAATCGAGTTAAACTCACACTCACACACACACATAGCATGCGCCGTCTTGACTTGGCATGTGCTCAGCATTGCATGTATAACGTCAGTCAGTGCCGACAGCTCGGCAGCTTAATTAATATTTTCCAAGTTTAATTTACTTTTGGTAATTTAAGTTTAAACAATTAGATATTTATAGCAAATAGACACCTGACTATGATTTATTTCTTCAAATATGTTTTTGAATAGCTTAAGATTAAATATTTTACAGGAAACGCCAATCGTGTATGCATTTATTGGTGTGTGCCAGAATCAGTTCTATAAACAATACGTATGAAGCCTTTGTGTATTAAATGATTAATATTTAAAGCGAAACGTATTCTTGAATTCCAGGCACTGATAAAAAGTGTTAATATTTGCAAGAGAACGAAACAGATTAAACACAAGTTGAACAAAATAAAATATTTGATGCGTACATGCATTATGGTCTCATGATCCATAATTATGTTTGCGCGTTGTATTTTTAATTGTAAGAAGAAGACCTGCTGTTTAATTTTCAGAAGCAGTCGCTGAGAGCAGAACAGTCATGAACTTTGCTCTAATTATGGAATTTTTATCCTCTGTAGGATGTTTGCAATGTTAACAATATGATCAGTTTATATCTATGCCATGAATACAATGCTGGAACATGAGGTACATGTATATCCTACTAAAAGAATACTGTTTATCTCCCAATGACGCGGTTAAATTCTGCCTTTCGGAGAGTTCCTTCGATTTAAAATACGTTTTAAAAAATGAATCCTGCCTTCAAATATATACAAAGTGAAAGTTTAGCTGCTTCACCAACAGGAGGGGAAACATACATGTATTCCATGAACCTAGACGAGGTTATCTTGTAAATATTTATTTGGTTAAAACAAAGACTTTTACTGTTTTTATCTTGCTTAAAACAACTTATACGTTCCTTATAATAAGGATACTCAACTGTTTAACAATATTATATGATTATTTGTGTCTTTCGCCTGGGAAAACATATCACTTTCAACAGAAATAAAGTAATCAGCCATAACGTTTCATATCAATTATGGAACACGCTATTATGCATACAAACCGTTATTATGCGTTGCCTCACATATCCTTGGAAGGGTCGATAAAACTCAAAGACATATATTCCAGAAGAATTGTAATTATACTGTCAAAGTTGCCATATTGCGTATAACCAAGTGCCAGTATTACGATAACAATTGCAACGCATTCAACCTCAGGCGTAATATGATGCCTTTTCAGAAATAGCTGTTATTTTAAATGGCCAGGGTGTAAAGATTGTAGGTCCTTACAAATGTCTGTAGTTAATATGCTTCAAAATAAAAACACGCTTATTTAACAATTCCAAAGACCACATTTTTCCAAACATGCTTGTGTTGTATTATCATAGACACAACATCTTTTAGTGACAGTTTTTGACACCTTTTAGTTAAATTCCAGTAATATACTCTAGAACATTAAATAATGCTGAAGAACAAGGACCAGATAAATGCCGTCATATGTGCGGTTTAAGTTTTATGTTATAAAAAATTTAGAAATCGTTTTGTGCTGCTGTGGTGTTGGATGCACGGAATGCGATGTTTATAAACAGATGCAATGTGCACCAGTCACGAACGTGAATTTAGGCTGTCTTAAAGAGCGATCTTTTCCATATCAAACCTCCAGTGAATATTATTCAATTCAGTATGTTAGTGTCAGACATGTGTTATATGATATGATTAACTGCAAGCATTTTATATTATGCTTGTTTTGCAAATATTGTATATTTAATTATATTTAAACATAGAAGTTCTCAATATAAGCATGTTTATACTAAATGTCATTTAAACCATGATGTTCCAAGATCGATATTTGTATTCGTCTCTGAAATGAAAAGACGCTCGGATGCACACATCAATTATCACATGTTGAATGTGCTTTTTTTGTTCTGTTTTTCGCAGTTGGATTTGTAGTATTTTCTCTCTTTTTTGCGCATATTCGAGATGTCCATAGATATAATGGTTGGTTCAGAAGTATATATTGGTCGTCTTATGTTTCCGAGTGTGTGTTTGGTGACGCAAATTGTGTTGCACGTTCATATTTTGCTCACATTACAGACCTGTATATTAATGTCGGTGAAGCAGGGAAAGGTATGATAATGCAAACCATTCGAAACGCAAGGAACCGGCAAAATTGTAAGGTAAATTATTGTCCACACCCGCACTAAGTTAATACCGACCCAGAATATTCAGGCTAGCAAATTTAATATGACGGTACTATCGTATTGTCGCCATCGTATTGTCACACTGTCGTCGTCGTATTGTCCTATTGTCGCCATCGTACCATCGCGTTCTCGCATTCGCGCCATCGTACAATCGCACTGTCGCCATCGTATTGTCGCACTGTCGTCATCGTATTGTCGCAATGTCGTCATCGTATTATCTCACTATCGCATTGTCGCCATCGTACTATCGCACTGTCGCCATCATATTGTCGCACTCTCGTCATCGTATTGTCGCATTGTCGCCAGCGTACTATCGCGTTCTCGCATTCTCGCCCTCTGGATTAAAATGTGTAACCACGATGGTACTAACGGTATTAGTTACGGCGACCGTGCGATCGAGGAATGTCACTCGGTCGCCGACGAAATCTCGACGTTAGGAGTACACAGCAAGGATGTGGCTTAGGCGTATTCAGTGTTAATACTGATTAACCCATATTTTAATAGTGAAGATAAATTGGATATACGACATTGAGCATTCGATAAGCTCAGACCAATGTAATCTTTAACGATTTATCTATATTGTTGTTGAATATGTGTGCAATATAAAGCGAAACACTTTTTTTTACAAGTTTTATATACCTGTAGCATGTTCGATCCTCCGCATCAGCAACATTATAGCCAATGGAATTTACATAGCCGCGTATTTGTTCTATATAGAGGACATTTCTGTATATCTCGAACTGATTAAATGCGCCCAATTGGCTTAGAAATAGTGATGTTCAACGTTATGTATTCAAACGAGTACATATGTTAGGGCATGGGACGACAACTCTGCTGGAAGATTGCGTATGCAGTAGACAGACCCGTGTATGCAAATCGAAAGTGGATTCATGTTCTTCTTTATAAACCTTAGTTGTTATTTGTTCAGTTAGTATGTACACGTGTGATTTAGCATTAAATATGTATATTGTAAATTCGTATTACGTACACATATCACTGACAAAACCACAAGGGCAGCAATTATAAATATCAACTGTTTCAGTTTTTCCTGGGAATTTATAAAAACTAAACCGCAGTTGGTGAATCCGCTTGAAGTTGATTTTACTTTAATTTGTAAAGCAATATTATACATGTATACCTTTCGTATTTACTAAATTATTAGTGTTTTATTTCTTGTATTTAATTGGTCGGGGGTATACCTTCTAGTGTGTTTCGTTTCTTTTGGATCAGTGTTGTGTTTCATTATATGAAATACGAAAACGTTTTAGACATCCGAGTAATTTGAAATGGAAAGTGCAGTTAATCAATTTAGAAACTGAAACTTATCAAGGTACAAATGAATGTATTAATTCATAATTAAACTAACCATCTTAACATTTTAATTTGATACATATATTGACGTGTATTTTTAAATTAAGATTGTTGACAAAATCTGATTTGTTCGTGATTATAATGTACCAATTGTGATCAATAAAGTCGCACTTAGCTGAAGCAACATAAAACTTATGCAGGAAAACATAAACACACTATAATTTTGCAAAACGTATTCCACATCATAAGCATATTCCTGTGCTGAAAGGTTTAAACAATGTTAATATTGTTGGCACATCCACAATTCGTGAAACAAACCGATAGTTGTCCGATAATTTATTCATGTTTATTTTAGACAGATGGATATTAAAGCGACTACAATATTCTAACGCCGGCTAGCATTATCGATTACAGACAGAAAATAACGTTAAAGACTATATGTGGAGGTATGTATCAGCTTTTCTTCGAACTATTTAATATTTAGTTAAAGTTCAATAAACAACAGAATATTGTTACGAAAGTATGTCCTTCCTCTGAACACGTTAACGGTTATGATTGAAAGTCCCGTTAGAAAAACCCTACATTGCTTAAGTGTTGAAGATGATGGCAATATCGATTTTGGTAGTGATGATGATGGTGGTGTGGTGAAAATGTAATCATTATAATTATGGTGATAGTAATAGTGGTGGATGTGATAATAGCGGTATTGGTGTCAGTATGATCATGATGATGATATTGTTTTGGCGTGGATGATGATAATAATAATGATGTTTCTTTGATGCTATGATGATAATGATGATAAGTCAGCGCTTCCACTCAACACATTCATAGTTGTGATGTTGATTCTTGTTTGAAATCCTGTTTAACATAACTTGTTAGAAATCATGTTAAATATTGCTTGTTAGAAATCATGTTAAATATTGCTTGTTATAAATCATGTTAAATATTACTTGTTATTAATCATGTTAAATATTGCTTGTTATTAATCATGTTAAATATTGCTTGTTATAAATCATGTTAAATATTGCTTGTTATTAATCATGTTTAATATTGCTTGTTATTAATCATGTTTAATATTACTTGTTAGAAATCATGTTAAATATTGCTTGTTATAAATCATGTTAAATATTACTTGTTATTAATCATGTTAAATATTGCTTGTTATAAATCATGTTAAATATTGCTTGTTATATATCAAGTTAAATATTGATTGTCAGAAATCGTGTTAAATATTGATTGTCAGAAATCGTGTTAAATATTTCTTGTTAGAAATAATATTTAATATTACTGAATGCATGTATTTTAATCAATCATACTAATTAATGTGCACGCAATCTAATATTCTAATGTTGAATTAGCAATGTATATTATCAAAGTATGTATAGAACAAATGACAGCCATTACATATGCACAATATAATGCTGAAATATGACTGTTCGAATGCAATATCATGATACACTTTTCGTGCTATGCATTCGTATCCATTGTTTGCGAAACATATAAAACAGTTAAATATATACGTTTATATAAATCAATGCGTATGTTTCATATCTAAGTGTACAGATGGCGGGAGTTGGTCACTGGCGTAATGAGACAGATCATGAATGTGCACCACGTTACAATCAGTACGCTCATGTAAGTAGTGATATGTGTAAATGTGTAGTAGAAGTAGTAATTGTTGTACGAATAAGACAATACAGATCATAGGTGCTGTTGCACAGTTAGCTCCCATGTTTTACTGCCAGCAAAACTGTTCAGCAGGGGAGAAAACTGACAATAGTGTAAATTAGAATCGCAAAACAAACATTTTATCAGTGGACAGGTCTAGTTCAATAGATTTAAATCAAACGTTTGCCTTTTTGTTTTATTAATTCATGTAGTGTCGAATTGTGTATATTATGTTAACAGTTAAATAAGACAAACAAAGGCAACAACTTGTTGTCCTGAAGTTGAACATATCAGCAATATGTTTCGTCCCGGATGTAAGCTACATGTGAGCTACATCTCGATAGTGGTTTGTATACAATTTGAATGTACAATTCAACATCAGGTTCATTGGGAACATGCATCCTTAGAAACCTGTACTTTGATGAACTTTCTGGGCTATGGGTGTCATATAAGACATGCACGGAGAGACGCCTACAGGGAGATGGATAGGAGTAGGTCTTCAAAAAGGAGTATTACACAAACGACGATAACTACGGGTAGCAAAGCCGAGGGACTGACGAGCCTCCTTGAGAATGACATGGACCGAATGTTTTTACTAAATGATGTCATGTGTCTAGAAAACGATATTAATTATGACATGCTGCCAAAAGAGATAACTGTGTTTACATTTAACACAGACATGTGCTACCATGGATATTGCAGACATTTTCTAAAACAGCGATCTGGTGCAAGTATTCACCCATATTTTTGCTATGCTCTGTGTGCTAATGAAAACGGACGTGCTATCTTGATTTTTATGTTAATGCATTCGATGAACTTAAATATTTGCAAAACGTGGTATGGCATCAACGTGCAGGACCGTCAATGCCGAGTTCAATTAAAGGGATATTGCATGAGAACTCGGTAGTTTCCTTACCCTGTTACTGTCCCAGCATACTAAGAAAGTGGGCTGAACGACGTCGGCATTGGCCACCTCCGAACGTCGTTCACAAAGTCGAATACATGGGAGCATTTGTGACACCTGTTGGTCACAAGGGTAGTGAATATAAGCATGTAGAATGGAAGATCGGTTTCAATGCGGGAGAGAATGAGCTTGTGAACAACCTAAGTAACACACATGTTTACATTTATGTTTTATTAAAGATGTTGGTTAAAGATACATTAAAGCCAATTTAATAAGAACTTACATCGTATACAATGAAAAACGTTGTATTTTGGCTTGCTGAAAACAATCCAATTGATTTGTTAAATGAAAGGACGTTGTTTCACTGGCTACATGAAGGACTGAGAAATCTGCGAACTGCTATATTAACGGAACACCTTTCGTATTACATGATTCCACGGAAAAATCTGATGGCAGCATGTGGGCTGGATGACAGGCGGAAGCGTACTTGGATTACACTTATTACTGACATGATCGATGAAGGGCCGAATTTATTGTTCAGAATACCGAAGATACGGTCAGCAATAGTCTCGCAACCAGAGCCTATGATGTGGTACAGTAAGAAGCGAGCTGAACTTGAACTGCTTGAACTGAAGCACGAGATCAAGAGGGTCCAGTGCAGGGATGAGAATGGTGTTGTTAATAGTCCGGATAATTTGGTGAAATCGATACAGAGACGCGTGATTGAGATACTGATAGAGGTCCAACAGAGGATGTGTAGGAAAGGAAGTCGGATTGATGATCTATATCAACCTCCGCGCAGAGATTTGACTGGAACCAGCATAGCTGGATCAAATCCCTGCCATCATACACAACCACGTGATGATAGCTGAGCCACGTGATACAATTATCGCGTCTTACAGTATCAACGTCATAGAAAACAATGCCGAAAAAGAATGTGCCGGAGAATTGTTTCCTTTGTTAAAACAAGAGTTTTATGTATAACCGGAAAATAAGACCCATATATATATGTAATGATCTAAACTCCCTGCCGTTATTACCAACTAAGTCATAATAGTCGAACCACGTGGGCGTCTTACAGTATCAACGGTTATTTTTAAATTTGTAAACAGTAATTTTTACTTTTTTTAATTAAAGTAATTTATTTTTTTATTATGAACCTAAACTTATACACTATTTTCAAAATATAAAATAAAATGATACTCCTTTTCATAATAATTATAATATTTAAAAAAATAATAACATCCTACCGAATCTGGTAGGATTTTCTTGTGATGGCATAGGTTGTATGTGAGAGCATGGAACGTCAACTCTGCGTGGAGAATGGATCTGAATGTTATGCACACATATATGCTGATGTAATTTCTCAATGCATGCATAAATCGTGTCAATAACAGTCACACATTTAAAGCAACGAATTTAAAAGAATCGCTGCATTGAATTGACAACTTACGACTTTTATTTATATACGGTATATTTATTTGAAAATAAAACATTCACTTCATGTATAAATCCAATTTTAAGAAGAAAAGAACGAAGAGTGAAATGAAACGAAAGTAGTCCCATAGCAGGTGTTGTATAAAGCAAGGTGTTGACTAAACCTTATCTCTATGCAATATGTCGTAATTTGTTCTATACAACCATTTAGCTGTAGGGTAGCTGTAGGGTAAACAATAATTTGAACTTATCTAGTGTTATAGTTTTGTTCTATCAAATCAGCTAGACGACCAAATGTAACATGTACAAACCGGGCACCAAAACTGAGTATTAGTAACATGAGTCGCAGTTCAAATTGTTATTAAAATAACACTTGATGTATGCATAAACTACAAACAAATATAGGTTGTTAATTCAAAACAGATACATTGCAGGGAAAGATACTACCACGCGTACTTCAGACATTATAAAAATGCTATTCTGCACATGCATGTCGCCACTAAAATGTAAGCGAGTGCGTAAAGCTTGTGTTTCATGCACACATATAGGTCTAAGTTATAACGTTGTCAACATAAATATGTTTGACTGTAAATATATTGCTGACTTTTCAATGAACGGAGATAATAAAAGTAACATGTATTTGTTTAGCACAAGGGTTTGATCGACGTGATCACGTACATTTATTTAGACACCTTTTTTTCTTTAGATTTTTCTTAAATAAGAGAAACATAATAAGCAAGGATTGAATTCAGTAAAAAACGTAAGTGGCATTTTTATGCAACATATATCTTCATCTCAGGTGTAATCACAATTTTATTTTTGAGTGAATACTATTAAAACTGACCATATGTGTATATTTCAGTTACTCTAGTAGAACATAGCAGTAGCAGAATAATTTTCTTCCCCTACACCACGTAATCTTTCTCGTCAACATCATTATAAGTGCATAAATGTGAAAATGTGAGAACTAAGAACTATGTACCTGTGAACCAATTTAACCAGAAAGAGGTGATGTACGTGAAATGAATTCATGTCGTTCTACAATGTATAAATTTGTTTTATTTTGGTTTGTACAGTATTTGTGTATGAACAATATTATTCATTAGCAAATTATACCATTCTTTTAATCAAATCGATGTTCGCTGTCATTGTATAGTGTTAATGTTTAGGCAATATTCACTTCTACGTGGCAATGCAATTGACATGTTAAATAGGCGCAGGTATGATTCATATATTATAAGCTTAAATTAATTACTCATTAAAGTGGCCGCATACACACATCTGACTCTTTGCATTCACCTAATTCCTCGCACGTTTTCTGCGAGTTGCATATCAAGTATGTGTTAAAGGATGTATCTGCTGCAGACTGATACGACATTTCACGAACTTGCATTAGTTTCCCATGAGCGCGGCTAATAATTATTCGATTTTAGAAACTTCATACATCATATATATAAGAAAGAAAGTTATTTATTCATACGTATTATAATAAATAACACCACAAGTTCCATTTCGGTTTAAAAACATTAACAGTGCTTAGCATTGACCGTTCCAAAGCGGTGACCCCAGCTTTATTCTACTATGTATATATGTTGTTTCGTTTTGTGCCGTACTGTACCGTTTTGGCAATTGGTTCCGTGCCATAAATAAAGCACCACGAAGGTGTGTATGATAGAAAAGCAATACTGCTGCAGCTTCTGGAGTTTCACTTCTTTATATTGAGGAATTTTAGCCCCTTTGCAACTGAACATTCCCTAACAACATAATTTTCGGACGATTACTCGAGAACGGCTTTTGACGAGTCTAAAAGGCGTACGAAAAGCCATGGTTCCGATGCGTGACTTTTTGTCAACTCCGAGTTACAACCTCGGTCCAGTTGGTCAACACAATAGCCAATGATTAATGATAAAGCTTATTAATTTGTAAGCGCAAATAGATTTGATGATTCTTGTTGTAGAAATATCACTTTCCAAAAATCGGCACAGATAAGTTAGTTGTTATACAGATTGTTGCTCGAATAACCAATGAGGTTTATGCCAGCAAATAATGACTATACAAATTTGTCCTAAAACATTTATCATGGTTACTTTAACGTTTATTTCTTTGAACCGGCTTTGTCCGCGTGATTTTTTTTTCTCCACAGTATAATTTCAAATCAACTTATATTTGACATACAACGTTTCAGCGCACGGATACCATGAACAGTAGTGATACGGACAACGGATATAATGACGAATATAGATACAGATAATGGATACAATCACTGACAGAGACGGAGAGAGAAACGGTTAACCGATACAATCACGGAAATGGAAACGGACAATGGATACTATCACGGACAGATATATGGATAACGGATACAATCACTGACAGAGATACAGATAACAGATACAATGGCGGACAGAGATACGAATAACGAATTTACTCACGGACAGAGATACGGATAACGGATACAATTACGGACAGAAATACGGATAACGGATACAATGCCGGACATATATACGGATAACGGAAAACATCACTGATAGAATTACGGATAACGGATAATCACGGACGGGGTTCCCTTATGGACGGTTAACATGTGAAGGTTAAATCGATGCCACTCGCCGACGCCGTTGAATATCGATAACGTTTTAGATATTGTAGGGCTATCTACGGTCTTACGTACTAATTACGTAGATTTTTTAAGTTTAAGTGACATCTAAGAATGCACACGACAAATATATGCCAAATATTACTCGTATTGGTCTTATTGTGTACGAGAAGAAGATTTTTAATTCGTTTTGCTATATTAGTCTACACACATCATTTGACTCTCGAGCGTGGCCATGTGTACCCCAGGAGCATGACTTCAACAACTTTAGTAGAATACCACTTATCGATGTTAAACACCAAATAGTAAAGCCCTGCCCTTTGGGTTTAAGAGAAGAAGACTTTGGGAGGGTCGTCAAGAGGTTATTCCTGTGAAATTTCGTTATAATCTGTGCAGGGGGTTAAAGAGCAACAAGTCGTAAGAAGAAAAAGTTAACGCAACTCACGCACTTCACGCACACACTACCGGGCGACGGACATTGGGCAACCAAACATAAGGCTTGCATATGTGATATTACAATTAAAATGTATTATATCTATGTCATAAACATTATTTGATTTTGATGGTCCGGAACATTACCTTTAATGTGTTTGCAAACTTTAAATTTCAGAATTTTCAAAAAAGACTGACCCCGGAATGGACTATATTTTCTAAAAACACACACACTAATCCAAGTGTACAAACAAACCAATTTAAAATCAGCGCTTTACGTAAATATATACATGGTGGTGATATCGAATTTACGGATTGCATATCACGTTTTGCTACATAGTAACAGGGTCTTAATTAATTTTGTATTGAATTATATTGATGGATTATATTTCTGGAGTTACCTTAATATTATATGATTTAAAAGACCATACTATTTTCCCGAGAAATATTTCAAGAAATATGCCCTGAAAATAGCTATAAATATTTGCCGATATTGCTTCAGGTAGATTGCAAACACAATTCACATTTAATGATGAACTATCGCACTTTTATTTCGATAAGACCGTATTAAACGATGAGTAATCGTGATAACTCGGCAAGTACCGACAACCAGATGTAAACTGCGTATCGCCAGTGCCATATGCAATAAGAGTGAACAAGCATGTGATGGAGGGGCGAAGTCCACAAGTATGCCCCCTTTCAACTGTTAAACGTCTTACGGAAACTTACAGGTAATTAGGTTTTCGCTCATCGTCTGACGAGTAATGCACATGCTGTTTATTACTATCATCGCAATACTGTTTTGAAGGAGATACCCGGTCGCAGTTATTTGTTTGTGTAGGCTAACTTAAAAAAAGAATGAAATGTATTAATGTTTTATTTGATTAGCTATGATCACACATACACAAGAATTCTGGATAAGTGATAATTAAAACGTTCACATAGCAAACGCTAAAACCCCCGAAACAATATAACATTTATTTCTGATTTGTTCATTCTTAAAAAATAAACACACATAATGGTCATAATAAACACACATACGCACACACATTTAAAGACGAAAATCTACAGAAGATACTAACAGCACAAACAGAAGATACTAATAACACAACAACTATAAAATATATATATTCGTATTATGCCTTTGTATCCATTATTCGCGAAACATATACAAACACACACATATATATATATATATTTGTATCTTGGGTCAAAGACACCTGTATTCATAGGTAGTCATTATGACGCGCGGTGGGAATTAAAACTGTGCAAAGCTATAAGAGCAAAACATCCACTCGAGTGATATGTGATATGTGTTATACGCAGTAATAACGCAGAATGATGCAGCAACTGACAGGGCCTTTGCTATAAATTGGTTTGTAAAGATCACGCAGTTTCATGTTATGCCATATAGTTTAGTATGTATATAGATACTATTTTGTTAGTGTCTGTGTGTACTTGAATTTATCCGACGAGTTGACGAAAGGCCGTAAAGGCTTTTCTGAAATAAGTCGGCACAATTCAAGTACACAAATACACTAACATAATATTCTGTGCATCATACAATGTTTATAGAAAACATATTTTGTGAGATAATTTAAATATGAGAGTTGTTTTATTGTTCAAAACAAAAACCTAAACACATTAAAATAAATGAATATAACCTTGCTGAGAAATATAAAAACTATTTGTGACTTTTCCCGCTTACGCCACGCGATCTTATCTCAATTAAAATTCAATCATCATTCCAAAAGTTACACGCTCAAGGAAAACAAGAAGGTTTTGTTCAAACATACATTCTTGTTTCACCAAAGCAAAAAACAAAACAAAAGATGGCTGCAATTTTCAACTTACAAAATGTGTTCCCCTACGGCAAGCATGATGCAGCATTAATCCCCGAAACAATTGTTGATTCGAGTCTATAAACAACTCTTAAAAAAAGACAATGTTAACACACCTTTTTACTATCTGACATATAAAAGTCAAATTTCTACTGGCTCTTTCTCTACTCACCTGATTGATTTGTGGATTTAAATCACCATGTCTATTTTCGTCTAGTTGTATTTGTTTCCACGAATAGTTAAAAATCGGCACGCGGAATACAAGATCAATGTGTTCACCGCCATCCAAATTGCATTTTAAAACAGTTGGTGTAAGAAGGCAATTCTTTGTGGATATTTTTGTTTTGATAAACTAACAAAAGAACGAACTATCCGTAAAAAAAAGAACAATGCAACATGCTTATAGAGGTAACACCTTTTTAAGTCAATTGTTCAACAAAAGCACTTATTTCTAAACATCGCGTTATTTGAGTATATTCTACATTATTCAAGAAATCTACAATGCAATATCACCGGTTTCATTTGGACAATATATTCCAATACTCGTATGCACATTTTATTATAATAATTCATCCTTAACACACACACATACGTCACAGTTTATTATTTGTGAGCGAACAAATAATGCAGACGCAATTTTGGAAACCACTATGCCTTAGCTACGGTAGGGCCCGTAACCCATGACTGCCTCTGTGGATAAATCCAGTCAAATTTAGCAGACGAAAAATGCTTAAAGAATTTCTACAGCAGACGACAGCCTGTAATTATGTAAACAAAAGGTTTAAGAGCTTGTGGAACATATTGGCCAGTGTAGTGTTTATAACAGCTTGTGCGATGACATTGGTAAGTTTATCATTGAAATCTGTACATATTGGCTGATTTCAGGGAAAACGGGGCTTAATGCTGCATTAAAAGTCTGTCATGTGGGCAAAATTGTTTCTCAATAATTAAAAAAAAATAGATAAATTATAAGATACACATATCACGACATGTACATGATTTTAGACTTGTTATTCTTTAGAAAGGCAACCACAATTATGAAGATGGTTGCCAGTGCAGCGACCAATTGTGAATAAAAAGACATATTGTTGTTATTTTGTCTAAGTTATCTCTAGAACATAAATATGAGGATAAACAGTCACACACATCTCGACCTGTGCTTTAAGACACACTCTTTAAAATTTGAATGGGTTGTGTTCATTTCAAACTTGCGATATAAAAAGCTATAACATAAGTTTGAAAACTGAGTTGCTTCTAAGATTATGCAATAGCGAACAAATTCAGTGCCTTCAGCGCTTTGATTTNTGATATGTGATATGTGTTATACGCAGTAATAACGCAGAATAATGCAGCAACTGACAGGGCCTTTGCTATAAATTGGTTTGTAAAGATCACGCAGTTTCATGTTATGCCATATAGTTTAGTATGTATATAGATACTATTTTGTTAGTGTCTGTGTGTACTTGAATTTATCCGACGAGTTGACGAAAGGCCGTGAAGGCTTTTCTGAAATGAGTCGGCACAATTCAAGTACACAAATACACTAACATAATATTCTGTGCATCATACAATGTTTATCGAAAACATATTTTGTGAGATAATTTAAATATGAGAGCTGTTTAATAGTTCAAAACAAAAACCTAAACACATTAAAATAAATGAATATAATTTTGTTGAGAAATATAAAAACTATTTGTGACTTTTCCCGGTTAGGCCACGCGATCTAATCTCAATTAAAATTCAATAAGCATTCCAAGAGTTACACGCTCAAGGAGAACAAGAAGGTTTTGTTCAAACATACATTATTGTTTCACCAAAGAAAAGACAAAAACAAAAGATGGCTGCAATTTTCAACTAACAAAATGTGTTCCCCTACGGCAAGCATGATGCAGCATTAATGTGAGCGAACAAATAGTGCAGACGCAATTTTGGAAACCACTATGCCTTAGCTACGGTAGGGCCCGTAACCCATGACTGCCTCTGTGGATAAATCCAGTCAAATTTAGCAGACGAAAAATGCTTAAAGAATTTCTGCAGCAGACGACAGCCTGTAATTATGTAAACAAAAGGTTTAAGAGCTTGTGGAACATATTGGCCAGTCTAGTGTTTATAACAGCTTGTGCGATGACATTGGTAAGTTTATCATTGAAATATGTACATATTGGCTGATTTCAGGGAAAACGGGGCTTAATGCTGCGTTAAAAGTCTGTCATGTGGGCAAATTTGTTTCTCAATAATTAAAAAAAAATAGATAAAGTATAAGATACACATATCACGACATGTACATGATTTTAGGCTTGTTTTTCTTTAGGAAGGCAACCACAATTCTGAAGATGGTTGCCAGTGCAGCGACCAATTGTGAATTACAAGACATATTGTTGTTATTTTGTCTAAGTTATCTCTTATAAAATAAATATGAGGATAAACAGTCACACACATCTCGACCTGTTCTTTAAGACACACTCTTCAAAATTTGAATGGGTTGTGTTCATTTTAAACTTGCGATATAAAAAGCTATTACATAAGATTATGCAATAGCGAACAAATTCAGTGCCTTCAGCGCTTTGATTGAAACTGCGTTTCAAAATCCCAAAACACTCGCGTCCATAAACTGAATAATGCAATCAAGTGATTACTTCAGCAGGCAAAAGAGTTAAGTTTGGTAATTTGTTTTGCATTCAGTTTTCCTTAAGGTATCACGAGCTGTATGAATCTATGTATGTATCTATATTTCATGTAATACCTTAAGGAAAAGAAAACAGGCTTTCGGGAGCCATAAGTTAACTGCAGCATGCAAACTGTTCACCTTCGATTTAATTGAACATCAGGCATCCCCCTATATGAACTTGCAAAGAAAATGCCTGGACCTAAAATGCACACACATGTCTATGGAGAATGTACAAGTCAGCAATATTGTTAATATGTCTTTTATTACTGAACAACCAATGTTGATTTTCCAAGACATTTTTCATTTAATTTTTGAATGAACTATTCCGAGGCCTCTTGAATCAATACACTCATACCACTGTGCCTGAAAAACGAGAACTCATTCTGCAGAATTACGCGAGGAAAGTATTTCCTAATTTGATAAAGTTCTGGCGTCGCGATATTCAATTGCGGCTTTACATGATAGTTATTGGTCAATGTCAAATGTAGATTGCAAAACAAACGCTTAAATGTGCGAGCAATATTTAAAGCATGTCAGGTCAATGATAATCAGCCACACTGCGGTTCATTACCAAAGCTTTTCATGTCTTGCAAATTACTTTTATTACTGGAAAAGCAATGTTGATTTTCCAAGACATTTTTGTCATTTAATTTTCGAATGAACTATTCCGAGGCCTCTTGAATCAATACACTCATACCACTGTGTCTGAAAACGAGAAATCATTCTGCACAAATAACAAGAGGAAAGTATTTGCTAATTTAATAAAGTTCTGACATCGCGATATTCAATTGCGGCTTCACATGAATGTATTCGGTCAATGTCCAATGTATATTGCAAAACTTAACGCTTAAAAGTGCGAGCAATATTTGTAGAATGTCGGGTCAATGATGATCAATTACGCTGCAGTTCATTACCAACGCTGTTTATGTCTTGCAGATGTTGAATGATTTTGATGTCGAAATATTTCACTGCGATGTTAGTGGTATTGTTATCTATAAAATTAGGACAGTGTATTTAGATGTTTTAGTTATGTAGAACAGAGTAATTGTAGTGTTCTGCCGTTTGGTGAAACGTATCGAATTATGTTAGTCTTTGATCAATAAATTAAGAGTGCGACCTAAATTAATCCATATAAGCATAATACAAGCAAGGTCAACGTTCAGTTCAATTTATGAGAACAGTTCTTTTGTATACTATAACTATGACCGTGTAATGGCATACAAATTATAAATACGTTAATTGTGAATATCATTAAATATAACATAGCTTTGCCAAACAATCCTTATTAGAGGAACAGAGTATACTATCAGTGTAATAATGAACCATTGTATTAATGTGCATATACAAAATATCATTTTGATATTTGTATTCTCGTTAAATAGATTGTTTGTTCGTCCAGACAATAAATGATTGACTGCTCAAAAGTAATAATTGTATATATAGGTATGTGTAACTGGTATAGTTCTATTGTTACCAGGGTGCAGAATCAACGGGGTTTTCAGGAATTTACACACAGGCTGGACAAAATATTAACACATCGATAAGAACTCAATTTTTGCAAATATCTCAAGGTGTCTTGAAATTCATTTGCCAAAATCGTTAGTGCATAAAAGACAGTGTTCCATTTAGTTGCGGCCGATATCTTAAGATTTAAGAATACATTATTGAAAACGTCTGATACAAATTGGTGCCAAAATGTTGACAGGTTGAGAAAATAACTGCGCACATGAATACTGCACACATAGAATTTTTTAGGAAGAGCACAAGTGATGCTTATTAAATGAAGTAATTCTGACGCATTTCACATTGTCATTATCAGCATAAAAACTGCCTTTTATGCACTAGTTAAATTTCGTAAGAAAAAATGTTTTAAAGAGTAATTTGAAAAAACAAAAATTTACCGCTGTGTTTACATCCATTGACGTTCAAAAGTGAACCCAACACAGTCACGTGATCCTGCACCCTGGTTATGTACCTTTTTGATGTATTACCCCATGTGCGGGCATACACGAAACGTCAGTCTTGAAGAAGGTTCGTGGCCATTTGACATTACGTGTCTTGCGATAAGAGACTTTTTATGGTTTTATATCCTGATAATAAATGTTCGGGATCCTTATTTAATAGCCATTTAACACCGCCTACTAAGGGGATAATGTCAAATTTGTATTGTGTTTTTATGTGTGGAATTTGATCAGAGATAACATTCATCGCATTCCTTTTTGGCCAGCCTCTCGCTCATTTAACTTAAGGTGGAACGTACTTATCAGTAGCTTTAGATATATTGAAGTTAATAAAAAACTTACTTAACGATCGTATCTTAAATTGGGTATCAAACATGTAGCCGATGTTTAAATAGAAAGGTATTGGTTCAGTTTCATCAGAAATGTACCATCACATACATGATTGATATGCATATAGAATGTCCGGTAATTTGTCAAGTACTTGTGTATGAAATGCTGACATTTGAAACCGCAGACATAATGCAGTAAGGAAATTAAACATGTTTAGGACCTGGATCGTGGAAAACATACATGTTACAAATAATAAGAAGTTGCTTTTTGTTCACAAATGAAATAAAGATATAACGTGTAAAATGTAAACCCATAAGATTTAGAAAGTAAGATGCTTTAACAACTGGAGGCTAGTTATTTACATTCATGAATATAACACAAACCATGATTAATCGTGAAACAAATAATGAGTGGATGGTAGGCTCATGTTTTAAGCAACAACATGTTCCTGTTTTCTGCTTCTTTTGATCATAGCTTTGCTACAATGTCATAGCTGTCATTAAACTAATTCCCTGATTGTGTCATTGTGACTTCAAGCAAACATCTGAGGATTGCCGATAATTGGCATAACTAACCCAGACGTCAATAGAAAAGGACTTCTTTCAAAATGCCGTGCCAGATATAGATTATTATCATTAATTTTCCCTCTTTACAGCTCTGGGTTGTCTTCCTTTAAGAGGTAGATAATTGTTTGAGATTGTGTGCAAAGTAAAATGGTTTGTGTTTGTTAAGCCACAGTGTATTTGAGAAAGGGAGATATAACCAGATCGAGAAGATGTCATTTCCCCCTATCTCGGAGATAGACTCCTAAATTCCTAAAGTATATTTTGTCAAGCAATAACACTATAGAAACTCTATCAAGTCTTGTTCTTATCCACTTCTTTTATAACAGACAACAAACTATCATCATAAACAGATTAAATCTATCACCGCCTTTGCAAGGTCAATTCAAAGCATAATACTAGTATATAATGAAACAGAGCAAAGACACACTGCGTACACAACACTATACTGTAAATGTATGTTTTAATAAGTAATTATCTTGTGAGACATTTTTAATACTTCCCTGTCTTTTAAACCATGTTTATAGAAGTAAACACCGTACGCTTAATGATTGCGATCCTTGCCAATACAGTAATTAGGTGATAGAATGAAGTGGTTACACCATTAGCTTTCTCTCCAGTTATCGAGTCCTGATGCATGTGCAGTTGAAAGGTTTGATAGACGATCTTAATTGGTAATCATGAGGCTTCTTAAGTGGGTTTCGTTGAATACTTTATGTCGACGCTTTCTGATAATCGAGTTTAACTCACACACACATAGACTGTGCCGTCTTATCTCGGCATGTGCTCAGCATTACATGCATAACGTCAGTCAGTGCTGACAGCTTTTATTGCTGTGTGCCAAAATCAGTGCTTTAAACAATACTTGTGAAGCATGTGTGTATTAAAAATTAAACTATTTAAAGCAAAATGTATAATTGAATTCCCGGCACTGATAAAAATGTTAGTATTTGACAGTTCGAAAAAAATAAAACACAAGCAAAACAAAATGAAATATGTTTTGCGTACATGTATTATGATTTTATTGCATTCCAATCCATATGTTTGCGCGTGGTAGTTTTAATTATAAGAAGAAGTCCTGCTGTTCAAGTTAAAGAGACAGTCGCTGAGAGCAGATCAGTCAAGAACTTTTCTGTAATTATGAAATTTGTATCCTCTGTAAGATGTTTGCAATGTACACAATGTGACAAGCTAATGTCTTGGCCATGAATACAAAACTGAAACATGAGGTATATCTTACTAAAATAAATACTTTGTTATCGCCCAATGAGGCACTGAAAAAAATCTTTTGGAGAGTTCCCTGCATGCCTTCGATTTAAAATTTCCTGTTTTGAACAAGAAAATCATGCCTTCAAATATATACGAAGTGAAAGTTTAGCTGCTGCACCAGCAGGAAGTTAAACGTATATAGCATTTGTTTATTTTTTAAATGTCAAGGAACCAGTCGCTCAACTGTAAAACAAAAACAAAAGTACCAGACAATACACATAAATACACAACAAGCACAAAACATGAGTACGAATGCGGTAACTGAATTGGAACGGTCCTTGCAAAGCATTTGTATGTTAACTTACTTTAAAGATCAGAAAACATCAATCCGCTTTCTAACAACTGGCTTGAAAAAGAAACCTTACAAAAAATCACAGAATGTGCTAACGGATGGTATTTCAGTTTAGAATGATTCGAACATAAAACCAGCGGATAATTGCAAATGCTGAATTTTAAAATGTACTTTTCGGACAGTTATTACTATGAAATACTTGTTCATGCCATACACTTTAATCTTTATACATTTTGCCATTAATCTGTGAACAACCAGAATAATATTTTTGAAATTCTTAGAGTTAAAACGTTTTAACACATTAACCTAACAGGACTTGAACCGCATTTGGTTTTTTCCAAATAAGCAAATGCATAGCTACCTATTGGCATATTAATCTTAAATATTTTTAGCTGTAAAACATGCCATAAAAGTACACATTTCCTAGTGGTTCAGTTATGTTGACAAAGAAGGCCAATAGGGAAATAATTGCTCATCGTAATTGACAAAACAATCGATTTAGCATTCGAGTAGTCATTTTGCAACCTTTATTACATTATGTTTTACATTAAATTTAAAAAGATTTGATCTCACATAATTTGCCTCACAAATATTCATCGATTTCTTAGATTGCTATATTTAAGTTTTTTTTTTAAAACGCATGCATGATCTACAACATGATCGGCATTGTCAATACTGTGCTTTTGAGAAGAAATTGAATTTTAATCATAACTGTTCAATTAATGAAACACATCACCTGAATTATTATGGTTTAGCTATCTGTTCACTAATATCAAAAATTTAATTTCACTAGTTTATATTAATGTTATTTGATCCAAAGTTAAAAATAATGAAACATGTGATTTAGTAAATGCTTGAATTGCTACTTGACACCAGACATTGTGTTGAGATGCTGATTGAAAATCTTTCGTTAGCAGAAATAATTATGTTTAACCACATGTTAGTATTACAACGAAGTTTTTAAGAAGACACAAATCTACAAGTTGGAGCGAAGAATCAGCGGTTCAGTTTTAAAGGTTTACGGTCAGGCGGTTTCGACAAATTTCAAAAAGTAACGTAGGTACATTAAGAATACATTTCCAAATGTATCGAAAGATAAAGCGCACGTTCATTTAGCAATTTAACATAATTGAATCACAGTGATTTACCTGTCCATGGGCCTTGGGCTATGGGATTGTCACAGGAATCTATTTATATATTTTTTATACATTATTTTTACTATACATATCTTTACACAAGAGACCCCGACTTAATCAAGCATTTTACGAATACATTTTTAATGGCGCCGTTAACTTAAGGTCACAACGGGAAAATAAGAAGTATAAGTCTAAGTGTTCCAGTAAAATCTTGTTATCTTATTGTGATACAACGGGGATATTCATTGAATGAATTTGGTTTCTATTAATCATACGAATGCAATCTAATACGATTAATAAATTCATAGAACCATGTTCACAAATTAGATTACACCGGGAAAGGTCTTGTTGATTGGTTTGTATATGGAATTGAGATACACAAATTAGTATTTGTAGAGAAACAATAATGGTACAGTACCCTTGGAAACAGTGTGTACTGGAGAAGGATAATCGCTTGGTCATAATTCTTCTTGAGAGTAATGAATACTACTTCACTTTTATTGTTTATAAATTTAACATGAACTACTATACATTGCCTTATAATTACCCTCTACTCGCTATTAAAAAAAAAATATGTTTAAGTTTAAGCTTCATAAATGACTTCATTTCAGCTCACCCGAGCACTATGCGCTCATGGAGAGCTGTTGTGAACAATTACCTCGTCAAGACTCTAGAGTCCACATTTCTGGTCCAGTCTTAGTGAAACGTGGTCTAAAAAAAATCCAATAATATATGGGCCGAGTTCAAAACTAAGTTATGTGGTATAAAAGTCCTATTCACTAGTTATATATAATACATTGTCATATTCAAATTATTACCAACTCACTGTCACTGTACCGGATGTCTCTGTCACGTTGCTGTTAACATTAGTTTCGCTGGACGAGCTGACGGTGTCACTGTGCTCGGATCACAGGGCTAAAGTGTAACTGTAATATATTTGCTTAATTAAATTGTCATTTTATTCAGATTATGGTACTTTTTGGTGAATATAGTAATGTGTATCTGTACTAATAGCTGCAAGTAAGTGTTTGTTACTAGGATCGCGTAAATCTCAGTGGACTGAGAACATGGAGAACATTGTACTTTTATACAAATACGGTAGGAATAATGTACTCAATTGTAACGGTCTTTGTATAACTGTACTAGGATAGTTTAAATTACCTATTAACCAGGATGTCACTGTACAAGACGAAAAACGATTGCAGATCAGTTAACCCTTTATTATCGTATGGTAAAAAAGCTGAAAATATATAAAGATAGAAGAAATACCTTAAAACATTATTATTAATACTAAACGATACAATGATATTCAAGTAAGTCATCATATTGTGCAAATAAAGGAGCGACACGATGAGTTCGAAGTCAGGGTAAGAAACATTTTGGCTTTAACATTTACTTATACGCATAACCTAGAGATTTCTTTACTAACACATTCAAAACGAGATCATATTCTAACAAAAAAAAAATGTTACATTTCTAACACCGTGAGGAGGATAAGGGTTAAAACTTAATTGTTTTGAAGTGCGGGATAAAACCTCCGCTTCAAGTACGTAAAATATGCGACAACGGAAATTAACCTAAAGAAAATAACGACAAGAAAAACGGTAACAACACACAGGATCTCTATATTGTAAACGTTCGCTAGGATTAAGGTTATCACGTTTAAACGTTTAAACGGTCGCGTTTCGTGTTCTGCTCCAAAACGTTTACAAAAACAGTAAACGTTTAAACGCCAGTCAATATCAATATAATAAATATTGGGGTTCAAATTTCGTAGCCGACTAGCCTAACGAAGTATATCAAAATCAGGGTACTTGCGGTTAATACGGGCACTACCGAGTTCGGCAGTAATTTATTTCTGTTTGGTTAGCGGATGGCACGGACATGAACGGAAACAAAGGGAAAATGGTCGCTCCTTTTCGAAAATCTTACAACTTGGCAACCAAACAGTGCATATGGCGCCAGCTTAAAATACTTTAAGTGATTGATTAGCAAAGTAAAGCACTGCGGTAGCATGTTGAAATGCAATATTTAAACCAAATTATATATTGATTACGTATTTGTTAGTAAACTGGTTTTTCTTTTTCTGCGAATTGTATTTCATTTGCAAAATACATCTATTTGTTTAGGAGTGTCGTTTTCGGATACAGTATTTTTCGTCGAATTTACATTATTTTCCACGTTCTTTAAATTGTTTTTATAGAATGACGAATACACATGTGTTGATACGGATGGTCTGGTTTATAATAGTTTATGGTTTTAATGCATCGTCATTGCGCGAACGGGATATGTACTGAATATAACTTCCGGACATAATTACTACTTTCAGTTGGGAAATGCGACGGTATTGATGCTTTTAAAACGGACATAACGTTTAAACGGTAACGTTTCGTTTATTTCATTTCGTTTAAACGTTTACAAAAATCTGTAATCGTGATACCCTTAACTAGGATCACTTTATTTGCCACCTGCTCCTATACATGTACTTGTTAGATGCATTATCCACATAACTATTGTTTATATTACTCGGTTTACTAATTTGTCTTTGTACCTCTTTGCAGAACAGTTGTATACCAAAAGTGATGCATTAGTGCCTAAATAAATGATATTGAATTACACTTAAATAGGATAATGCTGTTATTAAGACAACGGCTTGACGGGATTAGATGGAATATACCTGTCTGGGAGATGCCATTTTATAACCGCGAGGACAATGGTTATAATGCGCTTTACGGTTAAACAAGCAGTGCTAGTACGGTTGTCCAGAATCAATGGTAAGCATTTTACAGTATATGTTTACACCAGACCTGTTACTTTATGTATGAGCAGAGCTCTGTCAAAAAGGGGGTTTAATGCATGTGCGTTTCGTTTCGCCAGAGGAAAGCCTGTGCAGCCGTAATCAGGGATTACACTTTCAGCCTAAACTGAAGTTTTGCCTAGATTTTTTAAACGGAACAAATCATAACCTCGGACTGCACAGGCTAATATGGGACGACACTTTACTACCTTTCTACAGATGGAGGTTCATATGCATTGTATGGTACATTTATACATGTTGAGGTCTTTGTCATTCAATTTGAAATGGTTCATTTCAACATATCGACAAACGTTTATTTGGATAATATAAATGTGCACCGCATTCAATTAAGTATCATCAAGTCCAGAAATATGCAATCACATATTGAGTATGCACTTAATTTGCTATATTGTTTACGTACTATGTTTATGAAAGATATATATTGCATGACTCTTTTTTAAACATTAAAACATATGCATACAGGTTTTTATTTCAATGAGTATTTTCTTAATTTGATTTTTTGAAAACTGGTACACAAAATGTATATATAAATCATGTTAAAACATCGTTTGGATGAGAAACATTTTACTTGTGAAATGTCTTAGTAAAAAAATGATAAATATAAAAGAATACAACATAATGTGTCCTCTTAAATCAAAAAGTTGTTTAAAATAATATTTAAAGGTTAATTCCGTTCTCCTGAACTTTTTTATCGGAGTTTCTGGTTAATTCGTCCATTGTATTCCATCGACATTTAAACTGGTGACACTGGCATGTTATCTTCATATAATGTTTTAGTGTAATTAGACTGATAATTTGTGGTAACAGTTTTCTTATCGAATGGTATTTAGGTTAATATTACATCCTTCTTTATGACTGTGTCATGCTTATTGATGGTACTTTCAATTTTTACGTAGACAAATTGTCATGTTTGCTTTGTTGCTCTGGTCTCCTTCCTACCATTGAGTATTTAAATAGTAATTAAATTGAATGCGTTTTAATTTCCTTTTATTACTGTTTAATTTGAGTTGCAATGCTATGAGGTAACATTTTATTTACACTTATATGTATCATGAAAATTGCTGGGCCAAGTGTTAGGTTGAGCGCTTTATAATCGGTTTAAACCCCCAGTGCTTAGCACTGACCGTTCCAAGGCGGTGACCCCAGCTTTATTCTACTATGTGTATATGTTGTTTCGTTTTGTGCAGTACTGTACCGTTTTGGCAATTGGTCCTTGTCATAAATAAAGGACCACGAAGGTGTATATGATAGAAATGCAATACTGCTGCAGCTTCTGGAGTTTCACTTCTTTATATTGATGACACTAAAATCATGCCTAATGACGAATGTCTTTTTACATTCGGTTTAATGGTATCATTCATGTGTAAAGGTGCAACATTCTTGTTCGTAAATTGCATGATGAGCATGTGTATGCTGGTGTGTGCAGAGAAACTTATGCATTAGGCGCAGTGCATAATTAAATGAAACATTGATGCCTTGAATAAATTAACGCGATGACAAGATGTGAGTTTCATCCAAGCACAGAAAAACATACAATCATGCATGATACAATGATGTTAATTGACATTCGTTCCGAAATGTTACGGACGACTACGGAAATGTACGGCGTACAACAAAAAGTGTATGTTATGGCAGAAGTGGCGCCCCTTTACACATAATAATTTGGGCCTAATGTTGAAAGGTAAAGTAGATTATCTACTTAAGTAGAAAAATATTTCAGCACTGTCGTCTGGATATGAATTTTATAACTTACTATGTTCTGTGTTTAGTTTTACTTTCAGACTTAACGTACAATTATTTGTTTCCATCTACATGTATCTACATATCTATAAAAACAAATCCATGCCGAAATACGGAGGGATATTGTTTTGTGCCCCACCATTAACCGTTCATCCACGCTCCACGAGAATCAGCACATCGTTCAAGCCTCACAAGCTCGTCAGCCCGGTCCGCGCGACGAGGCCAGCGAAGCCACCCTTACAGGACCAAATTGATTGAAATTATGTTATATTATATTTTAATAGTAGGAGACACGAGTACTAGTAATTTTCAGGTGTATATACCACAGAGATCATATATAGATAAAATGATAAATATGTGTTTATATACATTGTTATTATAGACTTGTAAACAGACTAGAGAAATCTGAAAGTTACACGCACTGTGGCGATGGTGGTTTAGCTCTTTTTATATATAAATATGAGGTCAATATACAATGTTCATCGGGAGAAACCGGCTACTGTAATTATTGCGACTAGAGATGGGCCACACTTCCGACACATGAGCTCCGTTATGTTCTGAATAAATTCCATGTTTATTGTCTGGAGTACCAACTGCATCCGTAAACGTATTTATGTTATGCTTTTCGGTTGTTAAACAGAAATATCAGTGAAATGAAACTGATATTTCACAGTTTCAAACAGTGAAAAATAACAGTGAAAAAAATCGGTATTTTTCACTGTTTTACTGTGAAATGACTTCATTTTTTGGTCGAAATGACGTCATAATTCCATCGAAATTCTCCAGTTAAACTATTTTAAAATGTAAATAAACGGTACAAAAAAGTCAAAATAAAAAGAAAATTTGTTGGAATCGGTGGAATATTGATTTTAATTCACTCGTGATCATAGAACACATATATTTGTTTGCGCCACTCTTGAAAATATGATTTTCTATCATAACTCGTGAAATAAAATCGATATTCCACCGATTCCAACGAATATCCTTTATTTACTTTAATAGGGATTATACAACAACTGAAACTAATTCAGTTTATTCAGAATAGAAGTCATAATGTTTCGGATGCTTTCTTTTTTTTTCCAAAAAATAATTTATTGAACATACCGTAAATAAACGTGCGCCACCTGCTGTCATTATTTGGTAACTTGCATTCGGCTTAGTTGCATTCTGCTTTCTAGCTGTTGCAAACTGCCGTTGTTGAAGACGCTTATTGGCAAAGCCTCGTATGACTGGTTTCAGAGTACAGTTTCATCACGTTTTTTTAGAATTTAAAAGTACATTTTCAATTATGAATTAGGAATAATGAAAAAACAAACATTGGATATTCACCAAGCATGTTGCAACAATCATGAAGAATAAACGAAATGAAAACAAGCATTTGGGAAATGTGATGAAATATATTAGAATAAACATCAGTCATAATGTAAATATTCACCAAGAATGATGTAAATATTCACCAAGAATGATGTAATTGTTTACCTTAATATCATTCCATAGTAACTTATGTTTTGTATAATTAACTTTACTTTACGTACCTACACATTTAATTTTTATTTCAAAAACGCGGTGACATTCTTGTGTGTATACAATTATTTGCTCTTGTATCATTCTATACACGAAATTATTGTCCATGTATGATAAAACATTTTTATCTGCGTTATCTGCCCCAGAATACACTGTCTGTATACTTAGATTTCCTTCCATGCTAAGGTATCATATCTTATATTATGGCCTGATTACGTACTTATAGCAATCTTAGTTTTTCAGGTGCAATGATAATTTGATTTTGTTTTAATACGCACAAGTATGTGTATTTATATTATTTTTGATAAACTCATTTTTAAGTAAATAACTTAGATTCAAACTATATAAAATATGTCCAATATAAGAAGTCTTTCTGCATTTTAAATTTATAAATGAATCGTGAAAATTAACAGCAAAATAATTGAAATGCAAACATGTTGAGATATTACCGTTTTGGGGAATGTTTGTGTTTGCTATTCGTTGTCCTCTGGCTGCCCATTAATTAAATATTGACAATTGTTTTCGAAATACGATGCATTACCTTACTAATTGGACACAGCAGGAGCCAGGTGATTAACTATGCAAGTAATATTTGGTTTACACTCCTTCCACTATGTTTATAGAGAGTGTACTCGGTTTACTGTTATTATTCGACAGAATCCAATTTCATTATATGTGTCCCAAAGTAACACTCATTGAGCACACAGCTATTACAAGAGGACTGGAAATGAGTTGTTGATGGATTTTCTTTTGAGTTATAGCTAATATATGGTGACACTAATCCATTTGCACCGGTGTTGTTGTTGTTTCTCGGATTCGCTGTATAAACAATCTTTGTTCATGCTCCTCAATGGTAATTGTCAGTACATTTATTAAAATCATTTGTTTAAATATATTTATCGATCAAAGGACAATATAATTACTCTCATTTTGCAATAGCAATACAAACAATAGAAGAGGAAAAATTAAATAAAGATATCTGTCGAAATAAATTCACAAGACAATAGCAATATACATAATTATATACGGTTCGACAAATAGATAAAAGCGTTAACATGCATGTTCAGACTAAACAAATATGTTAAAAAGCTGTTCCAAATTGTTCTATAAGTTTCTATTTGTTATTAATTGAAAGCAATTATCTCCTCAATGTGTACATAGTGTAACCCTGTCTGTTTGTGTGTTTGTGTTTGTGCGAATGTATGTATGTTGTGTGTGTGCGTGTGTGATGTACATTTCGTGTCCGGTTCATAACAGGGTCGTGAATATTATGGTATTTCGAAATAAATTGACATTATATCAAGACGACTTGTCGCGTGCAACAACCAATGTCAATCTTTAAGGTTAATGTAACAGTCGACACTTGGGGATTTTTGTTAATGTCCAGCCCATAACAATGTCGTGAATTATGGCATTTTGAAATACAAATGACATACATGATTCTTATCGGGATAACTAAGTGCGTGCAGAAACCATGTTTCTCCCTCAAACGTCAAGGTCAAAGCGGACAATTAAAGTTTCTGCAATATCCTTATATAGTGGAACTGATAGAACGAGAGCACGTTCATGTGACTGTCTTTTATATTGCTTTATAGTGTATTGTATTTGCTTTCATTTTTTCAAGATGAAATGTTGTATGCACCACTCGTGTAAAGGCCAATGACACAAATTAAAAAAAGCCTTAATTTGTAGCAACATTTACAAATGACAAGTACATATATGTTGTGTCAGCTTTTCACATTATATCGGTCACGCAACACTCGCTTGTGTGTCGTGTAACATATAGCCGAGGCATCCGTGACTTTTCTAGTTGCATGTAAAAGGATATCCTGTTGATTGCCGTTTTAATAATGAAGGCATTTATTGTGTCTTATAATTACGTTTGTGCTGTCGCACTGTTTTATCCCCATGTAATTTTGAATAGTCGCAGTGTTGTTTGCCGGAAATGCAATTTCAAATAATTAAAACTACTTGACAAATCAAACATGCATTGAAACATATTTCTGTTCTTATTTATACTTTATCTAAATTCTTCCGTGCAAATTCCAAACATTCTGCCACTTAATGGATGACTTTGGTATTTTATGTCATATGAAGAAGACAATTGACTTCTATCGGATACCCTTCTGTAGATGTTTTCGCAGGGTTTTGTCTTGATAAGAATATAAAGTACTTGGGAAAGTGATTATATTAAATTCGCTAAGTGGAACAAAATATAAATAATACCATTATTAAATCTATCGAGGGCATGTTATCGCCGATATAGTATTAATGTACATAAACTGTAAATTTTAATTTTGTATAGTCTTTGTTTATCCGATCATATCATCAGAGAATCTCGCCTTGCGCACATGAAACAGTTGATAGAAAGCATATTATCAGTTCGATTCCTGTTTACATTTTCTGTGAGGAATGGCTAGATAAACACGCAATTATGTGCTTGTTATGAAAAAACATACAATCAGCCTGCTGGCCCTGGTGACTGTGTGTCATCCAAATTGAAATTATAGTTTTATTTTCAGTATTAAGTTAAATGCTTACAACTTTAATACTGAACACATTTTCTTCTACTACATGACTTACGCAGCTACATACTAAAAAGTGAATTTTAAACGACCGATAACACATGTTTACAATAAAATGTGAATATGCTTTTTAAAAATTCAATGTTATTTATATATTAAGATAATTGTTAAAGTTGTGATGTATGATTAATATTACATTAATGCTATGAGACATAATGATTTTTTTGATAATCTGACATGAACTAGACAAGTAAAAGTTAAACCGATCAATTAATAAAAAGGACCTAATTACTGTTTTTAGAACATAAATGGGAATTATAGTGTTCATTTTAACTCGTTCATACGTTATAAATGATAATGGAACCTAAATTCTGAAATATGGATGTAATATTAATGCATTAAATTAGTAGTTACATTTTTGACAAAGGTTTTAATAGGACACTGGAACCTACATTCTGAAATATGGATGTAATATTTATGCATTAAATTAGAAGTTACATTTTTGACAAAGGTTTTAATAGGACACATTTTATTACGATATTCTCATAATTAATTTATTTGCGGGTCCTGTTGAACATTTGTTTGTGGTGAAAGTGTATTGTTTTGAGGAACAAAACAGGGCTTCTTGGGGGAAAATATACATCTTTTCATTACATGCACCTAAGCGGTTATCGCGTGCATATTTATTTGGCTAATACAAAGACTTAAGCTATATGTATCATGCTAAAAATTAACTAATACATTCATGATAATAAAGAAACGTCCATGTTCTACAATATATTACGAGTATTTGTGTCTTTCACTTGGACAAATATCACTTTAACTAAAATAAAGTATTCAGCCATAGGGTTCCATATCAATTATGGAACATTTTATTATGCATACAAACCGTTATTATTTGTTGTCTCATATTGCCTCAGAAGAGACGAATAAAACTCAAAGACGTATAATCCGCAATAATTGTAATTATACTGTCAAAGTTGCTATATAAAATATAACCTAGTGTCAGTATTACGATGAAAATTGCAAAGCAATTACCCTAAGGAGTAATTTAATGCCTGTACAGAAATAGATGTTATTTGAAATGACCTGGGTGCAAAGAATGTAGGTCCTTACAAATGTCTGTAGTTTATATGCTTTTCAATCAAACCTCGCTCCTTTAAAAATTCGAAATACCACATTTGCCTAACATGCTTGTTTTGTATTATCATAGACACAACAGTTATTAGTAACAGCGTTTACTCCTTTTAATTAAATTCCAGTTACATATTCTAGAACATTAAATAATGCTGAAGAACAAAGACAAGGTCAATGCCGACATCTCTGGTTTAAGTTGTATGTTATAAACAATTCAGATTTCTTGACAAATCGGTTTGTGCTGTTGTTGTTTTTTTAGATGCACGAAATGCGAAGTTTATACACAGATGCAATGCGCATCAGTCACGTCGTGAATGCATGCTGTCTTGGAGAGCGAGCTTTGCCAAAACAAACCTCCAGTAGATATAATTCAATTCGGTATGTTAGTGTCGGATATGTGTTTAAGGATATGATTTACTGCAAGCATTTTTAATATGTTTGTTTTGCCAATATCGTAAATTTAATTCTATATAAACATGCCAGTTCTCAATATAAATATGTTAACACTACATGGCTTTACCATTCTATTCCAAGATCGATATTTGTATTAGTCTCTGCAATGATAAGAGCTCGGATGCACGCATTACGTATCACATATTTAATGAAATATGCGTTTTACGTTCCCTGTTTCGCAGTTGGATTGTGTTAAGTATTTTCGCTTTTTTGGAGCACATTTAAGGTGTCCATCGAGATAATGATAGTTCCTAACGGTCGTCTTATGTTCACGAATGTGCGTTTGATGACGCAAAATTGTGTTTTGCCTTCAGACTTGTTTCACATGACGGACTTGAATATTAATGTCGGTGAAGCAGGCAAAGGTTTGATAATGTAAACCCTTCGAAACACAAGGAACCGGAAAAAAGGAAAGTAAATTAGAGTCAACTAACGCACTTAGTTAATACCGACCCAAACGCACATAGTTAATACCGACCCAGAATATTCAGGCTATACAAATAAATATATATATATAAATAAATAAATAAATAAATATATATATATCCATACAAGTTTGGATTTGAATGTGTTCATACTTCAGGTTATGAGCCAATTACCATTAAAGAAATTGTCTTCAATGTTGAACTTAAGCCAAGTTTCTTCAGTGCACATACATCATTATTGTATCTTGTGTTGCCAATGTAACCAATATTTATAGGAAGTCATTATGTTGCGTTTTGGGAATCAAAACGGTGCAAAGCTATATGAGCAAAACATTCATTCGAATGATATGTGATATTCAAAGTTTTATACGGAGAAATAACGCAGAATAAAGGAGCAACTGACAGTTTTTTTTTTTTATAAATTGGTTTGTAAAGATCACGCAATGTATGTATATAGAACCTTTTTTTAGTGTATTTGTGGGCTTCAATGTATCCAACAAGTTGACGTAAGGGTAACGTTGTGAGGCTTGCCTCACCGTGGAGGATTTTCTGAGACGAGTCGGATAAATTCATGTACAAAAAGACACTAAAATAATAATATATTCATCCTGCAATATTTATGGGAAAATAAATTTGGTGAAACTATTAGCGTTTCATTGTTAAAAAAGAGCGCCTATATATTAAATTTATTGAATCTAGCCTTGCTTAGTAATATAAACATTATTAATGATCTTTCCCGGTTACGCCACACGAACTTATCGTCAACAATACTATGCTTAAGCAAAGTTACAAGACAACATAACGCTATATGTCTCAATTCAATGTTAATCAGCATTCCAAATGTTACACGCTCAAGAAGAAGAAAAAAGTTTTTGTTCAAACATTAATTTTTGTTTCACCAAAGAAAAAAAGCAAATATGGCTGTCATTTTTACTTAACAAATGTGTAACCCTACGGCAAGCATGATGCAGCTTTAATCTCCTTAACTATTGTTAATTTAAGTATATAAGTAACTTTTCTTTAAATCTTCTTTTAAAGTTTGACTAACTGGTATTAAAAAAATAATTCAAATCTCTACTGGCTCTTGCTCTACTCACCTAATTTTATATGGATTCAAATAACCATGTTTATTTTTCGTCTAGTTGTATTTTCTTCCACGATGAGTTGAAAATAGACACGCGGAATACATGATACATACTTTCAACGCCATACTCTTTTTCCATTTTAAAACCGTTGGTGTAAGAGGGCAATTCTTTGTGGATAGATTTTCTTTCATTAAATTAACTTACACAGTAAAGAACTATTCGACGATAAGAGCAATGCACCATTGTTTAAGATTTATCGCTCTTTTAGTCACTGACACTGTTCTCAATCCGTCAATTGTTCAACAAAAACACTTATTTCCTAAGATCGCGTTAATCGAGTACATTCTACATATTTAAGAGATATTCTATGCAATCTCATTGGGTTTTTTATGAGTAATATATTCGAACACTTGTATTCACATTTTATTATCATAATCCACTCGTAACACGAATACGTCACATTTTATTGCAACTGCGTCTAAAAATCCCCAAACACTCGCGTCCATGGAGTGAATGAAGCAATCAAGTGATTATATAAGCGGACAAAAGTGTTCAGTTTGGCAATTTGTTTTTCATTAAGTTAAAGAGTAAATTAAACCGCTATATTGGATTAATAACTAACGGATATTATTTTTATACGATATATTGATTTGAAATTTATACATTAAATCTACGTATTGAAATTTAAGTACAAACGAATGAGTATGTTGATACATTTTAACGAGTTGATTCGTCTACATGTCTTAACTGCATTTGACCTGTAACCGGAAAGAATGGGCAAAAAAGTAGATCGCTATTTACATGTAGTAGCACTATATAGGTTGGTAAAAAGTAAATCACAAAGTTATCCGACAGCCAGAGTGTTCTTCTATGAAATCAGTTAGCTGTATATAATTGTATAACAGCGTTGAGGTCATGTCGTTGTACGTACTTTTTTCGACGCAATAAGACTTGGCGCAAATCTCCTTTTTTGTTAATCTTTACAAACACCGGTGAACATTTACTGAGTTTCTAATCATCGCATCTTTACAATACTATTTGCCTATACTTGCTTTAAACCCGAGTGAAAAACCTCCATTCAGCCTGAATTTCAGGAATGTTTTCCGCAACAAATACACACTTTTTAATCTTACCGACAATATTGATGCTTTATCTTCTGGTATAACAACAACAAATATAAGCTGTAAAGCATGAAAAATAATGCATATGTCTCGTTCTGTATCTGACATTTGGTCGTGTGAGATGTCTTTCGTTATTTATAACTGGGCTAGTAATGTCGATCTTTGGCAATCCTCAAATTTCTGCTTTTAGTAAAACTGACGTAACAAAGTGTTACCATACTGTCAGCTTTGTCAATGGCGGCAATTACATATTGATAACAAGATGTGGTGAAACGTGCATTTTAAATCAGCATCCAAATTAAACAGTTATTTCTAATAAATAGTTCACGCCAATGAGTAATTGCACCTGTTTAGTTAACACAGTAACTGAACGTCATATATATATAGAATGTTACATATAATCTGCATTGAAATCATTATTACACAAATAAAGTGGCGTTACATAACTGTTTGTACTTATAACAATAAATACTTTCGCGTATCGTGCATAATAACAAGGTCTGTATTAAAATGCTAAGCAATTGTTTAATAAACGCGTTTTTGAAATATAAGATATTTTTAAAAAGATAACTTTTCAGATGTCATATATGACCCTTTAATGTTAGAAACTCAAACTTATCAGAACAAATAAGTATATATCCAATTGTTTTTATTTTAAATAAACCGATCAATAATAAGGCGAGACTTAATCCAATAAATGCAATTAATTGGTATTGAATATGTTAAGCTGGTCCGTTCTAAAGTTATACGATAAAAACATTTACATTACCTAATTTATTGTATATTGAATAATAATTACATCACCGAGTCGCATATTATGTGAAACACACAGGCGTGTACATAATTAGCTGCCTTCCTTCAGGCCTGGAAGTTATATATCATGCACAATTAAACCTGTAAAGTAAGTCCTTATATACTTATATTATAACGATATCTAGACACTAAACTAATTCACTAGACAAGACACACACGTACACGACAATTGCCCAAACATGAACAAACACCCTGTTTGCCTTGGAACGGAAAATTAACAACATTGGTGTTTAAACAAGTTTTAAGGAGCTCCAAAGTTCACACTTGGCCCTTAATTATTCATCAAAATTGGTATTTTACATCAAATTTTGAGTTGTTTGCTGAATATGTGAACAGAAATTTCAAAATATACGATTTACGATCAAGTATATCATAAGTAAATGATGGTTTATACAAGTTATATCACTAAGTTTAATTAACAAAAAGTTTAAAAATACAATTTATCCAAATACTAAATAATTAACTTTTCAAAACTCATAACAGAAGCCATAACAAAATAGGTGAGTAAAACAAGATCAAATAGAGATTTGTCTTTTATTAGTCTTTTATATGCCAGGTGGTAACTTATTGTAGATATGTTTTTTTAAGTGAGAAAGAGGAGCAAACAACATGTTTTTATTGGTCTGACAATTGTTAAATATAGCTTTTATTACATTACACGTAGATACCATTCATACAGCTCCTTAAGGAACAACCAGTCTTTTGGACGCCATTTTGGTAAACTTCAGCATGCAAACTGTCCACCCTCGCTAAAAATGACCATCAGGTTGCCCCCTAAATGAATTTGCAAACAAAAATGGCTGGACCTTAAATGCACACACATTTCTCTAGGGACTGTACAAGTAACCAATAGTGTTCATGTTACTTTTATTACTGAACAGCCTTTGTTGATTTCCAAGACATTTAGTCATTTAATTTTCGAATGAATTATTCCGAGGCTTCTTTAATCAATACACTCATACTTCTCTGACCTCAAAACGAGATATCATTCTGCAAGATACGCTAGGAAAGTATAGAATGTCAGGTCAATGATGATCAATCACACTGCGGATCATTTCCAACGCTGTTCATTCCTTGCAAATGTTGAATCCTTTTTATGTATAAATATTTCATTGCTTTTTTGTATTTTATTCAATTTAAACATACATCTCGTATACATATGAAACACAAGGTTATACATTTAACACATTAACATATCAATTATTGTTATTAAGGTATGTTCATATTATAAACAATTTCTGCATACAAGTTGAAGTAATGTTTTTGGAGATGATTCTAAACTATTATATAATAAAATGACAAGAGGAGGACGATAGTAAAAAAAGGGGATGATGAGCTTTAAGTAAAAGTATTATTAGGAAGTTACGCTTTAATTTATAAGGAGTTTCAGTAGGAAAAAAAAGCAAAAGGTAAGACGGAAAGAAATACTACAATATAGACAAGATCATGTTAGCGTGTGACAAATTTCTGCCATTTGTTTTTGTGTAAATCTATTTTATTTCTTTCAAACGCTATTGTTTCTTCCAATTTTATTTTCATTTTGAGAGCATTTGTGAAAGTCTCAATATTTAGAGATTCATGTCTATTTTTAACATTGAATATATATGATTTCATAAGAATGAGTATGTAGTTCATTACCATATTATTTACACCGCCTTTTTGTGTCCCAAAAACTATGTCAAGCACGTTAAGGTCAATGTATATATCTTTGCTTGCTAAATAGTTTTCAAGATCTCTCCATATTGGTTGTACAATATTACAATCATACAAAATATGTATTAAACTTTCTTTATAACTAGCACAGAATGAGCATAGATTAGAAGGTGTAAATTTACATTTATACAGGTATGCATTGGTAGGTAATGTACATTGGAAAATTTTGTATTGAAAGTTGCGTAAGTTATTGTCAATTGTGGCTTTAAATGGTATTTGGTATGTGTTCTTCCAATCAATATTATAGTTATACGAAGCCATTATACTTTCCCATGTTTGCTGCTGTTTATTTTTATTTTTATCAAAGGTTTGTTGTAGGTTATAAAAAAAGTTTGCATGCTTTCTTTGTACTTAGCACTTTTTCAAGTAATGTGTCATGGTTGAAGTTTAAAAATTCTTCTACAATTAGTTTTTGTTTGTAACTTTTTGGAATACTTTTGATGAGTGTATAATATTTGAGGTAATCATTTGTAGGAATATCGTACAAATCTTTAAAGGTATCAAAGTTGTAAAAGGTTTTAGACCTGAAGTCAAATATGTGTTCTAAGAATTTAATGCCTCTGTCATACCAATTACTGTACAAATATGTATGTTGATTATTATGTGCTATTGTTGAATTGTTCCATAATATTGTTTTTTTTATGTGTCCTGCTTTATCATATGATTTAACATTGTTCCATGATAAGAGAATATTTCTAAGAAATTCGTTTTTAAAATTGGTGATAATATGTTTTTCTTCTAAAGGACACTCAAACACCAGATCGCCACCATATTTATTTAATTCTTTCTGGTAAAAGATTTTCCATTGGCCTTTATTATTTGTGTCTGTCAATCGTTTGACCCAGCTAGCCTTATTCGAATGTATAAAAGCATGTATATCTGTTAAATTCAGTCCACCCTGTTCAGTAGGTTTAACTAATGTTGTTCTTTTGATTTTTTTCAGGTTTTCCATTCCATATAAATTGGAAAATACTTTTAATAATTGTTTGTATTGTGTCATTTTTGGGGGTTGGAATCATTGTCAGATAGTACATTATTTTGGGCAGCGCAAATGTTTTGACAACAGTGACTTTTCCCATTAATGTTAATTTTCTGTGTTCCCATTGTTTTAAGCTTTTTGTAAATTCTTGTAATTTTGGTTGAATGTTTTTTGCCATATCGAGATTTTCATCATTTGTGAAATAGAAACCAATCGTTTTAGCTCCATCAGAGGTCCAGATAAAGTTTTTGTACTCCTTAAATTTAATTAGTGAATGTTTTAGTGAACCAACACGCATTACTGTTGATTTTTGGGTATTTAGTTTTAAGCCGGATATTTCACTAAAATCTTGTATTGCGTTTATTAAAGCAGTGAATGAGTTAATTGTTCCATCAGTGAAGTAGGTTGTGTCATCTGCAAAAAGGGTTTGTTTTATGTCAAGGTCGTTAACTTTTATTCCTTTAATATTTTCATTTTTCTCGATATAATTTGACAGTATTTCGATACTGAGAATGAAAAGGGTGGTTGACAAGGGACAACCTTGTTTTACACCACGTTGTATGGCTATTGGCTCAGAAAAGTGACCATTATTGATTATAATAGTATTTATGTCGTTGTAGAAAAGCTTTATCCATTGTATCAGCTCAGGTCCAAAATTATATTTTACAAGACATTTAACCATAAATTCGTGGTCTAAACTGTCGAAGGCTTTTTCATAGTCTGCAAAAAGGAGCAAGCCTGGTTTGTTTTTATTATTTAAGTAGTGGATTGTTTCAAAAATGGTCCTTATGTTTTCACCTATATAACGACCTTTCATGAATCCAGTTTGTCTTGACGCTATTATTGACGATATAACTTTTGAGATTCTGTTAGCTATTGCTTTTGTTGCAATTTTGTAATCAGTATTTAATAAGCTTAAGGGTCTCCAATTGTTTAGTGACTCTAAATCTTTACCTGGCTTTGGAATGAGTGTGAGGATGCTTTGTTTTTGAAGTTGGGTTAAGTTTCCACTTACATATGAGTGGTTAATAGAATTCAGGTAATATATTTTTATGTCATCCCAAAAAACTTTGTAAAATTCTGCTGATAATCCATCTGAACCAGGACTTTTGTTATTGCCCATTTCATTTAAAGCAGTAAGACACTCGTATTCAGTTAATAAACCTTCACATGATTGTTTCTCAGCTTCTGTGAGTTGTTGTATGTGTGTTTCAAAAAAGGTTGATGTATTACTATTGTTGTACTTTAAATGTGTTTTTTTACTGTAAAGGTTTGAGTAAAATTTACTCTGTTCGTCTAATATAGTTTTTGTGTCTCTGATTTCTTTGTTGTTTATTTTCAGTTTGTGTATGGTTTTACTTTCATAATGTCGTTTTTCTAAATTTGCAAAGTACTTAGATTTTTTTTCATTTTGTTCAATGTGTATAGCCCTTGCCCGAATTAACATGCCATTTATTTTCTCTTCTACAATATTGTCATATTCTATTTTTGTTTCTCTAATTGATTTTATAATGTTTTCATCATCATCAGTGTTATTGTTTAATTGCTTTTCTAATGTCTCTAGTTTTTCGATAATTTGATGTTCTTTCTCCTGATTTCGTTTTTTTGTCACAGATGAAAATTTTATACTTACGTTTCTAACAGTCCCTTTTATCAGCTCCCATAAGGTATTTGGATTACTATTTTTGTTAAGTTCTACTACTGACTGTATTTCGTGTTTGATTTGTGTTTGATACTCTTCTTTTAGCAGTATAGTAGTATTTAGTTTAAAGTATCCAGGTCCTTTGTCTTGTATTTTGTTATCGATAGTTATTTCTATAAGTGAATGATCTGTTTTGTACCCTGGTTTTATTTTGGCTCTATTTATTATGTTACATAGATTTTCTGAAATTAAAAAGTAATCGAGTCTACAAAATATGGCTGGTTTTCCATTTGAGTGCCATGTGTAACGTGTTTGCTCCGGGTGAGATGCTCGCCATATGTCAATTAAGTTACATGAATTTATAATGTTGTTTATTGTGTTTCTGCATTTTGTGTGTGTGTCTTGTTTACCGTTTTTCTTATCTAGTTGTGGATTTAGGATTGTATTAAAGTCTCCTCCTATTATATAATTTTTGTCCAAATTTTGAAGAAGATGCATTTCAAGTTGTTCAAAAAAACTTATGTCATCATTATTTGGGCCATACACATTTATTAAGGTTAATTCTTGGTTATTTATATTAATATCTAATGTACATAGTCTGCCTGGTATTAATTCTTTAAAATCACCGATGTTTACATTGTCCCTATTTTTTATTAAAATACCCAAGCCCTCACTATTTGACTTTGTCCCACTAAAGAAGCTTGTTCCATTCCATTCAGATTTCCATTGAGTTTTTGTTAGTTCACTGGTATGTGTCTCCTGTAGTAAACACACTGTGTAATTATTTTCATCAAACCATTTAAATAGACTTTCTCTTTTATTACTGTTGTTTAAACCTCTGACATTGAGAGAGCATATTGTTTCACACATTTTTATTGTTTGCAAATAGCCTTATTATTTTATTATATAATGGATCTTGCCTATTAAGATGAGAGAGTTGTGTTAAAAACAAGTTTAAAGACATGAATAACATGTATGAAAAAAAATATAGTGCGCGGTCGGTTGTTTCTGTGAATATGCCTTTCGGGTCATTCTTGAAGATAACCCAATTGTTTGGCAGGTTTACTTCAAAACTGATCCTGAGTTTAAACAAAAGTGCCAATGCTTTAGTTATGNAGACTTTTTCTTGTTTACGCGATAAACTCCACAGTTTTCATCTGATTCTTTTCAAACTTGTTCAGTGTCTTTATATTAATGAGGACTCGCACCCTATTGAAAATGGGTAACATCAGAGTAAAAAGTCCAGAATTATCTCCCCTTGAATTTGTATTGGTCCGAGGCGTTTAAGTAGGTTGTTTAATTGGTTGCAATTATTAATTTAAAATTAAATAAAATATAAGCCATCTGATAATTCATTTGGCAAGGATGAAAGGATTTGTGTTTTCAGTATTCCCTTGCATGTTCACTTTCCATTCCATTCCATTGACATTCCAGCCAGTAGAGCGATTCAGGCCCTCATGGGCCTCTTGTTAAAATTTGTGATAATATGTTTTTCTTCTAAAGGACACTCAAACACCTGATCGCCACCATATTTATTTAATGGTAAAAGATTTTCCATTGGCCTTTATTATTTGTGTCTGTCAATCGTTTGACCCAGCTAGCCTTATTCGAATGTATAAAAGCATGTATATCTGTTAAATTCAGTCCACCCTGTTCAATAGGTATAACTAATGTTGTTCTTTTGATTTTTTCAGGTTTTCCATTCCATATAAATTGGAAAATACTTTTAATAATTGTTTGTATTGTGTCATTTTTGGGGGTTGGAAGCATTGTCAGATAGTACATTATTTTGGGCAGCGCAAATGTTTTGACAACAGTGACTTTTCCCATTAATGTTAAGTTTCTGTGTTCTCATTGTTTTAAGCTTCTTGTAAATTCTTGTAATTTTGGTTGAAAATGTTTTTTGCCATATCGAGATTTTCATCATTTGTGAAATACACAAAAATTACATGGAACAATTAATAAGACGTTCATTTTGTTCACAAATGAAATAAAGATGTAAAGTGTTACTTGTCAAGATCTAGAAAACAAAGACCCTACAATAATATGAGGCTAGCTATTTTTGATCATGTACATAACGAAAACAATGATTAATTGTGCAACAAAAAATAAGTTGATGTCAGGCGTATGTTTCAACCAGAACATGTGCATGTTTTCTGCTTCTTATGATCGTTCCTTTCCTACATCGTCCTAGCTCTCATTATTCTTATTCCATGATTGTGTCTTTCTGTCCAGCCAACATCTGAGGATTGCCAATTATTGGCATAACTAACACAGACGTCAATTGCATAGGACATCTTACAAGATGCCGTGTGAGATAAAGGTTATTAGCATTATTTTTTCCTCTTTACAGCTCAGGTTTGTCTGTTGTTAATAGGTAGATAATTCATTCAGATTGTGTGCATGGTAATATGGTTTCTGTTTGTTTAGCCAACCTGTTTTTGCGAAGGGAGATATTACCAGTTTCAGAAATGTCATTTTCCCTTATCGTTGAGACAGACTCATAGAATATAATATGGCAAGAAATGACACCATAGAAACTCTATCAAGTCTCGCTTGTTCTTATGCACTACTTTTATAACATTAAACATACTATACTCATAAAATGATGATCATACCTGTGATTACCACCTTTGAATGGTCAATTCAAAGCATACTACTAGTATATACTGTAACATAGCACATTAATACTGTTGACACAGCCCTATACTATACAGTGTTTGTTTCAATAAGTAATATTCTTTTGAAACCAAAGCAATTGAATATACTAAATTAGTTCAGGTATCGTTAACATTATCTCATATCTGTCTTGATACTCTCTTTAATTTGCAAAGGCAAAATGTAATTTGTAGGGATGTCGTTAAAAACACTACTCCGCCGTTCAATAATTTTTGCTAGTTAACATAATGAAAATGCATATCAATGAGACACAACACGTATTGGTCCACAGCACGTGACTGCTATTCTGAATGAATTTAGCCGTATTAAGTACAGTATTCAAACTTAGAACATACGACTTTTTCAATTTCTTTTATTGAACTCACATACTTTCTGGCCTATATTAGAAATGAGCTAGCTACCTACATTTACAATCGTAAAAGCCATTAACTGGTAATGTTTTGCAATCTTTAAGAATTATGAAGAAAACTAAGCACAATAGCAGATTCGTATCTCTTCTTGTTATAACAAACCGTTAGAAAGTAAACGGCGGATGGGAGGGTCGTGTATATTGGCATTACCGTGGGCGTCTTCCGTCTATCTAACTGACTGTTTACCATACACAAGCAAACAATACCGTTCCAAAAACTATATCATTGAGACATTATTGTTGAAATTATTGTATTAAATTTATCCACTACTTTCAAAACATAACATCAATTATAATAATACAATGATTTACACTGGGATCACTGCATTAAAACGGTGAATGCAAAGGATTGGGATTAAACTCGGTTTGACAATTATTCCAAAATGATTATCAAATACAATGAACGTCTGAAACGATTAAAAATCAAATGTACCTTTTAAGACAGAAAATGAACACACGAATACCAATACCTGACGCGTGAATCGAATACTACAAACATACATTTAGTTTATTAGTGTCGTTCGTATCGGAAATCTATTTAAAACGATTAGGATAAAGGTTTTTAAGTTAGAAGTATGCAAAAAAATATGTTCCGTCTAAGAAACATACTTTAATATAAAGTAAGAAATGTATCCAAAGAACATTGTCAAATAACGTAGGTGTAAAAAAGATCGTTAATAATCCACATACTACGAAATATCTCTACTGCATACAACGTCCAAGGACTGAAATGAGACAACATTAAAGATATGAGCCTCGCTCTGTGAAAAGGAAGTTTAATTCATGTGCGTAAAAAGTCGTCCCAGATTAACCCGTGCAATCCGCACAGGCTAATCAGGTCGACAATTTTCACCTTAACTGGATTTTTGCTAAGCAGAGACTTTTTTTTTTAATTAAATTGTCAAAAGGGCGGGAAGTTTCGTTTCTGATAAACCAGTGCGAGCTGCAAAGCTAACCTGGGATGACTCTTTCCGCACATGCATTAAACCCCCTTTTCACAGAGTGAGGCTCATATGTATGAGGATACCTTTTACTGCCTACACACAATATAAATCAAACACATGTATTATTATTAAAAAAGCAAACAATTTAACGTTATAAAACGTTTTTTTCTTAATTCAGTCTTCATGGGCTTATTTGTATAATGTACGTGAAAAGTATTTAAGACTTTTACTGTACTTGGTATCTATCAAATACTTATACTTCTTAAACATGTCTATTAGTCTTGGGAATAGTGAACATTCATTGTCTGTCGGTAGTTAAGATATTATGTCGTTGTTATCTTGGTATGGGGATGGGTAATCCAGTCGTTAATCTGGGACTCATAAGAGTAATATCCGTATCGATCATATATCTTGTTTAGGGTTTGGTCTGGTCATAGGTTATGCAGTCATGCGCTCCCAACTTGGATCAAGTGTGTACTTAGGAATAGTTAACCGCTTTATTCGGCTTAGCTTGCCAAAGCCAATTAGTGACCGTTGTTCAATGTAAAAAAACACACAACACGTTTCAATTTACGGGCCTATTATCCTGAAGTTAACCATACCATTTTATTTTAAGCATTTTGTCTTGGAACACAAAACACTCAAGGGTAAAAAAATCAAAAAGTAATTGTACCGTAAGCGACCAGTATATATGTACATTGACCATATAACAGAAAGTGTTCCATATTTAAACATCAACTAATTGTGAATTCCTTTAAAAAGGTCACCTGACATGAAAACAAGTGCAATTTTAGTTTGGTATCACTTCTAATTATTCAACATGATTTCATATAATAAGGACCAAAATCAAATGAAATGCACTATAACATTCATCTTATATTTAGAAGCATGCGTCAGTTCATGTGACGCACATTTATTTGTCCCCATTGCAATAAAAGATCGACTTTCATTTGCGAATATGCTCTCACACTGCTTGCCATGTGCTGTTGGTAGCATTCACGTTGACACAAAATGTAATACGTGTCAGTTAAAGGAAATAGTTATATCCTGATGGTTAACAACATTTGTTTTCCGTAATGTTATACTGAGCTAATATTTGTATTAACCTGATTCGTTATTTTCTCTAATGATATATTGTTCAATATTAATAGTTAAAAGTACTTCAACCTTAAATATATCACACAAGTTAAATGTCCACGTATGCTTTTACACCACTAACAATCTGTTTTGTTTTGAACGCGGAAATACTTCAGTTTCCGCGTTATGTCTTCCGTGTTACATCTGTCATTCAAGTGAATAGTACTGTTGTAAGTGTGAGGTTAGGAGCTACATAAAACAGGTTTAAACCCAATATGCTTTGCATTGACCGTTCACACATGCCGTCACAATTGTATTCATTTCGAGTGTGTGTCTTTTCTACTACAATTGTTTTGCGCCTCATTGTTTGGCAGTCGTCTCCTTGCCATAAATAAGGGACCTCATGGTATATTACGGGTTATCTCCTGGGGAAGCTGAAGGTTTTATTTGCGTGTTATATTGTTCATTACACTCATTGGATATCAGTTAATGGATATGTTTGTTGCTTTGTTAAGATTTATCAGGGGAATAGAACAAGTCTTTTATTAAAATTACTTTCAATTTTGCGCGCCGTTGTCTCTTTATTATGAATGTGGAAATCTCGTGAGATGACGCAAATTCTGTAAGCGTCTTATCAATGTCGTAGTCGCGTTTAATGTATAGTCTTAGCAACAAAACAGCAGCAAATTATATGATTTGTTTTTGTATTTGAATAATAATTTCATTACAAGGCAAACGCCGACTATATTACCATACAAATGGATGCAGTGAATGTCAAATGTCATGCAAGCTCGGAATAAAAACTCATTTGTGTCATCAGAAGATCTTACGATTTAATTTCACTTGATTCCGTTTCCGTGAGTGTTACTACTGCAGGAAATCTGTTTTGAATGACAGTAGTGACTCATTCAATAATCTAATAGAATTGCTAACCCTTTTTTGGAATGGCATCGGGCCTCAAACTAAACAAAAGTAAATGCACTGTGCTACGAGTAGGTATATTCAAACAAAGTAATATTTATTTTAAAAACGAAATGAAATTCATCTGGACATCAGATGAAGCAGCAATATTGGGAATAACTTTTACAAAAAATTAAAATAAAACAGTTCTAAAAAACATATTGCCTAAATTACAACAATTTAAAAATTGTTTAAAATCATGGCAGCATCGTAAACTTACACTTATCGGAAAAAACACCGTGTTAAAAACGTTTGCACTCCCTAAATTAATTTATACACTCACAGTTCTCCCAAACCTACCAAATGATATAATTAAAGAAATAAAATCAGAAATATTTAATTTCATATGGGACGGTAAACCTGATAAAATTAAGCGAACTCAATTAATTCAATCAGTAGAATATGGGGGTATCCGACTAACGGACATAGATTTATTCCTGAATGCAATCAAATGCAGTTGGGTTAAACGATATCTAGATAGTACCAATACGAGTAAATGGAAATTATTCTACCAGAAAATTCTAATAACATATGGTGATTCCCTAATTTTTGAATGTAATATCGACAATAATATTTGAGATGAAATTTCCACCCAAAACATATTTCTATATAATGTTCTATCGGCATGGTGTAAAGTTACTCATAATTTAGAAACCAAAATAAAAAGTAAAACCATTTTATGGAACAATAAAGACATAACCATAGCACCAAGACGTTTTTCTATAAACATTGGTTTGAACGAAACATAAAATATGTAGATCAATTGTACGACTACAGGATAAACGACTTCTATCCTTTTGATTATTTATGCTGCATATTCGGAATACCTTCAAGTAATTTCCTGATGTACTACACATTGATCAAAAGTATACCCATACATATTAAAGCTGTAACAAATACAAATAACCCACCAAATACTCAAAAAACATTCATAGAAAACATAATTGCAAAAACAAAACAAAAACAAACAAAATATTTTACGCGCTTCAAATTAAAAACCATGCCGAAACCTCTAAAGCTCAAACTAAATGGCAAAACCTTATTGGAGAAACAGAATTGAATTGGGAACAAATATTCATCATGCCATATAAATCAACTACTGATAGCACACTAAGAAATTTTCAATATAAATACATTCAGAGAATCATAGCTACAAATAAATATCTTTTTAAGTGCAACCTATCCAACACAAATCTATGTGATATATGTAGTGAACATATTGCAACAATGGAACGCCTTTTCTGGGAGTGTATTATTCAAACATATTCAAACTCTATGGAATCAATTGACAACCTTTCTAGAGAAAGAAAAAATTAAATGTTAAACTATCTCTCTTAGACATCAGTCTAGGAGTAAATACCTTAACAATACCAGAGGTTTATAACACCGTAAACTACATAATAATATTAATGCAATATTTCATATTCGGCATGAAGTACAGAAAACAAACACATACAATGAACTGTTTTATCAATTATTTAAAACTTAAGATTCAGATTGAAAAAGAAATCGCCCTCAGCAATGATGAACTTCACATATTTGAACATAAATGGAAACACATTAAACTTTCATAAACAAGTCCAGTATTTGCTTTTCTACCCACTTTATGCAACCCACCTTTACTCTCTTTTTTTAAATCTAAAGGAAACCACAAGGTCAAAAAGTATAATTATATTAGCATATCTTGTTTAACATGTTTGAATATTACTGTTGCATGACCTCTTTTTGTTTTATGATCATATACATGTATACATTGTATGTCTTATATTGAATAAAAAAAGGAAATCTGTTTTTTTAATTATGTGGTCAAAACAGAATGCATGGATTCGGCTTTCTGTGCATATATACCACATTGTATATAATATTCTTTGTTTAAGAGAACGCTTCGACTCAAATTTCACAACGGAGCGCCGAATGTCAGTAGCAAACATTGAACTAATGCATTAAAAGACAGTTAAGCTGTAAAGAAAATAACATCTTGTAGTTGACTAAGATTATTTTCAGGAACTATACAATTTATGTCAGCTATGTTGATTTACACATGAAATGATAAACGTCAGTAGCTAGGCTATTGTTGTTGTGCTGTAGTTTTTTTAATAAAAGTAACTAACTGACATTGACTGGATTTGCTAATTGGTCTTAAATATTTAGTTTTTTCTCAAACGTGATCACACTCAGTACACTTTCAAGATAACAAACCAAAAATCATGATGGAACAAATGAACGTACAATAACCTTATTGTCACATCTCCAGTAATACTCTATATCTTTTCTGCTTAATACATAGTATTTGCTATAACTTATGCTTTACTGTTGCTTATATTGTTAACACATGTTACGTAGTGTCCTATTTGAAGAGACAGTGACACCTATATTACTTCTCTAATTGGTATGATACCATAATGAATACGTTATTGCCACGTGTTATCATAAAATAGTTGTACTCATGGTGGGGGGATAAAAATGGTCAAGTTTTCATACAAGACTTTAATCTAATAATTTCTCAGAAAAGGTTTGGCAGCAATACATCGACTGCCAGACTCGCGAAAAGAACACTAGTCTAAATGGCACTGTTTCTCATAAGCGACATTTTACTAATATCATGATATTATCATTAAGGTTTATGTAAAAATTAAATTTGTTTATGAAGAAATAAATGAAGAAATTATACAAATAAACAAGCTCATCGCGAGTGTCTTATTTTGTTTCTTTAAAAATGTATTGATAATATTGGTCCTTACAATGGAATGTGAAACTAGTAGTTGAGTAGATGTGCAATGCACAAGAACCATTTCTATTGCTTCTAAACTTTGAGAGTTATGACAATGTGTTTATATAAAACATTAACATTTAAAATGGGTGTATTTTGCAAACCTGGTATTTACTTCACATTTCATATGTAGAACGATATCCATGGTTGGAAGGGCAGTGTAATAGAACCATAACTCCTGCGTTTAAAATAGTCACAGTTATAAGCATTCTAAACTGTGCCCTACTGCAGGAGAAATAAAAACAATTATATCAAGGGTAGACTTTAAAACACTGTATACATTTTAGAAACATCAATAAGAAATTGTATATTAATTAAATCTTAGAAAACAAAACTGGCATGCGTTATATGTTTTGTGAGATACAGAAAAGCGATGATTTTGACTCATATTCGACCTCCTCATGTGATGTTATGAATTATGGGAGAGGATTTTTATGAAGGATGTTAATAAAAATAATGTTTACAATTAATGATTCCCATCCAAGCAGTCATTGATTGTATAGTTGTTATGTAAGCTGTCGTGTGATGCAATTACGTGTTTATTCGCATGTTATGAATTGACCGGTTGAGAGTTTCCAATCAGTGATTTGCCAATCACTGGTTTACATTCGTATGCAGAACAGGCCGTGATATTCCGTTAGGTACTGCGACTTGTATGAATGCTGGAATTATATTCATAGCGAACAATTCGTCTCAGAATTGTCTCCCAGTACCAACTTGTCAGAAATGCATGCATGTATAGAAACGGCATTATCATGANTTATTGAAAGTTGAAGAATTATGAAAGTAGTGTAAATATCAAAAGTTTTAATGGATTTTGTCGATAAAGCTCATAAAAAATATGTGAATGGAGCGTTTCTTATCCCAGTGCCAAACACTCATATTAAACTAAGTGTAACATATGCCTTATAAATCTAGTAATGTCTCAGTGTATATAAATAATTATTGCATGACACCAAAGAATTAAGAACAAACAAATCCCTTGATATTTTTTACATATAGCATATTTGAAAGAAAACAAATCATACACTGCCATTAATATCATTCATTTAACACACCACTTAAATACAAACACAAATAATATGGGATATATTTTTAATTATTCTAAAATTAACTTACATAAATTATCCAAATCACATTGATTGTCATTAAAAACTTCGCTAACGTAAGTAGATAGACTACATTACATGACACGTATCTGTTATATGATGTGCCTGACTTTTTGCAGACAGGCGAAATTTTGGAAATCAAAATACAATACTTTAAAGCATGTGTGCCAACTCCTATTATTATAGCATGGGTTCCTTCATATGCACGCCTTTTATTTAGCAAGGCATGTACTTGTGAACACTTTATTTAGTTTTTGGAGTAAAGCTATTCCATATGTTAAGTTTGGGAGCCATAAACAGGTTAATACAGGACAGGACTTTCTCTTATGTTTGTGATTGTCTTGTGCTTTTATCTTGTATCTTGCTGTTGGGAAAATAGGTCACTTGCCAAAATGAAGCACCCCGTAATGATGATTACATTTATCCCCTGCTAATGCAACTGGGGCTTTATATTGTCTATTTTAAATATAGAAAGCAGTTATGTATTAAAAGAAAAAGAATTATACCATGCGTACCCGTTGTATTTGTGGTAATTTTTAACCTATGATAAGGTATGATAGTTTACCTCTAAGTACTCGGGTATCATTAACGTGTAATATGCCTTTGCTCCTGAAAACACTGCCCTTAGCTAATTCAGAAATGAAAGCAGCGGGTATATAATACAGTGGACGAACATAACACACTTCTTGTAGAAATATTTACCGGTCATTTATCACAGGTTGCTGTCAGTATAATTATTTGATGGCTATAACGGAAATTTGGAATGTGGGACGCTTGTCTCATTTTCAAAGATTTATTGGGTTAATGCACGACCCCAAAGAACCGCCAATTAAAAACTCATTACTATTAATTACCTAAGGTCATAAATATAAGTAATAAACACCACATATGTTTTTTTTTTATTTGACGTGATATGGAAATTTAATGTGATGAAACCAGGTGGCTTAGGCTGAGGTTGCATGTATTTGTGATATGCCTATGGTGTCCTGTCCAGTTTGCTTTCAAATATGTGTGTACATCTTGTGATTGTCTGTGAGCCTTGGTTATTAAAAAGCAGCTAACTTCAATATTTACAATCCAATTCGTTCTATTGTTACGAACATATATCAGACAAGCAAATGCATGGCTTGGAACAACACATTTTTAAAGCCCCCCTTCTATTACAATTGCAAATTTACGGAAGTCAATAAAAGCACATGTGGTATTTCTAGTGCACTCAAAGCAATCATTAAAATCATTATATGTCTTTGATAACACAAACGTTAAAATTGCACATGCCCGCAAAATAATTGTTCCATTGGTTAGTTAAATTGGTTTAGCAATAAATCACTTGATAAATAGATTGGATGTCTCATTTATCAGTAAGATGAAAATTATTCAACTATCCTAGCTGAACGTGTATCGGTTAGCAACATATGAATTTTAACTCCCAAATAATTTATATGCTCTTAATTTGTATACGCAATATCAAATTTCATTTCACTCGCGATTATAATCGAGCATATTTTTTATAAACACTCGTTAACTCAAAACCGATAGATCACTCATTCGAAACACATTTTCGTTTGCTTGCCAAACTTGTAATGGATCTAAATAGAGGACATAACGCATCATTGCGCAAACTTTACATGAGGTGTGTAGACAATTTCCTGATGCATTTAAGGAGCATTTCATTCCAATCGGAAACTATTTAACTTCCAGATTGGTGATATTCAATGTGTTACGGGAACATACTTGTCATTAACTCGTTTTGTGATAATAATATTTAAATAAAATTTAAGAAAATAATGTATTATTTATATATATTAGTTAAGTATGTGATTGGAAATCGTGTATCTATCATATACAATAAGTTTGCAAGGTATAATCTTGTAGTTTTAATGTTGGACAAATTGTTATAGTTCTGTATATTTGTTTAACATATTAATGACATTTTCAACTAAATTTAACAATATTTAGATAAATATGTGCATGTTAAATATATCCGTGTAGTATTAAATGGAGACTACAGAAGACGTTAGAAGAGCGATCAACCTAAATATTGCAAGTGCGCATTTAAGAATAATTGGTTTCACCTTTCCACAAATGTATAGAAAATCGGTGAACACAATCATTATGAAATAGTGCGTTATCTTATTGACAGTGTTATCAATAGAACGTTATCTTATAATTGAAAGTGTGAGTCCGTAGCTATAGAAGTGATTTTATTTCTATCATAACAGCAATTTTGTCTTGCAAAATAATTAAATCGATCCATATTACAATAGGTCATAATGAACTTGTGATTAAGTTTTCGGATAGAGAGTAATACATGAAACATAAATGGTAATTTATGAACCTATATATGAACCTATAGTGTGATATATATTTCCTATTCAAGTCACGGATCGGAATGACCAGTGAATAAATCAACTTCGATAGTAATATATATTGTCAGTTTGCACTTGAAGCGCCCTATTTACGAGCGGAAAAGGACATTCAATGCATATGAGGTATATTGATGTATGATCCCCCGATATTTGGTTAATATTCTCACGAAGTCCGGCTTTTCAAGGTTATTGATTAATGGAAATCATCTCCGAAATAAGGCGTTCTGAATCCGGAGTGTCAGCGCAAGATGTAATTGCCATTCCCGACCTTTCAAATAACGACCATCAAGTTACTGGACGTAATTCTAAAATACCAAACTAAGTATATGTACTGCTTATTCGAAGCCTTCAATTTCTTAATTGTCATTTTATGTTGACGTGCGACAGTTATTTCTCAAAATGTCATTGCATTTACATGGGTGTTATTTTGGAGGATGTTGTTGTCTTAAGTATTGTTTCGCAAAATCTGTGTTGTTGTACTTGTTTATACATTTTGTCGCGTGAAAATTGAAAACAAAAACATTTGTAATAAAGTTACACATGTCCCAATTTTTAAGTTAAAAATATTTAAATATGTAAACCATGCATTGTATAATAGTTTAATAAAAGTTAGTTTTAAATAATGCAGTTTACTGCCAAAAACTGTTAAACTTTTAAATCTCCCTTTAACTTTAATGCCTATGCCTTCAAATTTATTGTCTCTAGCTTGTTCTGGTATATGGACAAGATTGTACCACGGATGATAAAAATATTTTATGAGAAAATATGCAACGCAATGAGAGAGCATTTTCGATCCTTCCGTTTATAACATATACAATTATTAAATGAACTCATAATAATGACTTTAATTGTTAGTGTTAACAGTTTTGTCGGTCATATTAATAATTTCATGGTAGAACTTATATTTGACTATACTTTGTTTTTTAAATGAAGATCTATCAGCTGCTGATTTCCAGATGAAAAAATAAGATAATCCACAAAGAAAAATCAACACAAATTAGAAATCCTTTGACAGTATATACTAACAAGAAAAACAACCTTATAGTTTAGAAAAAGAATATACACAGTTTTAAATATCGACATCAACATTAATCTTAGTACAACATACACTTTAGGGGGTTTGGGGAAGTTAAGCCAGGATTTGATCTCCAATAATATATGGTTGATGATTGTTCCTTAAACTGTACAGGCAAATACAATCTTATGATGGATATTATAAATACCGTTCTTGGTTGTATTTGCAATTATTAAACATGAATATCTCCATTTAAACTTATTTATATGTGGGTCAAAACGAAGTAACACAACCGATACAATATATTGAAAAAAAAAAACATGTACGCTAAATAAAATTGAAAAATGCTTTACTGAATGTCCGGAGGGCGAATTTTATAAAGTCCATTTAAGAGATAAAATGTACAAGGTTTGCGTTTTCAACTAAAGAAGGTCCTTAAGTAAATAATTTTGTCAAAGTACGTGTATTAATACATCTGTATATCCTGCCCTTGAGTTCATTCCCATTGCGTGACCAGTTTTGATCCCAGTAGAACGAAATACAAAACTTGATAGTGCGCATGTAAACAATGTTACATTCGAATTATTTCATCTTTGAAAGTGTTTGTGTAAGTCTGTGTAACTCATTTAACCCATGAAGCGTGGCCCGTTTTAGCACACCCAGGTATTATTTAAATAAACTTAACTTAGTAGAAGAGCGCTATACCATGTCATATACCAAATATAATAGCCATTGGTCATATGCTATCGAAGGTCCATATTAAACATTTAATTCACCGAGATCGGCAAATTTCTATCCAAGGGGCATGACTTAAACAGACATGGAAGATGGCCGTTGCAGTAAGTCAATCAATTACTTAATCGATTATTCATTTGTTCATTCCATCAAACAGCTCATCACTAAATAATTACATGAATTAATATATAAAATAAATTAATGAATACATAAGTAAATACATGTTTTTCGACGGCATGCTCAAGAAATAATATATCAATTACCAAATTTTACCAAAAACGTGTGTTCATTTTATTAGTTTCATTACCGCCTGCCACATGTGTAACAGTGTATGCAAACATGCCATTAATTCAAAAGTGGCCGGTTTATTTCTTAATGAGGAATGCAACATGATTCTTAATAAGATGGAAGGAACGTGGCCTCAATTGGTAACTTGATCAATGGGCGTATTGAGTGCCACATTGGGAACATGTTTATCCACTTTTGAGCTTAACCCACTTAGGAATGACCGCTTTGTTTATAAATGGACTTTGGAATATATGTGATAGACTGATATATTAATGATTTAACATTTTTGTGAGAAGTGCCCTATAAACCAAAGCAATACTCATTGGTAACACTGTTTCAAGGCAGAGTTTGGTATGTCTTGGTTGCTGATACCAGGTGTAACTATATCTTGAAGATAGTGTCCCTTTACACTAGTTTATCCTTTCATCCTATAATTTGTTATGTGTTAATTGTGTATGTTTATATTTTATACTCGTAACAAACAATTAAATCCAGAAACGCTATTAGGAGTTACAACTTTGTTTCATCCAATACTAATATATAATAATACATCACCAATAAACATAAAATGATCAAGGCTGCGATCACCGCCTTGGACCAGTCAATTCAAGGCATAGGGTTTTAAACATGTTTTTGGGCCTGCCGAACGTCACACGTATCCTATTATTAACTACAAACTACAAGCGCGTCTCAAACGATCTAAAACAAATCCATGCAGACACAACACATATCATGAATTCCAACACGTGACGAGTGAATACTACACCTGTAATGTTAGTGTACAAGTGTCATAAGTATCGGATCTCTATAAATACGATACTATGATATGTGTAAAGTTTATTTGTATGCAGAGAAATACGGTATATCTATAAAAGGATGCTTAACTATAAAGTGTCAAACCAACTAGTTGTAAGAGATGGTAAATGTGTTTCAAACAACACAAACGAGCTCTTACTGCTTACAGCTTAAGACTGAAATATGACAATATAATTGATCGAAACTTAGTTTACTGCCATCTTTTTTGCTGAATAGAAGTTACTTAATTGTTTATATATTTAAAGACATACACAGACATTATAATATTTTAACAAGTATTCATGACATTCAATGTACATTTTTAAATAAAACGATTTTGCTTCTTTTTATTTTATTGTTTAGATTCTGTCACCGTTATTAATATATATTTTTACCAAAATAAATGTTTTTTTGAAATCACATGGCCCCAATGTGTTATTTCGTAATTTATATAATACCCTAGTGTAATCCTCTACACCATATTCTTAAATTATCCCATGTGGTAATCAAATGTCAACACCCTCGTCGTCAAAATATTAATTTAAACTAAAATAACAAAATAAGTCAATCAGTATTTTCGTCTGAAACCACAAAGCCCAAATGTAAAAACCGCCCACGGCCATGTTTTTTTAAGCAGCTTGCTTTCCGAGATATCACTACACCAGTCTATATAGTTTTTTTTATATTTAGGACATGATAGGTTGAAATAATACTTATTTCAACACCGATTATCATTTTTTAAGTATATATACATTATGAATGTAAACCTTTAAGAATTTAGATAACTTCAATGTAGTCAGAGGACTTTTTACTATGCCATTTCTCCTAAAGACATAGCCCATTGCTGATTATAGAAGCGGAAGCAGCGGTAATATGAGTTATGGGCTAAACAACATATTTTGTTAAGTTATACTTGCAATTTCAAGATTGCACTATTTTTACTGGTGGGTTATAGCGAAGTATATACTGGGGAATGGTAAGGTAAGAGTTGTCTAAAAAATGAATGACACTTCAAAGACTGATAATACAAAACATAGAGCTATTCTTTTTCCGGAGGTGAAATGTCACTTATAAAAACAATCACTATGGCGTAATCTGACACTATTCTGTACAGTACACTACATTATAATAGTACAATATGCCATAACAATTATAATATTACCACACTGCATAATTGCAATTAAGGTGCAGCATTGAAATGTGTTGTAACCAGGATTGAAAGGAATACAACAACAATGGTAGCAAAATTAAATCCTGACCATCTATAATCTAACTTGACATAACACGTTATTCAATAAATAATTATATATCTTAAGACCACAGTTTCTCTAAGTCAGCCAGGTGTGGGTCACACAGACTATGAAGTCTTGATAGCTGATTCGCGTACAGACTCTTTAAACACTGGTCATTGTGGCTGTCCAGCAATAAATTCAATAAATAATCATATATCTTTAGACCACACTATCTCTCAGTAAGCCAGGTGCGGGTAACACATACTGTGAAGCCTAAATAGCTGATTCGCGTACATACTCTTTCAAAACTGGTCATTGTGGCTATCCAGCAGTCAAGAAATGCAGACACATATCTGCAAATATTTGAAATTATGTATTCCGTTTATATATATCTAACTGCTTCAATTGTTATAAACCAGATGCCTGCTTCAATCCAATCTGCACATAGTTGTACGCGTATAATGTTTGGAATTAGTTTATCATCTGTCTATCATAGGCCTTAGCATAGACCAGATCGTCCACATGATTCTCATACGTTGAAACCGGGCGAACGTTACATATCTCTACAGTTATCTTTTATATTGACATGTATATAAATGAGGGTCGATACTAAGTTTTATACGTGCAAAAGTATATGATTAAAAACAAATCACAATGATTGTGTTTAAACTTTAAACACTTTACGTTTTGTTCGACCATTTCCTCTTCACCGGATGTGTTAATAAACGTCGTTGTATGATTAGAATTAAGGGCAACACTATAGGTAGATTCACCGATACCGTTCTAGTTAAATATGTTGCAATTTACTTGTTTGAAGTCGATGTCATTATGTCTACTTCTCTTTGCGCTTCACGTCAAACATGTTAATTGCTTGTGCGCTCATCGATAATGAGACTCTCATTTTTGCACTGATGTAATGGCGGAAGGTAGCTAAACGTAACATTTGCGGCGATCAAGTTATTGATTTTGGAATCGTCTACATTTGGTTTCGAAAATTATAACCTCTAAGAGCAAGCTTGTACCATTGATTTATCTGCAAACTTGATAATTAAAACAACCTAAACACATGTAGTTGCATTTGCGTGTTCATTTGTTGAGAACGTAAATATACCCTTCAAGTATAATAACTATATTTATGTATGTGTTTTACAATTTTAATTGTTTTACCATTGTTTTTACTTAAGTATTGGTTTTTTCCTTTATAAAATTATTGGTAAATTCAAAAACTAAGTAAACGCTAAGTAAATACAGATACGAATTAAAATCTTCAAACATGGTATGTCTTTTCGATGCAAATAATGAGTTTTATTTGATTTTATATATACGTATTTATCACATGCTATACCTTGTTTTCACTGTAATACAGACATTACGTATTTTTTATATTACACATGTGTAATACAACATTTTAAAGCGTTTTCATTGGCTACAGAATCAATAACTAGCCAATCGCATGGCTTTATTTTGGTGAAATGACGTCGTCAACATGAAATGATGTCACGATAGTAAACAACTTTTAGATCTATCAGCATTACTAACAAAATTCCCGAACTCGTTTAATACAATATGGTATGATATGACAACTCATGTCATATCCTATATATATGTATACCATTCACTTCCTTTTTATCAAAAAAGTGTCATTACATGTATGATAATATTGAAAGCGAGTCAAATGATCTTTTTTCAAGTCTTAACAATTGGAGGCCTCGTAAAATTTATTGGTACCGTTGTAGAAACACAATGTAATCGATGCTCCTAGTTTCATGTTCCTTCCATTAATAATATTGTCATTATGAGGCAATCTGCGATAATGTTACTCTTCAACTGGATTCCAATTTAAGCCAATGCAGTTTTCAATGGAAACTCATAAGTGGTATTATAAGATACAAAATATTCCCATTCCACCGAATGGAAGTTTGATTAAGGGAATTCCGTCAGTGCAAAAATCGATGTATTCATTAGTATAATGTTGTTATTAAGTAAATAAGAATCATTTGAATCCGGAATGATATCTGAGACGGTTTTATCAACCTTGAGTGTAAAATTTAATTTTGTAATAATCTGTTGTAGTTTTTTAACTGTGTTAGTGTTATGGCATTGTATGTTACAAAATGAACACTTAAAGTAATTGAAATATTATCTGCTGGCCTCAAGATTTGACCATATATGTTATTAAGAAACTTGACCAACAACAAGCAGTTCATGCTATATATTAAATTATATAGAACTGATCTAATCATTATTTTTCATCATTTGCAGTCAAGTAATTGTTCAACATATAAAAATTCCAGCAGCAGCATTGATTTGGTAGAATTTGTTACGATATGTATGCATTATTTCTCAAGTGCAAACCGAGGGAGTATTTGTTAAAAGACATGCAAGAATAATGTTATGATAATACAATGTGAATATGGTTTCTTTTTATGGTTTGATATTTCAAACCTTGTTTAAACCTTGTTCATCATTAATAATATCAAGTTTACATTTATTTCAGGTGTTCATGGCATCGTCTTTTTAAAAGCATAAGCACGCGTACACAAACGATTTTGTCTAGCGTTGTGTACCAAGAAGTTTGTTTTAACACTGCTTTCTTTCGCATACTCTCTGTACATGGTTTATCGCAGTTGCAAGACGTGATGAAAATATTGGCTTATGTTTGGCGGTGTGACTGACATGACAAAGCGTCGTAAAACTGACCAGCTTGCTGATGTCCAATAATCCGAAAACAATTTGATAGTTCAGTCAATAAACCATGTAGGAGCCTCATGTTGACAGTATTATGGAGAGCATGTTTATACAGTAATGTTGATAGATTGTCGTGAGATGATTTCTTGCCTGCAAAACAACATAAGGAAGCTAATATAATTTCTTTCCCCTGCAGGCAGTGTTATTAGTTTGTTGACCAATTTGGAACAACACGAGATCATGTATACATAAATAATTTACATCTTCATGTTCTTAATCATTTTATTGTCCCTATATTAAGTTAAACAATTCAACACATTTTCGAAGCATAGTTTGTTATCAAACTCGGTTCTATTTTCACAGAATGAGCTTTAAATTTGGATTTTGGATTTAAATCGGTTTTAAGTCTCCCAAAGGTACCCATGGGATGCAAGAATTGTCAAGTGTCATTCGTTTTTTAAATACAACCACACGCGTGGTACCTGACTAACATACATTAGAACTAGGATTATTGTAGCTGAATTATTACATACTAGATGTCAAGTGCTAAAATCGTTGTCCTTATTTAAGAACACTTCAAGAAAATACCATTATTTTCAAATTGCATTTAGTATGTTTATGAAAAAAATACTTGTTTGTATGTTTATGCAATAATAACGTGTACACTATTTACATTTAATGTGAACATTGCATTATATACAACAAATATTCATGTTTTTAACACACACATTGTTTATACCTGTTTCTATACATTAATAGGCGTGTATGAAACGGTAATAAGATTGAAAATACTTTGTCATTTGTTTCAATTTAATTTTTCATAATTTGCCTGGAATGGTTTCAACTACAATGTCATGTTTGACTACTATCAATAAAATTGTGACAATTTTAAAACTGATATCATTGTAAACTATGTTAATTGCAGAGGCATTAATGTGGCAGATCCATTTTGAATAAACAAAAATAAATATACTATTTAAATGGATTTATTTTCATGAACATACACAAAATGTAGTATTTGAAGTTCTGCTGATATGTAGCATCGGATATGCGGCTTTATTATTTTAACTAACAAGTACAATTAAAGGAGTCCTCATTTTCTACCGCCGTTCTGATGGTTTGTTATGACAAGAATAATTGCATAGACATGATTGATTCATCACATGGCCTTGCTGAGTGTGAAAGCACTAAACATATCTGACATGCCGGCCGCACATGAGCTTTATGAATCTTAAATTGCTTTAGTTGTTATAAGTAAAATACAATTCAAGGAGGACATTTATCAAGATTAATTGACATTGCCATGATATTTGGTACTTATATACTTATATAATTTCAAGAGGCAATACGCATACAAAGGTTTCACGAGTTTTCCATGAATCGAATAATCATGTTGTAGCAGGAAATACTTACTTAAATGAATTGTACGGAGTGTATCGGAGAGTGGGTCACTATTGCCCTACTTAAGTAATTACAAATGAAACATTTATGTCGCAGAAGGGTTTTTTGTTAAAGTGCTGCTGCTCTTTATATAACCAAGCATCTTAGTGATTGATAATTGACAGCTTTATACAAGGTTTGTTGCATAGCGATGTTAACCTGAAACTTGAACTAAAAGTGCAATATTATATTTATTTTATTTACTGGAATCGCTCCGGAAATATGTCCGTTTATCACAGTGTTGTCCTCTACAATATATTCTTAAATTTTCCCCTGTTGTAAACAAATGTCAACTCCGCCGTCGTCATAATATTAATTGAGACTTATATATCAAAAACACGTTATAAGTATTTTTCATCGGAAACCACAAAGCTCAAAGGTCAAAACTGCCCACGCCCAACTGTTTTTTTTTTAGCATTTAGCATCTTGCTTTCGGAGATATCACTATCGCAAATCTGCACGGTTCTTTCTATAGTTAGGGCATACCATCTTAATATTAATTTCAACGCCGATTATCTTTTTTCAAGTATATTTACATTATGAAGGTTAACGTTTTAGAATTTAGATAACTTCAAAGTTGTCACAGGACTTGTATAATTTTTGCTATTATGCCATGGCTCGTAAATAGAAAGACCGTTGCTGATTACAGAAGCGGATTCAGCGGTTATATGTGCTATTGCCAGAACGAACATGTATAATTGCAATTAAATGATTTCATTATTTTAACTGGTGCGTTATAGCGAACTGTATAATTGGGAATGGTAATTCCCAGAGTTTTTTAAAAAATGGATGACAATTCAAAGACTGAAAATACAAAACATACAACTAAGCTTTTACCGAAGGTGAAATGCTATCTTACACTATTTATTTACAGTACACAACAGTATAAATTAAATGCAGAAACATATATGCAAATATTTGAAATTATGTATGCAGTTTATATATATATCTAACCGCGTCAAGTGTTAAAAACAAGATGACCTCTGTAATCCAATCTGCATATAGTTGTATTCGTACAATTCTTGCGATGCGTTTATCATCTTTCCATCATAGTCCTTAGCATGGATCAGGTAGAATACATGGTTCTCATATTTTGCAACCGGGCGAACGGTACCAACATCTGAACTTATCTATTACATTGACATTTATATGATTGGGTCGATAATAAATTTATGATTACAAATAAATCACAATGATCGTGTTAAAATACATTATTTTTAGTTCGCCCATTTCCTCTTAACCGGATGTTTTAATAAAATGCATACATGACCGTTTTATAATTAGAATTACAGGTCAACAATAAAGGTAGATTCACCAATACTGTTCTAGTTACAATATTTACCAATTAATTCTTTTGAAGTTGATGTCATTACGTCTTCTTTTCTTTGCGCTTCACGTCTTAACTATTAATTGCTTGAGCGCTCATCGATAATGAGCCTCACATGTTTGCACTGCTGTAATGGCGGATGGTTTAGATCGCCGTGGCGTAGTGTGTATGGTGTCCGCCTAGCAATTGGGAGGTCACGGGTTCGAACTCCACTGGGAGCGTTCCTTCGATCTCCCTTAAAGACACCCAGTACTTGTTCTAGTCCCAGGAAACGGACTCGATGCAATCGAGCTAAAATAAATATGTTTTAGCTCATGGCGGATGGTAACGTAACACAACATTGGCGGCGGTCAAGTTATTGTTTTTTGCTTGTCTACATTTTGTTTCGAAAATTATTGTGGCGATGGGATGTTGCTCTAACTTGTCTTTACTCACTGTATATTTATTAAAGTCGGTCAATTCCTGTTGAAAAACATACTGTATATAATTTTCATACGTGATAAATGTTAGTACTAAACAACACATACTTTTTATGCCATTGACAATAGTATGTAGATAATTTGTATCAGTGTAAATAACAAGAATTTCAAATGCCTAATTTCTCAACTTGATAATTAAAAAACCTAAACACCATTTTCGTGTGTTCAATTTTAGAGAAGGTAGAATGACCCTTTAAATGTAATAGCGATATCTTTGTATTTGCTTCACAATTTAAACTATAACACATTTGTTGTTAATAGAGTATGTTTTGTTCCTTTTCAAAACTTATTGGTAGTTTCAGAACTAAATAATTGCTAAAAAATATATATATACACATTCAAATCTTTAAACGTGGAATGTATTTTTGATGCAAATAATGCGTATTATTTGATTTTCGAATTAAAAGAGTTTTGGTAAGAAATTCACTTTCATTGTATCAAAATATGTGTCATAATGTTGATATTGAAAACGTGTCAAATGATCTGTTTTCAAATCTTGACAATTGGAAGCCTCGGTTAATGTATTTTTTGTAGACACACAATGGAGTCGATGATCCTAGTTTCAAGTTCCTTCCGTGAATAATATGGTCATTATTAGGCAAGATGCGACAATATATATCTTCGAAAGGATTTCAATGTAAGCAAATGTAGTTTTCAATGGAAACTCATTACTGGTATTATTAGATACCAACTATTCCCATTTCACCAAATTGAAGTTTGATTAAGGAGCTTCCGTCAGAGCATGTATCGATGTATTCATAAGTAATATATTGATGTTATCTAGTTAATAAGAATCATTTGAATCAAGAAGTTTGTCTAATAGACGGTTGTCATGCCTGAGTGCATAATTTCACTTTGTAATAATCTGTTGTAGTTTTTCAATTTTATTATTGTTATGGTATTGTATGATAGAATGAACACTCAAAATAATTGGCATATGATCTTCTTGCCTGCGTTTTCACCATATATGTTAATAACAACTTGGCAAACCAAAAGCATTTCATGCTATATCGTCAATGGTATAGACCTGATCGAAACATTATTACTCATCTTTTTCTGATAATGGTCAAGTCATTATTCAACATAGAAACAATCGGCAGCAACATTAATTTAGGAGCTTATGTTACGATGGTTATGAATCATTTCTCAAGTAAAAACCGAGGGATTATTGTTTAAAAGACATGCACGAATAATGTTAACATTAGCTCGCAATTGATTTGCGCTGTAGCAGAGATAGAACGAAATTAAAGTCGATAGTCAAGCTAATCCTGGAGAGAAGCTCATAAAATAGACACTTATTGAACCCTTGAAAGTGCTTTACCTAAAATAATGAGTGTTTGAAGTGTTGTATCTAGTGACCGTTTCATGACTTGGCTTAAGAGCTTTACATCGTTATTTCTGTAGACTTTAAGATTGTTATAATCATACTCTTGGTTAACATCGCATGATTTAGTAGTATGTGTTTCTGTTGTCATCATGCACGCTATTATAAATTCGATGCTACCTTGGATTTCAAATGCAAAACCAATTCTCGTTTCCGTTTTCTTGTAACTCTAAAATGTATTGAATTCGTATTTATGTACACATCGAAACAGTTTAAAACCCCACTACAAATAAAAACACATATACAACTGAGGTCACATCCTTTGAACGAACATTGCAAAGTAGAATGGATTAAAAACGGTTGTAACGGAGATTGTTACTGTAAAAAAAAAATGTGTTATAAGGAGGTTAGTGACAGCATGGAGCTAGAAATGTACAGAATGAGATATATAACTGCAACTCCATTAACTATACCAATACGCATTCCAGCAATGTTTTCTCATTATTGGGATAATATGTACAGGTACAGTCAATATCATGCTATCTTTCTCAGAGACAAAAAGCTTTTTAGAGTGTTTGGTGATTGGCGGATGAATGCAAACCATATCTATTACTTTAAAAGTTAAAATTGTCCGACAAAATAGGGCTTTTACATTAATGCTGTATTATATGCACACATGCACAGTTATTGATCATCACGAATCATTATACAATTTAAAAAATCACAGCAGCATTTTCCTGTGGGGCGAAACCGTGAAGCTAAAATTCAGGTCCACATCCTGCTCCAAGATACTACATATAGTGTCTTTGGGTTTGATACATTAAAACTTGTTCAGATAGCATTAATAATATAAAATTCACATTTATTTCAGGTTTTCATTATATCGACTTTTCAAAAGCATAAGTTAGCCTTCCAAACAGTGTTCGTCTAGCGTTGTGTATCACAACGTTGTTTTTAATACTAGATGACCTTTCTGAGAATACTTTCTTGGAATTGTTTATTGCATTTGCCACACTCGGTGAAAATATTGCTCATTGTTGGCGGTATGCCTGGCATGACAAGCAAGGCTTCGTAAAACTGACCAGAATGCTGATATCCAATAATCTCAATACAATTTGATAGTACAGTTTATAAACCATGTAGAAGCCTCATGTTGACAGTATAATGGATGGCATGCTTATACAGTATTGTTGATAGATTACCGTGACATGATTTCTTGACTGCAAAACAATATAAAGAAGTTCATTTAATTTCTTTCCCTTTATTTTTGGAAGGAATACCAATATTTTCAATGTCTCTGCATAAATAATATATTAATACATTAATATGACACATAGATTGCATGACAAGCCTTGAAGCATGCGATGTTTAATTGCAACAAAGTTTTGCTACCATACGATGCACACAGTCATTTCCCATTACCTTGAAAGAAAGATAATAACAAATGAAATCAAAGTACTTAATAAAAGTATTTTAACATACAATGATATTATTTTTGAAGTCACGATTTTTCATTTAAGTGTATTATCTAAGAGTTTGTAAATAAATGTATGGCACGTCAAGGGAAGACCAGATGTGCCGTAGCAGAAAATTGCAAATGCATATTTTAATTTAGATGGATATGATAAACTTTGAATATTTTATATAATCTTAAGCATTTATGTCAGCAAATTGCTTACACAATTCTTTTAAAGTACATGGTATTGCTATATTATTCATTTTGTTTTATCAATCGCATATATAGAAAACGGTATACTACTCAATGTGGAAGGAAGCGTTTATACTTAATATGAGCTTGTGCTTATAACCGCTGGTCTGAGTTTAACAAAACCTCACACGATTGTGTCCTGCTCTTAACATTTCAACGAGTGCTGCTTTATTAATAATCTTCGCTTATTTATATACATCGATGCAGCTACACTCATCACCCTCATAGTGACTCACAAAGGCATTAAAGTGGTTCCAATGGAAAGCAGTAATTGTCAAGTGTCATGCATTTCTTAAATACAACCACTTATATGGTACCTGACGAAGTAACACCTATTCATCTTGATGGCAATTCGAAAAAAGACCTTATAGTTATAATAATGAATGCTAAAGTAAAACAAGGGCTGGTAAGTGCTAAAATTGTGATCTGAAAATAAGAGCAGCTTAAGAAAATTATCAGTATTTATTTGTAAATGTCTCAAAATCGGTATTTTGTGCGTTGTTATATTGGGATGTGGATTAAATAACCACTTTTACACTTTTTTACTTCAAATATGTACATTTCATCACAAAACAATGTTCATTTATCAAACACATACATTTTTAAATGCACGTTTCTTTTAATAAAAATATATATGCCTGTGCTTAACCATAATAAGATTGAAAGGGCATTGTCATTTGTTTAAATTTAATTCTTCATAATTGGTCTAGAATTGTTTCAACTCAAATGTCATGCGTTTGAACTTGACAATAAAGTTATCGCACTAATAATACTGATATCATTTCATACACACATATGGAATGGTNAATACCGACTGACAGACAGACAGACCGACAGACAAGTTCACTCCTATATACCCCCCTAAACTTCGTTTGTGGGGGTATAATAAAATACTTGTTTCCAGTGGTTAAATCAATAATTGAGAAATTTGAGTGGATGAAGGTTTGAAATTCACTGTTCATGTGCTAATTTTCACTGTTTTGCAGTAGCAACAATTCCTGGGTTCCTGAATAAATGCAGCAACAGAAATTAATCTGCATTGATGCAAGACTCAAGATTTGTGAAATTACATCATTATTTTAACATCAGTACATTATGACTCACACACAACACCTTATTAAAAACCTTATACAAACAGTGAAAAAGCATAATTTTACAAGCCATGAGTCAATGGTGCATGGCTGCCCCCATATTCAGCTTTTGTCTCAAAATGCAGCTAACCTGTCAGAAACAAGCTGTTTTAAGGTTAATTTAATTTTTGAAATCTAAGCTTTGATCTGAGTTATGGAGAGTGGTGTTACACTTGACACACAGTGTAACATGTGCGATGGTTTACATTTGTGTTAAGTTATTTTAATATCTATCCATATACATATATTCCATTGTTAGAGGTCAACAGGAATGTGAAAACTTTTTTAAGGCCATGTTAGTCTTTTGACCTGTAAGTATAAAATCTACATGTATGATGTAAGGGACGCATGTTACGTGCAAAACCCCATCTTATGATGGTTCACATTAGTGCCAAGTTATTAAAAATCCAACAATATATGGCAAAGTTATGGCTGATATAGGAATTTTCTAACTGTTTTATTGCCAAATTTGACCTTTGACCTCTATGTGTACATTAACCTTTCAGGTAGGGAGACAGGTATAACAGGTCGTCTTATGATGGTTGACATGTGTGCCAAATTATTTTAATATCCATTAATATATGTCAAAGTTATTGCTGAGACATGAAGTTTGGCACAGAGGGACACATGCACAGACAATGCGACTTATCCACTCCTGCTCTAGAAAAAATAAATATTTTAACCTGTGGTCAAACTTGTCTGATCATGTGTACATTTAAATCCATATTCTACCTAATTCAACAAATATTCTCTATAAAATTCCAATAATAAAGGTCGATTAAATGTACTTATGGACGGATATCCAGAGTTTGCTTTCATTGATTACCGTTACACAACTACTAACAGCCATGAAATAATGGATTCTAATTGTGTCATGTTCTGAGAAAACTGGGCATAATGCTTGTCCGTAAAGTGTAATCCCAAATTAGCCTGTGCAGTCCACACACGCTAATCAGGAACAACAATTTCCGCTTTTATGGAATTTTTTGTTTTAATGATGTCTCTTCTTAGCGAAAATCCAGTTTAGGCGGAAAGTGTCGTCCCTGATTAGCCTGTGCGGACTGCACAGGCTAATCTGGGACGACACTTTACGCACATGCATTATGCCCAGTTTTCTCAGAACACGACTCAATTATCAACAGAATGTTCTCTTTTGAAGCAAGCACTTAAACATTTTGCAAAGCAAGCTTCTGTTCACCTTTGTCAAACTAAATAATATAATTGTATGAACTTCTTTGGCACGCATTCAATGAATTTTTTGCAATCAATATATACCCGGTAATGCTTAACAATGTACAGATGAGCTTCTCTACTACAGGAAGTAAACAGAATGATAAAGAATCAGATTGATGCTAATGAGCTATTCTATGGAAGCATTATATTTCACTTCTAAACAATAAGTATTCAATTATTTATAAAACCAAAAGCCATACTAAAATAGCATCATAGAAAACACCATCATATTCTGGTTATATGTTTTGTTTGACAAATCTGTTGTCAATGCTATTATTGCTACATGTATAACCCTTTGCATGCTGGGAAATTTGTCTTCTGCTGAAATGTCGTCTGCTGAATTTCTTAAATTAGCATTTTCTTTATTTTTTTCCAAAGAATACTATCAGAAAAGCAAACAGTTTGGATCCTGATGAGACGCCACGTTTTGTGGCATCTCATCTGGATCCAAACTGTTTGCAAAGGCCTTCAAAATTCGGTTCCAGCACTGAAAGAGTTAACTTGAATACACAACTGAAGCATCCTTGCCATGTGATCTGGCAGACAGGTTTACCACAAAGCAGGATGTGTTAAATTATTTATTAATTGAAAATGAGCAACAGCTTGACAACAGAATAATAATCATGAATATTTAATAAAGCAAAGGTTTTGCTATGGAAAAAATCAATCACATTTATGTTGCATTTTTTTTTTTTAATTACAGTTTTGAACAATAAAACATGATTGCATCACTGTTTTGCTTATACTTTATTTTTGCATTTCCTACATGTCAAAATAAAACGCACATTTATTATTCCACAGTTATGTTTTCCATTTCTTTGGGAATGGGTGCAGTGCCAATGACATAGTTAAATCTTGAATCTGTGAACGTTCTATGACATAGAGATTTTTGTATCTTTAAATCTTGCAGATGTGAAAGTTAATGACATAGTATTATAATTTTTGTATCTTTAAATCTTGCAGCTGTGAAAGTTCATTATTCAATGATATAGTATTTGTGTGCATGTATCTTTAAATCTTGCATTTGTGAAAGTTCAATGACATAGTATTTTTGTATCTTTAAATTTTACAGCTGTGAAAGTAGCTAGTATTTTAAGACAAAAAAAAATGTACTGAATGGGGTTTATATAATTATTATTTCATGAGTTACAACTTAGAAATTAACCATTCTCTATCTAATTTGAATAATGCCAAAAATAAACCATATTTTGGCATGGAGAATGTGTGCTATAAAGTACCCTGTTTAACATGGTACAAAAGCCTGGCTGTACCAATAGCGGTCATTAAAAAGTCCAAAGCTACCCACAAAACATGCACTGGTAAATTATCCCTTTGAGCGCTGGAACCAGATTTTGAAGGCCTTTGCAAACAGTTTGGATCCAGATGAGACGCCACAAAACGTGGCATCTCATCAGGATCCAAACTGTTTGCTACTCTGATAGTATTCTTTGAAAAAAAATCGGAGAAAATGCTAATTTTAGAAATTCAGCAGACGACATTTTAGCAGACTACAAATTTCCCAGCATGCAAAGGGTTATGAACCAGACTTATTCACATTTTCATGTTTCATGTATTTGAGCCTGCAACATTTTCTTGGTTTTTCAGCAATAATATAAGAAGTTCGGCTTGCTTGGTCCATTTCAGTTTCAATAAGTGAAACTACCATATATATAAGAAGATTTTATCTCATACACAATTGAGTGTCGCTCCGTGAAAAGGGGGCTTTAATGAATATTGGCACAGGCTAATCAGGGACGACACTTTCCGCCTAAACTGGATTTTTGCTAAGAAGAGACTTTCTTTAAATAAAAAATATCATAAAAGCGGAAAGTGTCGTCCTTGATTAGCCTGTGCGGAATGCACAGGCTAATCTGGGATGACACTTTAGGCACATGCATGAAACCCAGTTTTCACAGAGCTAAATTTCAAATGCTGTCACATACCAGGTTCATCAGCCTTTGCATAGCATTCTCATGGTTCCAGACGCATTCACAAGNTTCTATGATCACGAGTGAATTAAAATCGATATTCCACCAAATCCAACCAATTTTCTTTTTATTTCATGCTTTTTTCACAGTTTATATACATTGTTTAAGAGTTTAACTAAAAAATGTCGTTGCGTTAATGACGTCATTTCGTCAAAATAATGACGTCATTTCACACTAAATAATTTTCATTGTTTGAAACAGTGAAATTATCAGTTTTAATTCACTGATATTTCTCTATAAACCACCGGAAAGCATTACATGTAAATAAAAACTAAGTCTTGTAAAAAATACGGTATGTTAGAACTTTTATTTTTTCGTAATTCTTAGTTTACAGTCCCTTTAATTTCGCGAAACATATCAATCACAAACATGATGTTTTCGTGGAGCAATTGCGTGTTTTTTTGTCAATAAAACGTTTCCATTGCGTGGGTCGTCTAAAATTATATACTCGAATTAAAATGGATAAGAATATTGGTACATTCGATTGAGGTAACAAAAACGAATTATAAAACAAACGAACATTTTTTCTATTCAAATTTCCCAATCGATGCGAGCCACTGACCTTTTTGTTCTCTGACACCTTTAGGTACTAGTATCGTACGTTCCGAATTGTATACCTTAAGTAAACTATCAACGTAGTCTTTCATAATTTAACGGAAATAACATAGCACTCTTTATTATTTAATTGTTTTGCGATCGTAAAGCTTTTTAACATTTTGTAACGATGATTACTTTAAAACAAAATTGCATTTGCAGTATGAGTCTACGTCATTAGTATTATGTCGCTCCCCAATAAGACAAACAGTTAAAACAAAAAGTGTAATGTCGACATGAAACGTGTGGAAAAGTTGTTGTATTGATGTTTCAGCTTCGTATACCTCTTGTAAGGAAAACGTATTTGATTGTGAGAAACCGATTAAAATATTAGCGTTATCTTCAAAGCACAAATGTTTGAAAACAACGGCTATGTCAGAAGTTCCAGATCATTTACATTTGGAAATATGGCTTTGTATTAGTTTCACAGTTTAAATTCTATAACTTTTGTTCTTAATTCAGTATTCTGTGTTCCTTTTTCAAAACGTGTTGGTAAATTCGTGAACTGAATAAATGCACATACAAATTGATATCTTTAAATAAGGTATGTCGTTTTGATGCAAACAATGTGTATTATTTGATTTTTTAATAACAATGTGTTTTTGGTATCAAATTCACTTTAATTGAATCAAAAAGCTTTCATAATTATGCTATTGAAAACGTGTCGAATGATCTGTTTTAAAGTCTTAACAATTGGAAGCCTCGTTTATTGACTCGGTTGTAGTAACACAATGGAATCGATGATCCTAGTTTCATGTTCATTCCATGAATAATATTGTCATTATGAGGCAATCTGCGGCAATCTTTCTCTTCAAATGGATTCCAATGTAAGCCAATGTTGTTGTCAAGGAAACTCATTAGTGGCATTATATGAAACCAAATATTCCCATTTTACTAAATGAGAGTTTGATAAAGGAGCTTCCGCCCGAGCAAATATCGATGTATTGATAAGTATAAGGTTGTTGTTATCTAGTAAATAAGAATCATTTGAATCCCGAATTATGTCTTTGAGACGGTTGTCATACCAGCGTGTATAATATCATTTTGTTATTATCTAGTTTAGTGTTTCAATGATGTTCTTGTTATGGCTTTTTATGATAGAAGAGTTTGTTATAAAATGAACACTTTTTTGTAATAAGATCCGCTGCCCTCTGTTTTTGACCATACATGTTAATAAGAAACCAACCACAATCAGTTTGTGTTATATATTTAATTGTATAAGCCTCATCTAATCATTTTTGTCATAATTTTCATATATTGGTCAATTAATTATTCAACATAGAAAAATCCAGCAGCAACAATTATTTCGTAGCCTCTCTTACGATATTTTTGCATCATTTCTCAAGTGCAAACCGAGGGTGTATTGTTTAAAAGACATGCAAAAATAATGTTAGCATTAGATCGCAATTGATGTGCGCTGTTGCATATAGCTAGAACGAAATGAACGTTGATAGTCAATCTAGTCCTCGAAAGCAACTCATAAAATATACACTTATTGAACCATTGAACGTGCTTTACCTAAAATCATGATTGTTAGGAGTGTTGTATCTCGTGACCGTTTCATGGAATTTGCTGAAGAGCTTCACAACGTAATGTCTTTAGATTTTGAGATGGGTTAAATTTTAGTACTGGTTTAAATCGCATGATTTGGTATTGTGTTTTTCTGTTGACATCATGCACGGTATTATGTAATCAATGCTACCTAGGATTTCCAAAACCAATCCTCGTTCGCGTTTACTTGTTACTTTAAAATGTATTGAATTCGTATTTATGTACAAATCGAAACAGTTTAAAACCCCACCACACATAAAAACACAAAAAGCATTAAACTGACGTCACTTCCCTTGAACGACCATTGCAAAAAATATGGGTTAAAAGAGTTGAAACGGAACTTGTAAATGTACAATTTTGAAATTGGGTTTTATTGAGGTTAAGGATACCATGGAACTAGCAAATGCACACAGAGAGATATGTGAGTGTTGTTCTGGGTCAATGCTGCATCGGACATGCGGCTTTATTATATTCAACTAACAAATACAATTATACGATTCCTCATTATTCACCGCTATGTTGATTGTTTGTTATGACAAGAATAATTGAATAGAAATTCTAGATTCATCACAGGGCATTTCCGAGTGCAGAAGTACTAAAATATTTGCGATATGTTTGCCTTAATAACTCTTGAATTGCTTTAGTTGTTAACAGTATGAGTACACTTACGTGAGGACATTAATCAAGATTAATGTTACTTGCCACAATAGTTCATACTAATATAACTTCAATAGGCGATACTCATACATAGGTATCACGAGTTTTCAAAGAACTTAACAATTTTGTTGTAGCAGTAGATACTAGCTTAAATGAATTATTCAGATTTAATTGGAAAGTGGGTCGAATGAATCGTTTATTTCCTAAAGTTACGACTAAATTTATTTAAAAATGAAACATAAATAATTACACAGAGTGGTTTTGGTTTACGTGCGATAGATTTTTTAAAATGATTATAGGCAGCCGATCTAATAGAACCTAGCTGAAAACATACAAAAGAAAAAAAGAAATAATCGACAACTTAATGATTGATAATTAACATCTTCATAAATGGTCTATTTCATTGCGATGATTATCTGGTTGTATCACTATAATTTAAGTTTTATTAAATCCAATGTGCTGTGTTGTGTTTTTTTAATTTTTCAAAACATAACATACAATGCTATGTCAACAGTATGCAGCAAAACCACACTTGTAATCCACCATTATAAAAAAAAACAATTAAGATATGACAAAGTGTTGTGAAACATACCGGCATGCTTTTGTTCTATCGCACACTTATTATTTGATATACTATATCGTAAACCACGATATATTATGTAACGAAGAGAAGCATGAGTCAAATGCGAAGACAGTAATTATGATACATGGGCATGGCTATCTGTGTAATTTCCTGCTAGCAAAAACGCTCAGGGACATTTTGTATTGTAATTTGATATTTTAGTGAGAGATTGTAATTTGATATTTTAAACTCGAAATGCAATGACGGTTGGTTAAGTTGTGATTATTTCTAGCATAAACTAACATCTAGTTATGGCGATAAAACAAATAAAAAGAACATAACAAGTAATACGTGCATTTGTGTTATTTCTACTTTTATTTGTTGAACATGTTAATAACAATTGATCATCTATTCTTATTTTGTGTAGGCTTATTAACTTTAAATCAATTTAACCTCGTTTTGCTTTTTCTGCTCGAAGTTTGTATTATGTAATGAAGGGTAGAGGATGAAAACAAGAAATTCTCTACTGATAGAGTTTCTGGACTTGTATCGTTTGCTGTAACTGTTTGCAGACAGCGATGTGAGTTTCAAAAAATATTGGTTGTGTTTTTGGGAGCGTTTTGGTAAAGTTTAGTGTAGGAATTGTCAATGTTGCCGTAACTTTAATATGCACCTGCCGATGATCATACTTTTCCATGTTTTGCATATACGTCCGGAGCTAGTCTATAGTTTATTGTTATTTTAATACAAATAATTAGACCCACTGCTGCAGACGAACCACAGAACCACAAATAAACCACAAATTAATCAACCCCCAGCTTTGCTCGAGCTTCCCGAGCTTGTGCGTATACTTTGTGAGACATTCCGATTCGAATACGCATTGCATTCGCTACTTTATGTGAGTGTATAAGTATGAAATCAACAAAACACGAGACCTTTACATAAATTATATAAGCGTTTTTGTATTTGTTTTATATAGGATAAACCAAAATTGCAGGAATTTCTTTGATTAAATGAAGGAATGTACAATGGTGAAAATTATTCATTATTTTATGTAATTTCATGTTCTTCGCAAATTCACACTTATATAACATATTACTTGATGATGAAGAGGATGATGATAAAATAATGATATGTTATTACGCATGAGAGTTTACATTACAATTCAAAAACACACATGCGCTGCTTTTATAAACATATAAGTTTTTTATGTAATCGTTTGTTTTATGAGATAATTTTATTATTAAAATAAGGGAAAACGAACCAGTTCGCAAGTTTCTTTATTAAGATTGGCTACAAGTTATTTGGCCATGTCCTTGCCTTCTTTATTTTACATAATACACACAACAATATCATGCCTAAACGATAAATGTTAAGCACTAGTGCCATTTCCAAATATAAATAAAATAGCCGCTACGATGAAAAACGCCAAACGCGACGCATTAACGCCATTAAGTTCCAAAGTTTCGAAATGGATACATGAAAAATAGCTTCACTAGAAGTGAACACATTAAAGGTATTCATATCATGTGTGGGTTTATATGAATAAAGTATTCATTCATATTGAGTAGCAGTTCATATAAAACAAACTCGTACATGTAACACAACCGAGTAACCATACAAATTAGTCTGTTGTCTGTTTATGCTAGAAAATTAATATTTATATACGATATTAAATGTGTCATGTTATTCAATTGACATAATGGCACAACATTTTAATATCAGTGTAACATAGTGTGCAACCACCCGACAAATACGCGGTGCAAACTCCGTTTTAAACTGTAACCAACGACCATAAAACTGATTTTTGTTCAAATTATTTTTTCAGACCACTTAGCTTATTTATTACATTGTATAATGATATCACATCGTTCATTTATGGGAGTTAGTTTACCTCGTATGTATATGTGCGTTATATTATTTGTTTACATTGACTTAACTTATTATACCTCAATATTTACAAAATATATATTTACAACACGATTATACATTCTTCTTTATGTAGATCTGTGCAAATAGTATGTGCATAAGATTCCTTAATATTACTCACTAATGAACACTGTAGGGTACCGAGTGATCGTAAATGTACGTTAGACGAACTCACTGGCTGTACAAACGTTCGGTGAAGGACCAGATAAAATGTATTCATATATTTCTTTATACCTATGCCATAACTTACTCATTGACAATACCATAATACGTGTTCTTAATTTTACCTCGCTTTGTTTCAAAATGTGTATAATGGATCATTAGAAAATTTCATTTTATTTAAAATACTATTGGTTCCAAGTTTCATGGGAATACGTCTACATTGAAACCACGAAACATTTACATCTTTGGCCATTCAAAAGAGTAGTTCAAATATACACTCTCATTATTTTTCATCTATTATGGTGCAGAGTGTGCTAATATACTAATGGTGGTTCAGTATTTATATTGTAAATATAGTATACTCTGTTTGCACCGGATTTTTATTTATGTATAAGGGATAATAATGGGGGCGTGACAATACGGGTCTGATACTGTGTTAGATACGACGAACTATCGCCTAAAGAAACCACTTTTAGTTTGTATGGTATTTTTGGATTATAAAAGAGAAGAAAATACACGTCTTCTGTATTTACTCCCTATTTTCTGCAATATAGAAATACACAGTTCAAAACATCTACCCAAAATGTGTTAGAAAAAAAGTTATATATGTATGTAAAGTATAATCAAAGCTACAATTTAAGAGTGAAATAGCTGCAAAGGCTGTGGGATATGTTTTTCTTTTCATATTATAACAACATGTTACTGATTGTAATTTGTTTAAAATATGTCAACATGTTTACAGAAAATGTATTTTAAGCAGTTAAACAAAGGTTGCAACACATTTTATTTGCACTTTGTTTTCCTATTATAAATATACAGTTTATGATTGAATTTCAACAGTAATACACGTGGTAACAATATTGACGTATAATTATCCTTACGCCCTCATGTTTGTTATAAAAGTGCAAGTTTATAACTTAAATAATCCAGGTAATACATTGCATGTGTTTTTCAACACTTCATTACATTTTTAATAATATGGTTTTATTTATCCGAAATGTAACTTCATAAAAAAACACGTGCTTTTACTATATTATGTCTAGGTTTCTTGGAAGAATGACATATAGTCAAATTACAACCACGTCAATAAAATTACGTGATTCCAGAAAACACGTGTCTCAAGGGTAAATCTTGCGTCATTTCGTTCCTGCAAATATGGAGTATCGCATTGTAATATTGACATTAGTGGGACATGGGAGGTGAATACCTTTTAGACAAGTACAGTAATTTGTCTTCACAAGAGGACATTGACCTTGACGGACATTTCTATTTTTGGGTATCCTGACCTGCGCATTTTACAAGCATCGCAGCTTGATGGACGTCTGTAATAAATTGTCTTAGAAATCAAATTCTAATACTTAACATAAATGTCATGCAATTCTTTAAGACAAACTTGTTTATTATCTTGAACACATAGTTCTAGCAAAAGTAAGAACTGCATTAACAATCGTTAAAAAGAAGAAAAAAAACAGCACGCGAATGTGATGTTTTATTTAAAATAGCAATGATAAAAAATGTTACTCTGATTTCCTTAATATTATACAATACAAATATCAAAAGCTGTATCTTCCGCAGATACGACATCTACGGACACTGTGCAGAAGTACAAACGTATGTGAAATATATTTAACTAATTTTCATGGAGACTTTAGAGCATGTAAAATATATTTGGTGATTTAAATTGAGTGAGTAAACAAATATTTTATTGTAAACAATGTTTATAAAATTTATGGGTAATTGTATGTTAGTCATAACATATTTGACAAGATTGTAGAAACACTGTTTATTGCTATTTAAATTGATTAGTTTTTCACCATTTAGCCTGACCCATTTGGTATCGTTGTAAGACATTGAAACCTCTGTATCATTCCCGTACAACAAGTTTAACATGGTATTACCAAAAACAAAATAATCCGTATTTTACTATTAACTAATTGCATTAGAGTTAAAGTAGGTGGGTAAATACACAAAGTTCAGACACCAGCTTTATCCATATCATATTTTCCAAATCCTGGGTTAAATGCACTGGACACAACCAAAACATCAGCGGCATATCTAGAGATGATCTTATTGTCGTGTCGGTCTTAACTGAACCAGACGTTTTCAAACGAAGCATTAACTAATTGTAATCACATCGTTATATGCATTCATAAGAGAAACACACTAATGGATCTAACTAGAAACTTCAAAATTGCTATATTGACTCCCCAAACAAATAATGATTTCATTGCAAAATTAGTTGTTGCAGCTACGTAACACACGAGCATAAATAAAATAAATATATGGGATAATCAATGTGTGTAATGCAGTTATAAGTGTTCATTTTGAGCCTAAATCAAATTTCTCAGTGTTCATGTGTATTTAATGTTTATGAATTTCGTTTTTGTCTAAGTACAAATGCAAAAAGGAATCAACGCACTTAGTAAAGAACATTTTAGTGTTCTAATTGAACAGCGAAAGAAATTCTTTACGAACCGTCGAACATATGACGGTTCTCATACATTCCACACGTATCGAAACGAGCGACTGTATTATTGATCACGTTTGCTGCATATCTGAAGTTATTTCTGAAAATAACATCAATAGTATTACTATTTCTGTACCAACGGTTGAAGGTTATCTGCTTTACAAATAGAAGAGTAATTTCCATTAATTAGAAACAGAAGGCAATTAATTTGTATCGTCTTTGAATTCGCCTTGTAGTAAGATATTGTAACATAGATGAATCTAATTTAGTATTTAGCCTGCGGTAATTATCCGTTCGATGTAATGTAGCCATTTGGGACCAGTGGTTTTGCGATCACTATTAATTGCGTCTAAAAGGTTAAGAGTGAGCCTAATGCTATTGGTATGGGTGTGGTTATGCTGATGTATGTATAGTGAAAACACTGCTCTTTGTTCGAAAACCATTATCGTTTAGGTTAATTGTACTGAACATAAGCCTTTAATTTCGAAAGATACCAATAATTCTCGGTGCTTCTCTAGGATCAAAGAAAGGATGATTACATTAATATATCCACAGTATAATATGTATTTTTACTCTTGGTATATATATATATATATATATATATATATATAAAAAAATAAAAATGAAAATATATGGGCTTCCCTCCTATGATTCAATNAGCCCATATATTTTCATTTTTATTTTTTTATATATATATATATATATATATATATATATACCAAGAGTAAAAATACATATTATACTGTGGACTTATTTATTGATTGGTCTTAATATTCACAGATATACCTTTAACTCCTTAGAACTTTGTGCAAACGTGCTCATCATTTTCCGTTCGGATTATTAATAAATTAACATATTAACTTAAAGTTAAAGAAATAAATAAAGTCGCAGTGTATTTTTGTCATGTTTTCCTTTAACGTAGTTTACAAAGGAACACAGTTTATAGTCGTTGCATGTTCGCACATTTTACGAATTGCGCTTGTTTGTAAAACACTATTTTTTCCCGAGAACCGTTATCGAATATATATGAGCTGCCAATATTGATCAGCAATGTCCGAGCAGTAGGGCGTTTGAAGTTTGCCCTAATTACTGACAAATCGCACATTTAAATCTTAAAAGCAATGTTATTTAGTCAAAGTCGCGATTACTTGGTTAAAACATCAGATATGTATATGCGAAAAATACATTTATATCGGAAATGCAACGGAATCATACAGGATACCGTAAAGAAATCAACATTATACCTTGTTGCTGCGTTTCGATAGAGACCTAGACTCACGCAAATTTTTATCCAGGATAAAATGGAAATGAAATTATGGCCAATCAATTCTTATTATATGGTAGAAGAAGCAATTTGTTTGTGACTACAGTAACGTATTTATAACCTAAGTATTGTCTGGTTCCGTCTAGGTATCTGTTTAGGTAATGGTTCAGTTATGTCCTAGAGGTAGCGGTCAGATGAATAGGAGAAACCATTTGAGAAGTGTGACATTGTAATCTTGAATTAATATGTAATTCTAAATTTAACGAAAATGTCTCATTTGTATTTGATAACATATACCTGTGCTGCTTTAAATGTCAGATGATGTTATTCATATATGCCGATGCAAATGTCTGAAAGAAAACACGAACACCTTTACAATATGAAACTACTGTGTATAAACAAAGTCCTTGTCTTTTTGGATCGTTGTCTTGTTGTTTGACTCAGTAAACACTATAACGGTGAGATCCGATTGCCGAAAAGGTCAAATATTAAAAGAAGTTTACGGATTGCTGGTAATTATTAACGTTACCAATTCATCATCATGTGGCGAACTCAGTATTTTATTCAATATATAACTTAACATTATTTACATTCTAATTCTTTTTCTTATCATTTTTTTTTATTTTAACAACAAATTGTTTGTAGGACTAGCGAAATAAACAACAGGAAAATACCTTTAACGTAATATATAATGCTTTGAGTCGTTATGAATAATACATTTAAAATAAGAATCAAAATTAAAAAGAACAAAGTATAAAGCAATCGACAATACTTATTCAAAGAGCAATTCCACTAATGAAATGTATTTATATAGAAAACATGTACACTGGCGGAGTTGAAAGGTTAACTTTATGCTGATAATTTGAGTCATGTTACAACCGGGCACCATATAGTCCCCATATGCGGAAGCTTCTTTGGGTAATATTATGTCCGTAGTTCCTTATAAGAATACACAAATGGGCGAGCCCTTATTGACGTGCTTGAAAACAGTGCTTATGAACAAATTTGTGAATATTTGCTGGGTACACGACAACGTTATTCAGTGGAGAGTACAGATATGTCGATGTTGATATATCAGGATTTTAAGCAATCACGATTTATTTGGCGCGAAAGGAATTTCTACATGTTCGTGGTTTTAATTTAGTAATAATACTATTCAATCAAAGTTAACTACAATCGACGATGTCCATCTACTGATTGCATCTGTAGAAAAAAGCCACTGTACGCGGAGGTGTAGCGGATATGGTGGACATCGGGAGGTCCCGTGTTTGATACCCACATTGGGATTGGTCTCAAGATTTTATACAAACAATCCAAGTACTTTTTCTACCCAGGGAACGTACTCTGTAACTTAATTAAGCACTAATGCTTTCGATGTGAACGAACTGAACTAACTAGGTTGTAACGTAACTAATGGACCACTAAAGAATAAATCAAAACTAAATAAGTAAATGTTTTCCCAAATGCGGTCAAAATATAGCTTAAAGCAATCCTGATCATTACGCAATGTAATGACTTTTAAAGAGTTGTTTAATGTTTGTATATACGTCAACTGACATAAAATATGAAACTCGTTTACGAAAGAGTCAATAACTTATGCATGTTGCTACATATTACGAAATGTTTACCGTACTAGGGTTTATTTGCATTCTTTATGAATACCACACAAGAGGCATCGCCTTACCTTTATGATTTAAGAATGCAAAAAATATATACACCATATGTGATGTAACATTATCCGGGAAATTGCGTATAACCTTTCATCCTCATTTAAGAATGCCAACCCATACTATTTCATTTCGTTTTACTCGTTCAATCATACCACTGTTAATAAAACATTAATCAATACATATAACGAAAAGGTTTCAGACAAGTATCGGATTTTGTTTTCTAATGATGAGCATAAAATGCACAGCGTTTGTAAAATAAACACTGTTCACGTGTAGGTCAAATAATAAGTATGTACGTGCGTTTCTATCATAGAAAAAAACCTACGCGTATGCAAGTACAATTGTTTTTCTTCTTGCTTGTCACTTTTTTCTGCCTGATTTGTTGATCCTAGAATTTAGATATAGCTTTGCGGTTTAAGGAAGTAATTACCACAATAGTGGTTTTAAAATTGTTTACAAAACTTTAAGTGCTTACCGCACCTATTTAGTGATGATTTCAAAACAAAATAAGCGGTACTAGTGAACACATGTGGTAGTATTAAGCGTCACCACAAAAGTTCGTGTTACCAAGACGTACGTTCTTATTTCAATGAACAGTCAGCTGTTTACGTTCATAGCTCTGACATTGAACGTCATTTATATGCTAATAAATTAGTGGCGGTAAAAAATTTTAATTAATGAATTGCAGTGGTATAGAAGGGATGATTCATTTGTTTTGAGACATAGTAAAGCATCGAATGTTTATGTTCGTAAAATCAGTATGCATACTTATAAGGTGGAGCATATGAGTCGCGCTCTGTGGAAAAAAGGGGTTTAATGCACTTACGTCAAGTGTCTTCCCATATTAGCCTGTGCAGTATGCACAGGCTAATCAGAGACGACACTTTCCGCATAGACTGGCTTTTCGTTAAGAAGATAATTCATTTCAATAAAAAATTCCATAAAAGCGTAAAGGGTCGTTCCTGATTAGCTTGTGCGGACTGCACAGGCTAATCTGGAGCGTCAATTAACTCATATGAATTAAAACCCCTTTTCTTGAGGCGCGACTCATAATTTTATATACATTATAGTTATATTGTAACACTTTCGTTCACTAATTTCATAACGTTTTCAAACAAAATAAGATTATAAAATATTTGAACATTTATTAACGTCATTAAAACCTCTAATGTTAACATGTTTAACATTACTAAAATTACCGCTGGTATTTTTGTTAAATATTTATGTATTACCAGTCAGGCCATGTATTTATGTGATTTTGAGCAAGCTATCGTCATTGTATATTCCCACAAAAAATACTCATTCGCTTGAAATATTACCTAGATTACCCATTTTCAGGTCAAATGTCCATGATCGTGTTTACTTTCATAAACATTTAAACAACCCTCAACTCAAAAATATAAACACAATGACAAGTTATGACGTTATTGAAGCGTGCTTTTTTAAACGCTCTCTTATTTACTACGTTAGTTTTGCCCAACGCGATATACGTACTATCGCGAAGGTGCGTCCATTGACGACAAACGACAAACGAAATTTTACAATGAGGGAAACAACTGAAGCGGTGAGAAGATGAGTATATAAACGCGACCTGTTAGTCGTATCAGCATAAACACAACCATAGCGTTACAACAGGGACTTGTTCAAATCTACAAACACCGCCGTACAAAAAGGTAGTATGTCTTTTACGTTAGATAATTTCATCATACATCTATAGATTTTAAGCTTAGCCTTAAGATACATTTCGGTTGCGTTTTACGACTTATTAAAATGTACTTATAGTTTCTTCCTTATTTCAAGTTCTTGTGTAAATGTTTCAATTGTTTTAAATTAATAATTTAAACTTCTTGACAGAAGTTGTGTTTTCCATCAAAGTGTATTTATGTTACTTTATGTTTCAATCATGAATACAGTTTTGCAATACTAACGATGTACATTATTTGACACACATCGTATATACACGTGGATCAGATAAAGTAAGTTTCGTTTTTGTTTACGAAACTCAGTATGTAGTTTATTATCACGGGTAGGTTTATTTTCCGTCAATATATTTATTACGAGTGAGATCATCGCAAATAAATTTAGATCCGATTAGTGTTCTGCTAGCGCTAGATATGACACCAATCATGTCGTTCAACACTGTTTATGTTAACGACCCGGATAGCACCAGTATCAATTTCATCGATAATTGTCTTTTAAAATTCGTTACTGCTTTAAACAGTTTATCACTTTCAACATTTTAAATCATGTTAAATAAATATGATTTATGAACAAGTACAATCTAATTACAAAGATGCTGGAATTTGCTACTATGCCACGCAGTACCTAAAATTAACATCTGATTATCTTGTCGTACATATCGAATGTCATAAAAACATAGAAAGTGGAGTTATGTGCTTAATTTTCAATTGTCATATGAATAATGCTATATTTCACGTACTTCATGTTGTGCTATATCTTATTGTCGAGGGGAAGATGAAACATTAAATAAGTATGATTTATTTCCAGAAAAATAAAGACACCATGGCGACACTTGCTGTGATATTGGCCGTGGCGTTGTGTTCTTTCACCACGCAAGCTATGCCTGTGGACGATGTTTGTTCACATGTGTCACTTCAAAACGGCGTCGGTTTCCTTAGTCACAAGGATTGCGACAAGTTCATCCAGTGCTACGAGGATGGACTCGGAAAAGTAGTTGGCGTAGTCCAGCAGTGCGGCTTTGGCACCGAATGGAATCAGGAACTCCTTACTTGCGTGGATTTTTCTATCTCCACGTGTCCACCAGCATCGGATAAATGTTACCACTTGAGCAATGGAGTTGTGCGCAAAGCCGTCGGTAACTGCAGGGGTTATTGGGTGTGCAATAACGGAAATTCTATTCCAGACTGCTGCCCAATAGGTCAGTATTATAATGAAACAAACGGATGCACAGATGCGGACAATGAAACCGAATGCAACGCCAGATGCTTCAATGATAACTGGAATGTAGATTTAATTTTAAATCCTAGAGTAGACTTCAATGGAACTATTGAGATGACCACGACGACAAAACAGCCATGCATTACCAAGCGAGCGATCACCGGTATTCCGATGCAGTACGAGGAGTATATTGTTGGTTTGGGATGGATCTCCCGACCTTGCCCAGCAGGTCTCCAGTTCGAACAAGATGATTGCGACTGCACACAGGTTGTTTCTGTCTCACAGCCAATCGCTTGCTCTCGCGAAATCTACCTGCCGTTCAATAATGACCATTTTGACCAGTCCGGAAAAAAGAACTACATCCAAAACGAGAATGTTGTCATCGAGAATGGCAAGGCCTTTTTTAACGGTCTCAATAGCCAGCTGGTTATCCCACGATTCACCAACGTCGACGCCTCCACAATTGTCGTGAGAGTAATCTACACCTCCGACCACGAGAGCCTGCTCCAAGCGCAGACCATTGTTGCCAACAGCAACTGTGGAAACAACGACTCGTCCGTCGTCATCATCGAAGGCACCAGCGCTGTCCATTACACAGTTGGTACGAAAATTGGAGATATGAAATTAGAACGCACCGTGTCTGTGCACCAGACTGCATCGCAAGAGAAGGATATCGTCTTCAGCTTCCACAAGGGAGTGCTGACTGGGAAGTTGGGTAATGATGAGACGGTTGTGGACAATATACCAGGGGACCTTCGCAGCGTCCATTGCGCTCTCCACATCGGCAACTCTGACATGGTTAGCGGTGGCTGGTTCAAGGGAGAGATCGATGAGTTGTCAATCTATCTTTGCGCATAAGCTCTTTATTTTAATAAACTGCTGTTGTTAAGATACGTATTATACATTATCGGATAAACATTTATAAATGCATTACTTGAAATTGTTTTGATCAGATGAAAACCTTTCGTAAACTTTATTTATCAAACGGAAATCTGATTATATCCAGTGATATTGAAAAGCTCGCATGCACATATTTAGAAAACTTGATTTTTAATGGAGTTTTGAAAATATTTTTTTCTACATGAAGTCATGTTTATATCAATATCCTTTTTACAGAGTATATGTATATAATTGTCTGCATGTGTGCGACGAGATATTTATGTTATAAATATGTTATTGTGAAATCTGCATGTATTGTTGGACGTCATGTACACATTTCTTTATGTTGAAATCCTGAACAATAAAATATTTTTATAGAAATTTGTTTTTCTTTTGTTAAAAATGCGTATATGATTCATTCATCTTACACCAAGAAATCCACTATTTGTCACTGTTTTTTCTTTAAACTGGATCTACGAAATAACATAATATTGATGCCTTATTTGTCGCATCTTATTTTCGATCTCTGTAACGAATGTCAAGAATCACTGATCCGTAACGGATCGCTCATTTTCGCATTTTCGATTTGCGTTTGTTTTTGTGCGTAACTATTCGAAGTACAGTAATTTCAGAGCACCGTCGAGCGGATGCCAAAGCTCGGCTGTGGGTGCAGTTTTGAATAATAAACAAGATGTGTTTGTGAAACACTATTTCCCCTATGGCGATTTTGACCCATATATTTGGCCTTTGACCTTGAAGGATGGCCTTGACATTGACCTTACACCACTAAAAATGTGCAGCTCCATGAGATACACATGCATGCCAAATACCAAGTTGCTATGTTGAATATTGCAGAATTTATGGCCAAAATGAGCGATTTTGACCCATATAATTGACCTTTGNTTTGGGAAAAAGTACATCTCCTCTCATAAAAGACAATCGTATAATGATAACAAAAAACCCTGGTTTAACCAAGAATGCCGTTTAGCAAGTTCGGAATTTAAAAAATATCGAAATATATTTCTTAAGGATAAAACCAATGCAATTAAAAGACATGCATTCTTAAACTCAAAAACTAAATACACACGTACAAAGCGCAGAGCAAAATGTAAATTTAAGACCCACGAAACGCACTATCTTTCGAAATTGAGCAAATCGAACCCTAAAGAGTTTTGGAAAAAAGTAAATAAACAGTACAAAAAAGTACAAAACAAAGCGAATAATTTAAGTACGTCTAGCCTGTACGAGCACTTTAAGAACCTTTACTCCACTGAAGAAACCCCCGAAAATGCCTTGCCCGAACACACCGTAAACACCCAAGATATTGAATTAGATAGAGAATTTAGCATAGAGGAAATCATTAAAGCAATACGTTCACAAAACAACAACAAAAATGGTGGTATTGATAAACTATGTGCAGAAGTTTACAAATGCGCAACCAGCGAACTAGCACCGTTTATTCTTAAGTTATTTAATAGACTACTCGACAATGGCGAATACCCGGAGTCATGGGGAGAGGGCATAATTGTACCTATCTTCAAAGGCGGAAACATAGAAGATGAAGCGAATTACAGAGGAATCACTTTAATTAATATCCTTCCAAAAATATATTCAACTGTACTTTTAAATCGTTTGACGAAATGGTCCGAAAAACATGAAACTATCATAAAAAACCAATTTGGTTTCCAAAAGGGTAAATCAACAATAGATTGCATCTTCGTTCTGCATTCTATAATTACAAAAACACTTAGTCAAAAAATGAAATTATATTGCGCCTTCGTGGATTTTGAGAAATGTTTTGATAAATTGGAGAGAACATTTATTTTCCAGAAACTTATTAATGAAAATATCAGCTCCAAATTCGTTAACGCGGTCAGAAGTATGTACAGTACCGTTAAAGCATGCGTGCGATATAATTCTACGTACTCGCCGTTTTTCGAGTCAAACATCGGGGCAAAACAAGGTGATCAAAGCTCAACGTTACTCTTTCTCTTCTTCGTAAACGATATTCTCACTAACATTAACGAAAACATAGACGGACTATTCACGTTAGAAAACCAAAAGCTATTCCTGTTACTTTTTGCCGACGATGCCGTTTTGTTCGCACATACTCCGCAAGCGCTCTCGTCCTTGCTTAAAGACCTCGAAAATTACTGCCAACAATGGCGCCTATCTGTCAATACTAAAAAGACTAAGATCATGATTTTCGAAAATGGAAGGCATACGAATTATGATTTTGTATTTAACAACGTTACACTAGAAACTGTCACTTCATTTAAATATCTCGGTGTGCATCTCTTTAAAAACGGCCATTGGAATAGAACACAGAAACATATTGCAAAACATTCACAGTCAGCGCTCCATAACCTATTTATCGTTTTTAATCAGTTAGGACTAAGCACTAAAGAAAAATGCAACTTATTTGATAGTCTAGTAGGTACAAAATTAACATATTCAGCGGAAATATGGGGTTTGAAAGAAAGTAACGATATAGAACTAGTACACCGAAAATTTCTCAGGAAAATCCTTACAGTTAGAAAATCAACAAATTCAGATGGTCTATATGGAGAATTAGGAAGGTACCCAATTATTATAAAACAAAAACTAAAAGTACTTAAATACTGGATAAAAACAATAAACCCGAATAACAAATTATTAACAAGAAATATTTATCATATGTTAAAAGAGGACGCTGATGAAAATATCACATACGGAAATAAAAACTGGGCCTTTGAAATAAAATCTCTACTAGAAAATATTGGATTAGCACATATCTGGTGGAATCAAAACGAAGTTTTACCAAATGATTACGACCTAAAAATTATATCAGATCGAATATATGATATCTTTAAACAGTCGTGGTACTCAAACATTAATAATTCAAATCGACTAGCCTCTTATAGCACCTATAAGGAAGATTTTGAATTTGAGACATATCTTAATCGCATAAACGTAACAAGATTTAGAATTGCCCTAACTCAGTTTAGAATATCCGCACACAATCTTGCGATTGAGAAAGGACGACATGAAAATATCCCAAAAGAAAATAGATTGTGCAAATATTGTAATATGAAAGTAATCGAAAGTGAATACCACTTCTTACTTGTATGTCCAGCTTATACCACAATCAGAAAACAATATTTGAAACCATATTACTGTCACTGGCCATCAATAAACAAGTTCCGGTCTCTTATGTCGTCAAAATCCACTAAAGTGATAAACAATTTATCGAAGTACATATATTATGCAACAAGATCACAAACTCTTATTACTTCGAATGTACCCTAATTAAAAAGCACACTAATGTCTCTTGCATCATGTATAAAGTACGCTAAATCATAAATTGAAAGTTATTATTTATAATAAAGCCGTCATTGATATGTTCAACTAACTTATATATTTTTCTTAAGATCATATTGCGTCTAACGCAAAAATAGCTCTAATCGATATGTGTAATGAACTATTTGTAACTCATTTTATATTTATACAGCAACATTTTGTCGCAATAAATATTGCCTATATTTTGTTTGAAATTCTAAGTCACCTACATGGAAATACATGTTTGTTGTTATTGTTTTAAATAAATATAATATGTACTATGCAAATTTTGCTTGCACGGCACTTACATCTATGTTAATCCTTTTCAGATTAATGTTTGTAATATTTCATGTTTCTTTCACTTTTCACGCTATAATTCTATTGTTGGCTATAAGTATGCATTGTGCTATTTTATGCCAGAATAAAGATATAAAGATATAACGTGTGAATTGTTTAGGAAGTCCAAACAAAAGTACCGTCTCGTTTGCCTTTATGCGTTCCTCGCTTCCCTGAAATACATGCATCTAAGCCACAAATCATGATTGAGCGCCGATCATCAAGAAAACATGACCGCCAATCTAAACCGAAACTAATGATAATATTTATTCCAAAAGAACCCCATGCCGAGCTGCAAACTATAATCGTATAAAAATTGTGCAATATTTCGTGAAGCCTTTGAGGTTGAGCAGATAATTATATGTCCATTTAAATAAAAATGGACCAACGTTCGATACAACTTATTACAACTTTGCATTCCTTTGGTCGACTTTTTAACGACCCAAGATTCAAACGATTACAGAGCCCCCGTTTGTGTAATTCGCTAGCTTAACTGTCCCCTAAAGCAATAATGCAAGATCAACATATTCGCCATAACAAATACGCTGTTTAAGCGACGCAGGCACGTTGATTGATACAACATCATATCGTTTGTATTGCACGATAGCGCCTCGTGCTTAACCACGTTGTGACCACGTGGTAGCCCATCGGCTGTGCGGAAAATATCACCGAAATTAATAAACTCACCGTTTTCGGCGCATCAACGCTTTGTATGTGGCCCTGCAGTATATTCGCCGGTGATAGATCAACCGCCGCGCCGTCCGCATCCTTCGTCCCTCTCTCTCTCTGTCCACGGCCTTCTTAGCTTGTCTTCGCACGCGGCGACCCGGCATTGTAGACTAAGTAATGTTTATGTGTAAACACGTTTTTCAGTCAAAGGTATTTTGAAAAGACCGATTTACAGTGACAGCAGAGTTTAGATACCGTATTAATTAGTGACGTCACTACTGAAATCGATTTCACGCATGGATTGTTGTCGTCTGCTTGTTTCCTATTATCGATACGAGATTTAAACCTTATCTACCAAATACATGTATTCGCTACTTCAAATAAAGGAAATGAATTTTTATAGAAATTAATTTTTATTATTGTGTTGAATGTGTATACCACGGAAAGAAATTATGACTCTAGTTGTAGAATAACTCATTTCATACTTACATAAAAATGCGGATTCTCTCAATTTTCTTGAAGATATAAAAGTGATAGAGAAATAGTGAACTATGTTATTTCGGTATATACAAAAAAATAGTTAAGTAAGGCTAAAGAATTGTTTATAATGATCAATCTGTAAGTGCTCTGTGTTTTTTTTTGTCAGGATAAAGGTAATATATATGTTATTCGTCTGGGGGAGAACGCGTATCCGGTAAGAGGCGAACAAGAATAAAAGGCTCTCTGAGCGAACATTTTTACTTTCTAAGCCTCTTCGGATAAATACTCTACTTCATGGCACCAGTCATGCATTTGCAATATCTATTCACATGATTTATTGCCGATTGTATTCCCTTTCTGACCATTATTATTAAATACATATTCCAGATTTCCTCTCAGAACTCTGTCGTGTGTGTAAGCCATAAAACATGATCAGCATTCACAATCTCAGTTCCCACTCAATGAACCACAGAAGTGTCAAGTTGTTGTCAAAATCACAGTTACATTCGGTCGGAAATGATGATTCAGTGAGCTTAACTTATTCAAATTGGTCCTGCTAATTATATTTGCACTTGCCTTGTTTTGTTTACTTGTCCGTTCTCTCTCCGTCTCCAACTCCTCAGAACAATTTCTAAATCAGTTATTGTGCTGAAACAAGTGCAAACAGGAACATAAAAAGTCTGAGAAACAGCTTAAGAACAAACAAATAATACACGTAGCAAATGCTTGTAAGAGGCATATTATTGATAATGCTTTAAATACATATAACAAATATCGTTGCCCACAAATAGATGATACATATATACATGGCAAATACTGGACACAACATTCTCTTTTCATTCTGAACCAACGTTCATCAAATAATGAACACTATATCGAAATGTCCAGAAATACAGAATACATCGGCTTTTAAGACATTCCATAGTATTCTGAAAATAGTAAAATTTAAGTATTATGAAACATCGTATACGAATTATTAATACAGCAACCGCTTTATGTCGCATTTTGATTGGTGTAGTCAGATTGCGTCCCCATGTCTATCAAAGCACATTCGACCACGATACACGTATCTCAAGGGCAAACATAATTATATGTTCCAGTGACATCCCAAGAATCACAATATAATATTGCCACTAGAGAGCAATGAAAGCGCAATAATGTTTTAGAACTGGATCGGAATGAAAGTGGAAGATCAATCTAGGTACACATTAACGTAACACATATGGCATCACATAATGGCATTCGCTTGATAGAAATTTACAAAGGGATTCGAGTGTTGTGTCCCGTGACCGTCGCTTGACCCTACACTCACAGCACGATGGTCTTAGCCATATCTAAATAAATCATTAATACAAAATTAGCGCAAATGGTACCTGAGATGCACTGGATTTGTGTCTTCTGCATGCACTTAATTACGTAACATTTTATGTATTCTTAGTTAAGATATAAAACCATTTTATAAATATAAGTCAGTTGCTTTCATGGAATGAAGGCATTCGGACATGGTTTTGGGCCACAAATGTATTCATAATAAAAAAAAAGAATAAAATTACAGTACTGAGCTGTTTATGATTCCCGTGTTTCATTGATGAAACGTCTAAAAAGGTTATTAAATGTATTCACACATTGGCATTTTAAAAACTCTTCGCATATAGAAAACATACACGAAGAACACCACATGATGAATGTATTATTACAAAATAACGTGTGATACTAAAAACAAAGTTAAATAACTATAATATGTATGACACGTTAACGGGGGCAATAAGTAGTCACTATAATGTAGAATACCATTAAAATTAAACAGAGTACGTTTTGCTTATAACTTAGTGTGACAGATGTTCTGAAGCCATAGGTTTGACTATTCCCTTCCTAATGGTTGATTAATTTTCCCTCTGATTTCTGCATATATCATATGGTTATTCCTTTTATTGCTGCTTTGTAATACGATGCGACATGTATCGCAATAATTAAATTGCAAGAGTGAGTTTTGCACAGGATCTCTCTTTCAACAATCGTTTTTAAAACAAAAAAACCAATACAAGTTGTATCTTAAAAACAAACCAATACAAGTCATATCTTAAACATTCCAATATAAGTTATTCCAGTAACTGTATGTGTTGTCCTGACTTTTCGTGACTTTTACTGTCTGAATAAATGTTGGATTCTGTTTTTACTTACTCGTTAAATTGATTTATTTTGCAGTTAAAATGAATTGATATATTGCGTTTGAATATTATGTAAAATAATTGTACAAGCATACACTTTACAGTTTCATAAGCAATTGTAATGGTGTTTAGACTCAATAAATAAATGATGTAAATATGCATGCTGATATACCATTTATTGAAGCATATATTACAATAGTTAAATTATATATGCTATTGACGTGGTGGTCCATAGTCCAAAACCATTCACCATAATTGAAACAACATATAGTGCGATACATATCATTAGTTTACTTGTGCAGATTTAAAAGCCTATATCATATTTGTATGAGTGCAATAGTTCTCTGGAGATGAAAGAATACATAAATGCCTGTGTGTTTCCCGAATACCGGCAGTATATAAGCCATGGATGTATTTTGTTTACGTAAGACGGACCATACCGTAAACATCTCAGTAATTCAACTGTAAATGTGGGTTTAAAAACAAACCGGATATTCACTTTTTATTGTTTAAATAATACTTCTGATATAAATTCAAACGTACATCAATAATTTTTTGAAAGGTTTGCTGCAACTTTATTACAAAAACCCTAAAAGCTTTTACCAAACGACACACTTCATGTATGTATGTCACCTGGAATTTAAGCTTACTTTGTGGGCCCAATGTCTCTATATAATCATCCCTAAGACCGCCTTATGTTTTGCCTCTACGCAACAATCTCGTCAACTTCATGTACATTTCTGCCCATACTGTTGAAGGTTATCCTCACGATGGATACTAAAGACAACTCAATTTATCAGAGACAGGAGGCAATTTTTTAGACTCATCTTGTAGTAACAAAATTACTATTGAAAGTGATGAATCTGAATCAGTATTATATATTTGGTGCTTGTGCATTAAATGAAAATAAGCCTATTTGGGTCAGGGTGTTTATATCAGAATTAAATAAGAACGTACTTCTTCACGAGCTATTACATGTATTTTCATGGCTGTGATAACAACAAGGATTTGTGTAAATTATTTATGTATTAGTGATTTAAATAAAATGATCAAACGTCTTTGGTCGGTATTCTAGTGGCTGTAAATGTCCGGACCCACAGTATAAACCAAAGTCATACACTGAATACACATATGATAGATATCAGTGTTACTTTCCAATTTATTAACGAATAGCTTGTGGAGTATATCGTACTGTATAAATCAATAATGCAACACTTGCTGCCTTATTTTTTTCCGGAAGTACACGAGGTTCACAATTCAAATTCTTCATAGTTTTTGTGAGCTTATAGAAACATGTTAAAATATATTCATTTAGAATATGTCTATATATTTATATAAATATATAGAAATGTACCTAAATATAGAACCACCAATGCTGTAGCCCGGTCGTACTTGCTAATTGATGTTCTCTCCGGAATTTATCGTCGATGAGTCACAGGGCGATCGCGCATGATTTATTTTGCTTCACTTTAAATTGGGGCCATGCAATTTCACAGAGAGTGGTTCCACAGGGACTGCTATCAGTGCATCTCAAAAGTGAGTGCATTGAATACGCGAAGGTATTTAATTATATATCTCCTCTTCGTTCGGTGTTAAGGTGTCACAGTGCGCTTTACAATCAATTGTATACTGGTTTCAACGAGTCTGATATCGCGTCAAACGGATTAGATAACAACTATCGGGAAAATGAAAAATCGTACAGTTCTGTTTAAAATGAGCAACGAAAACTGACAAGGAACAATTTAACAGATTATAATATTTCGTTTTTAGTCGATTAAGGCGTAGGTGTTGAACTGGAATTATCCCATTTGCAAAAGGAGTTTGAAGTCAACATTTGCTATGGCAACTGATTCAACTGGGAGAAAGTTCATACACCAGGTCATCGGGGAATCAACAAAAACACGGGTATTTTCAATTTAAAAAATAATATAATGTCAACCTTTCAAATTGAAGAACTTTTATTAAAGGCTGGCAGTTGCTGCAAAGAATTTAACTATAAAATGTGGCTTTTAATTTGTTTGACAGAAGAAACAAACATAAATTACATGGAATTTTAGTGATGAAACCAGATTTCTGTGTCTAATTAAATGAATTCATCTTTTTAGGATTGACGATACGCCCGATGATACCACAGGAGAAGGAAAGATCTATGAGCAGCCTGGCAGTACGTTTTGCCCAGTCCAGTGCTTTGAGAAGTACCTATCTAAACTGAACCCTAAACTCGAAGCGTTATTTTAAAGACCGTTAGAATCATTTGAAGAGACCAGTGACATTTGGTACTGTGCTGCACCATTAGGCAATAATACTTTATCCGGAATGATGCCTACCATTTCCAGACAGGCCGGACTGTCAAAAGTGTACACTAACCATTGCTTGAGGGCTACATCTATTACAAAACTTGATAGACATGGTTTCGAAGCCCAGCACATAATGAGGGCTTCAGGCCACAAATCAGAAGCTTCGATACGAAGTTATTCTATACATTTAAGTGAAGATCAGCAACGCGATTCATCGGATTGTCTAAGCAAGCCATTTTCAAATAGAAAAGATAACGATACTGTAAAAAGTGATAATGACATGAATTAACTGTCTGAACAAGACCTCTGAAATAGTTTCTCAAATGATAATGCGTCTGAAGAGTTGTTACATGTAACTAATAATGGCAGTATTCAAAATGCAGTGCCAGTTGTCAGTAATCAAAATGTATTGCCAGTTGTAAGTAATCAGAGTGCATTTCCAGTTGTAAGTAATCAGAGTGCATTACCAGTTGTAAGTAATCAGAGTGCATCGCCAGTTGTCAGTAATCCAAATGTTATTCAAAACCGGATAATTCAGCAGAGTTACAATATACTCACAGACATTCACAGAACTGCTCCTCAGTTCAACTTTAGCAACTGTCAAGTCAATTTTCACTTTTACTGAATTAACTTGCAAAAACAAAACATTGAAGAAAATTGTTTGAAGTTAATACTATGTTACTGTTAGACGTAGAAAACACTTTAATATACATACTTAATACTGTTTTAATATTGAATTTTTATTTTCTGTGATTAGAAATTGCCTGTGTTAACCAGTGTACTTTTATTATTGTTATCAAAATATTAAATGTTGTTATTGAATATTAAAATTGTTCATGGTTCATATAAATTGTTCATGTTTGAACAGTTTTTTCGATATAATTAAATAAGTATTACATGTCTGACAGGGGGACAGTAATTTTTTCAACTTTCGGAAACATACTGTCAACCACGGCTTCGCCTCGGTTGATTATATTTCCTCAATTGACAAATTAACTGTTTCCCTGTCAGACATGTAATATTTATATAATGTCCTGAACATAGTAAGTTCCATTTTCAAATTCAAACACAACCATTCCTACACATGTTTGTTCAAAATAATTACATTGAACAAATGACGAAAAAAATAAACGAATGTAAAAGAGCCTTTAAATAACATTAACTGAAAAATAAGGTAAACAAACTTTGTACATAAAATACGCAGTCTTTGTTCTGTTGAACGATATGATGTGTATATAATAAAATCGGATACACGTTTTACCAGAAAGAGGTCCTGAAACGCTTATTTCTAAATTTATTTTCGTGAAAAAAAACACCTTAACTGTGGATGTTTTCTTTCTTGTGGCTTAAATCAATAAATATGCATTGTATTTGTCTCAACATAACATGTCTTTGAGTTTGAAAAAAAGGATTATCAACGCTCCAAAAAAGCAGAATCGCACCATCAGTAATTCTAACCGAAATAACTTAATTTGATATAATTCTCGTTTATATAGATATCTTGTTTAAAACTAACAGAGCGTAAATATGATTATTTTTTTATTCTCTTTTGAAGGCATTACGTATTTAAAATTGAGTTACTTTTATCTTTTTAAAGATGAATTTTGTAAAATATAAATGCTGATATGCGTTTTACCAAAACGAAAACGTTCTGAAATGTTGATATCGAAGAATGTTTTCGTGTAAACAAATCTTATAAAGTTCATGTTTTCATTCTTAAGGCTGACTACACTAAACAAACATTGTATTTGTCTCAGCATACAATGTCTTTAATGTTGCAAATAGAGATCATCAACACTCCAAAGAAAGCAGTTCCGCAACACCAGTTATTCTAAACGAAATAACTTTATTGATTTAAACTTCCATCTCTATATTAATCTTTTTTAAAACCAACAAAGCATAAGACTGATAATGCTCACCTTGAGAATAAATTTTCGTTCACAATCAACAAACCAATGTAGTTTAGTTCGTAAGATTCCTGTCGGAAAGCGTTGGTTATTTCCATTTAATAGTGGCCGGTATATGGAATGTATTTCCGTAACACCAAGGAAATAAAGATTAATGTTTTTATTTCCGAATGTCTTCGTGCATAGGCCAGTGATAATTGTTGTTTGTCAATGTTGTTATTCCTTTGCCCACGAAACATAGTGCGACGTAACTTTGACATACATCTTGTAGCATGTTGATGAACGTTTGTTTGTCTACTTGTGACAATCATAACATGTACGTTCTATTTAGAGCGAATGCTGTGTTGTTAAATGTTTTAGTTACAGTCTTTTACAACTTAATATGTATGTATTTTCACATATTGTATTTTTTTGCTAATGTGCAGCTAACTTCTAACAAATTATGTTCACCTATTTCCAACAGCTTATTACACGATGGACATAAATACGTGTCATAAAAGGGAAAGTGGTCCACTCTTTCAAATTTAACATAAATATTATTTGTATCTGTGTTCTGTAATTGTGAGTATTTGAAGGGACTGTAAACCACGAATGACGAAAACAGAAAAGTTCTAAAATACCGTATTTTTTTGCAATTATGAGTTTATATCTATTAAAATATCACGACTGGTATATTACATTACTTGAAAAAAGTTTATATTTTCAGTATATTCAGTAATAACATTTCGCAATGTGAAATCGAAAGTACATCGCGAAAATAAGTGACATAACGATATACACACTATAAATAACGCAAGTAGATTGATCATGTTATATATAAAATATAAACAATTCACTACGCATGCACAATTTGCATTCCTGGGATTACCACGTGACGATGATGATCAATCTACTTGCGTTATTTATAATAAACTGGTAGTTACCTGGTATACATACCCAGTAAAAATAAATAAATAAAAAATACGGTATTTTAGAACTTTTCTTTTTTCGTCATTCGTGGTTTACAGTCCCTTTAATGCCTAAAACAAGTCAAACACCAGCCGTCCTAGACAAAGTGCATTACTACCTGCGCAGAGGAAAACAAGTTATCGTGTTCAAATATTGTTTGTTAGATTTAAACAAGGTATTTAATAAGTGTTTAAGATATGCTATAAAAGATTTAACGCATACAAAGAAAAACATGAATTATTCGAAAGTGATACATATTTTGATCAAGTGATTATATTATAGTGTTAAATCATTTATATTTTCATAAATAAGTTATAAAAAAATAGTTGCATAACACCTAGTATCTATACTACTATCACACTTGGTCGTTACCTTTCTTTACCCATGGCTGACACAGGCGAAATATTAGACGCCAAAGTGCGCTTTTGTAATTTAACATATTGTTCGTCCACGGTTATACATATAAGGCTTCTGTATATTGTATTAATTGACTGTGTAACCTGATTTAAATAAACTTCCCTATAGTATGTTCGCGTGTGTGTAGGGAAAGTACTGAACTTCCTTATTTGTGTTTAAAAAAGTGTATAGTATGATTGGAAATGATTATGTACATTGTTAACAGTTTCAAGCTTAAAGTAAATGTATAATTTGCATTACCATATGCATTATTAAGAGTACAACATTTATATTCGGTATACAACTATACCTACTATATGGACTTGACATATAATAGTGACATACACACGCTTATGTATGTTTTAAATTCACATGTACAATAGGAACAACACTGTGTAAAAGTCATAAAGTTTATCCCCGGTCTGTCCGTCTGTATGTCTGTCCGTGCGAAAAGTGTGGACCATGCGATATTTCAAGAAGTATTTAAGCTAAAAACATAAAACTCGGTATGTTGATAGTGGGCCATAAAAAGAATAAACGTTATTTCAGCGTTTTTGCTACGGCTGCATAAATACGTTAAAATAAAATCTGAATCCTGCGACAACGCAACAAGAACTTAGGCTAAGTTTATGACATCAATAAGTAGATCGGAGGTAATGCACGTTATCGCCGTTTTTTGGCGACAAATATTGTGGTTTCTATGGCTACAGAAAAAATGCGTATAACTAAAATCTGAATCCTGCGTTTCCTAAACGTTTTTAGGCTAGGTTGATGAAACTCCGTGTGTGGATATATGGTCATATGTTAAATATGGACGTCATTTCGTCAAAAAACTAATTTGTTTTCTATGGTCATCGACAAACGTGAAAACTAAAATATGATCATGCAATATCTAATAAACAAATGTAAGCTAGGTGTATAAAACTCGGTGATTTGTAAGGGCTTGATTCCAGGCTTTATAAACTAAACGTGTTATTCTTTCATTTTCGTTTCTTTAAGATTTATATGGGAATCATGTTCTTACTCCGACAACATTAATCTATTAGGAGACTGCAATTTCGTCTGCGACCGAGGTTTGTTAAATGAGATTTACTTTTGGCGTTGTCATATCCATTAGTAAATTCCATCGTGAAAAAACTTGATTCATGGAGACGAACACTCACAGAGCTGCTTATTTGGACAGTCGGTCCACTTGGGGATTTGAATTATGAGTGTTTGTTCCGGTATCTTGTAATTTAATAGTAGCAATGTGCATGCCAGTTCTCATGCATCGTTCATGCTTTCTGGCCTTCAATCACTGGCTTAATCCACTAAAAAAGTTCATATTTCCTCTTATCTGAAAAATGCAAAACAAGATCTAATGGGTGTATAACCTTACTCATCAAATTATCGTTAAAAAAATATCGGCACTTTTTGTGGTAGATTATGTAGCATTCTTACATGATATGTATGGATATTATCTTTGAAACCTTAGACAATTCAGCCGAAATAATGAGTTTTTTTGTTTAGGCGTTTGATATAAGTTAATGTATAAATAGTGTACGTTATATATAGATTCAGTCATGCGTGCCATTATACTTCAAAGTGAAAACAGATATCACCAATGCTCTAAAGAAAGCTTTTCCGCAACATTTGTTATTATAAACGGAATAACTCAATTTGATCTGATTCCCGTTTAAACATGAATCTTGTTCGAAACCAACAGAGCATACGTATGATTATGTTTTATACTCCCTGTAGGCATAATGTATTTAAAATTAAGTATTTCTTTCATCTTTTTAAGATGCATGTATAATATCAATGCTAATATGCGTTTAATCAGAGGAGCGCGTTCATAAATGTTTATATCTATCGAAGATGTTTTTCGCGAAAAATATCTTAAATAGTGCATGTTTTCTTTCTGAAGGCTTACTTGACTCAATATACATTGTATTTGTCTCAACATTACATGCCTTTAAATTTGCAAATAGAGATCATCCACGCTCCAAAGAAAGAAGTTCCGCAGAATCAGTGATTCTAAACGAAATTACTCAATTTGATTCGAACTACCATTTCTATATTAATCTTGTTTAAACCAACAGAGCATTAGTTTGATTATGTTTTTATGCTCACCGTGAGAATTAATTTCGTTCTCAATCAAATAACAAAAGTAGTTTGGTTCATGAGTTTCCTGGTGGATAGCGTTGGTTATTTCCTTTTTATAGTGGCCATAAAATGGAATTTATATCCTGAAAGTGAAAACCAAGGATATAGAGATCAATGTGATTTCCGATTGTCTTCGTACATAGGCCGGTGACATCTTTTCGTATCTTTTGTCAATAATGTTATTGCGTTGTCCACGAAACATAGTAAGACGAACCATAAACATGCATATTGTATCATGTTGATGAAAGCAGTTTGTCTGCTTGTGATAAACATTACATGAACAGTGTTTTGAGCTAATTCGGCGTAAGTGAAAGTTTATGCTGTATTTTTTACAACTAAATATGTATATATTTTAACATGCAGCATGCGTTTGCAAATGTTCAGCTAACTTCTAAGAAAGTATGTTCAACTCTTTCCAATAGCTTATGACACTAGGCGAAATATATATGTGCATCAACACGTAAAGGGTAAGTGGTCCACTTCAAACAATTTATTATAAAATAAATATAAATATAATTTTTAGAACTAGTATGTAATTGTGAGTATTTAAATTTGTAAACTCCAGCCACCCTAGACCAAGAGCATTACTATATACGCAGACGACATCAAGTTATCATAAATGTTTTGTTAGATTTTCACCAGGTATTTTATAAGTTTTGAATATATGCTAAAAATGATTTAACGCATTCACAGAAAACATAAATAACAAGAAAGTGCTATATAATTTTATCAAGTGATTATATTGTAGGTTTGAATCATTTTATCATAAATGAGTTATTAAATATAAATTTCCCAACACCAAATATCTATAATATTTTCAGGCTTGGTCGTAACCTTGTTTTACCCATGGCGGCCCCAGGCGAAATATTAGACGCCAATGTGCGGGAATGTAATTTTACATATTATTGGTCCACGTTAATATATAAGGCTTCTGTATAGTATACGCATTGACTATGGAACCTGATTGAATTACATTTCCCATAAAGTTTGTTTGCGTGTGGGCAGGGAAAGTACTAAACTTCCTTATTTGTGATTGAAAAAAGTGTAAATTATGATAAAAAAATGTCTGTATACATGGTTAGCAGTTTCAATCTAAAAGTACATTAATAATGTGTATTGCCATATGCATAATAAAGAGTACAACATTTATCTTCAGCTTACACCTATACCCTGTCAGTACAATCATATAAATACAACCACCACAAAGATTGCTCTTGTTAAGCTACTATATGTACGTGATCTATAATGGTGATATACGCACGCTTATGTATGTACTAAATACAATAAGAACAACATTGTGTAAAAGTTCACTACATGTTTCATCGGAATAAAAGTCCCCCCTCCCCGGTCCGTCCGTCTGTATGTATGTCCGTTGAAACATCTAGATCCTGCGATATTTCAAGAAGTATTTTAAGCTAGATAGATAAAACATGGTACGTTGATTGTTGGTCATTAAGAGAATACACGTTATTTCAGACGAACTTTGTGGTTGTCTCAATAAGTAAATAGTGGGTAATACGGAGGATATGCACGTTATCGCAGTTTTTGTCGACAAATTGTGAGGTTGCTATGGATACAGAAAACATAAATGTTAAACTAAAATCTGAATCATGTGCTACCTAAAACGTTCTTAATCTAGGTTGATGAAACTCCGTGTGTGGACATATGGTCATATTTGGAATATGAAAGTCCTTTCGTAAAAGAACTAATTTGAATTCTTTGTATATCGACACAAGTGAAAACTGAAATCTGGATCATGCGATATATAAGTCAATACTGTAAGATAGGTGGATGAAAAACGGAGATTTGTTAAGGGCTCTTTTCTAGGCTTTATAAACTACAAGTGTTATTCTTTCATGCTCGTTTCTTTAAGAGTCATGTGGGAATCATGTTCTTACTCCGACCAAATCAATCAGTTAGAAGACTACAATTCCATCTGCGACAAAGCTTTGCTAAATCAGATTTACTGGTGGCTTTGTCGTTTCCATTAGCAAATACCAGTTTGAATTTGATTCATGGAGACAAACATTCAAAGAATTGCATATCTGGACAGTCGGTCCACTTGCGGATTTGAATTATGATTGTTGTTTCCGGTACCTTGTAATTTAATATTAGCAATGTATTGCTAGCCAGTGCTCATGCATCGTTCTGTTTTGGATACGGTTATCTAAACGGCATGAAGTAATGTCATATATCCGGCCTAATCAAATTTACAAGAATACATTTATTTATTTTACACTACAAGGAGTATTAAGACACATGTAGTTCATTAAAAAGAATGTTTCTTTTAAAGTAAATATTTTGTTAATTCCTGAAGTTATAGCTTTGCTTCTCAAGCAAATTGTTAGGGATTTATGTAATGACTGTCATCTATAGAAGCGTTTAGAAGCGTTGATCTGACAACTAAAGTGTATACATTAATGTTTTTAAAATGTGAGAATGATGAGTATACAACTAATCGATAACATACGAAACAAATATACATTTTGTTGAAGTAACAACGGTAATTTTATAGACATACCACTCTGTATTTCAGGTCATTCTCGTCTAACGCGTGAAAAAGGTTTAAAAGCCAAGTACGTATTTTATTTGCTACTCGATTCGGACGAAATTGAGGCCCTGCTACTTACATCATACTAACAACACTTTACAACTTTTAGGCAGAGCCACTTTGACTTAACGTGCAAGTCCTTAATGGCGTCACACATCACGTGGTATGTCCACACTGTAATTCGTACAATTTTAAAACGTAAATAATAATTAAAAATATATATCAACTTTGTATTTTATTTCTTTAATACACAGAAATGTTTTATGTGAAGTAAGACTTTGTTGTCACCTAACCCATTAGTATACGACGTGTGAACAACCATTCGGGCGACTGATTTAATTCAGAACATTGCTTGAAAAGTGTCAAACTGGGAACAAAAGCTTGAGATTGTCATTATGTGAAAGATAGAGCTTTGTTAATGGATGTTCAGCATGTATCTCTGTCTTTCATTAGGAACAAACCAATTGTGGATGATGCCTTGATTGAAATACCACTAAAGTTGAACATATTACGAATGTGGTGTCTCAATTATACATGTTCAAATTGCCAATTTATAACTTGGCAAAACGATAACTTATGTATTTAAGACATGGTATATGTTATCAAAAAGTATATTGCCGTGACAAGATGTTCGCAATTTTATATTGACTTGGTTATGATAAAGCTAATGTACATATCTGTTCAAACAACAGAAAAGTTAATATTGTTATGATTGATTTAAATATTTGACAGATGACAAATATGGAAACATCGTTAATAGAAAACCTCTGTATTAGGAAGTTTGTTAAACAGAGAGTAATACACCGTGTTAGACTGCTTATATTTGAATTTCGTAGCTCTATAATATTCCATTTATGTTGATGAATAAACAAACGTGTTCACCTCAAATGTGTATACTTGTATACATGCATTTTCATTTCATGATGGTAGGAATTGATTGGGCAGAAATTGGACTACAACAGTTGTCTTTCTCCACGATCATTACTACTGAAAGGCCCCGTTCCGTTTGTGTGTTATTTTAAAAGAAATAATTTTGGGAGGAGGGGCAACTGTGTAATAAATTTGTATCACGCTTGATTGTTTTATGCTGCCATGCTCTGTGGAGTCAATGTTCCTTGTCAACGAATTCTTTCCTCAGCATAAACTGAATCAATTTCATAGTTATTGTAGTGTTCGTATTTGTTCAACAGAACGAATACCATTACATTAAGTATGGACTTAAATTGATGCCGAACCTCCCTTTACTGAACATTAAAGACACATTACTTGAAACTGGTGTCTAGTCCGTTTAATTATGTACCTGCATGTTCGTAAACACAAATGACGGTCATATACGCTAATTTTAAACGACCAGTGAGTTTGTTTAACAAAACAATTTATTCCAAGGATAACTGGTGATTCGTTTCCTCGTTTGAAGATTATGCATCAAATAATCAACTGAACCAGACTTTTCGCACGATCAATTTCCGGGTGTGTTATCCGTTAAACTGTCAGCTCCATCAAGTAAATGTTTCAATTTCAGACGGTTAATTAACAAATCAATCTTGTCTTCTTTTGCTATGAATGGATCATCGATTGTATATATACATATATAGTGCAATAAAGTTATAAAACTGTGTTAATGCTAATTTCCCTGCTTAAATAATATTATCAAAACAAAATGTTTCGATTTGCAAATCGTGTATATGGTGTGTTGTACGATATACAGTTGTCAGTGAGGTCAATACTTATCAATAACACAAAACAAACAACGAGAAAATCGCAAGGTTCTTAATAAAGTGGTTTGACAATGCTACAATCATAAACTTTTAAATAGTCGATGTTTGAAAGCAAAAATTAATAGCGTGCACAATGATGTTATTCGGTACACGTTGTACGATTGATACCTCACAATCCTCTAACACACGAGATAGCTTTGTCAATCGGACTATCAATTATTAACATTATTAAACAATAACGCATATCAGGTAATCCCCGAGATCTATAATCAATTATTAAGTTGCTTTTGTATACGAGACATTGAGAACACATTGTTTTGAACTCAGGACACTGGCATTGTGTGTAACGAGATTCCATAATATACTGCTTAGTAGTCTTCAATCACTGGCTCAATCAATTAAAAAATTCATATTTCCTCTAATCTGAAAAAAATGCAGAAAACGATCTAATGGATGTATAGCCTTTATCATCAAATAACCCTAAAATACAATATTGGCACTTGTGGTGGTAGATGATGTAGCTGTCGTACATGAGATGTATGGATGTTATCTTTCCAAATTTTTAAAGTTAAGCCGACATATTGAGCTCTTTGTTTTGAGGCGTTCGATATCAGTTATTTAGATTCCGCCATGCGTGTCATAAAACTTAACTTCGGTGTGGGGTATCATTAATTGCTGCATTGGTCCTAAGAGTAATTGTAGTTCTTTATGGTCATTTTATATGATATATTGTTAGGGTATATATCAGTATCTACGCATGGTATATGCTTATATTTTAAATAGTGTTTATGTGTGGTCGTAGCAGAGAATACCACCGTCATCATACCCTGTCACACTGAGGCGAATTTGAGCTTCGAGTTCTTGTACAAGTTTTGGCGAGTAATAACTTAATAACTGGCCGTACAGTTGACGATTTGGTTGAAGATATATTCGAGTTAATGTTAATATTGACACGACATTAACACAGACACGTCTCCCAAACCTGCAGCATACTCGTACGTACTATGTCGTAGAACGACAATATGCAGCGAAACGCTAGTTCTAGGGAAGACATGTCCAGGGACTCTGATCGAGGGTGCAAGAGTTCCCATTCGACGAGGTATTGACACGATTATGAGAATAAAAGTCACCGAGAAGCGGCGATAACTTAAAAGGGCTCAACATATTAACCGTTACTCGCTGAGTTATGGCGATATATGATTGAACTGTGTACAAGATAAACACGACCTTATGCGAGTTCTGGCGAATTTCAACTAGCAAGGGCTATAAGCTTAGTTTTGCCATATTGTTGCAGGGCCGTTAAATTCTGAGTCTCTATATGAACTTTTGAGTAACGAATTTCAAATACACATCATACTATATCTACATCCGTGACACATTCAATACAGCGGTTGGATGTTGCGATTGAAATGTTTTTGAACCTCGTCTTTCACAAAAAACAAAATATAAGTTTATTTATTAGCCGAACGAACATGTTTAAGATATATGGGAATACGATGACTTCAGTTTAAATATTGAAACAGCGTTTGACTGATTACAGCAAACTTATATAATATCAGAAAGAAAGTACAAAAATAGCGTCAGTATACTACATCCGCGATAGGTCTGTTATGAATTAGAACACGTGGTTCAATAGAACAACATGCATGAATACGACATATATGTTCGTTTGCTCACGTCCGATGTCTACTCAATTATCCGATTTCAAAGAGCCGATCTGCATTTACCGTTCAAAACCTATATTTGTTACATTCCAAGCGTTTGAAAGCGAAAACACCTTTAAAAAGCATGATTAAATCCCTTCCAGTTACCATCATAACATATTTCCATACCATATATTCATATAAATCATGAGTCCACTTCCTTTTTTTGTAAAATAAACAACGTCGATTTTATAACAGTTTTAAAACTGTTCGCGATATGCGCTTAGACAAATATCAATCATGTATTAATTATCCTGCAACATTATGCAAACATCTAACTGTGACATCACGTGATATACAACTGTTTGTATGCACAATTTCACATGCATTTTGTTTGTGGTTTTCAAAAAAGCACGTATTATGTTTTTGATTTACCTTTAACAATATATTTTAAATAGTTTAAAATTTTCGCGGAAAGAAACCCGCGTTAAACCTATTTATCTGTGTTGTTTTATTTCACAAATCTTCCTATTGAATACATATGTTCCCGAATTCATATAAAGTATTATTTCGATATTAAATAAGTCCAAAAACTTTATCAGGAGAGTAATTGCCGTAAACCTGGGATACTATTTTATTTAAGACAATTGACAAATAGCTTTTATATACAGGACAATATATACAACACAATATTAAACATTAATTTTAATTAAATGTGGTTATTTCCATGGAAGGGTCCATGCAAAGAATTGCAGGTTAAAACTGGTAAAAAAGAATGCCAAATCTCACATAAAGCCCCGAATAAATAATAAAAAAATATACCTGTAAATACATCTAATATATAATCGAAATTAGACCGTTTTCTTTTTTTTACACAATCTTTAGGGAATGTTTTTTTGCAATAGATCAGAAATTGCATGATTTCCATTATTGAACTGAAACTTCCACTAAGAAGAGTATCGGTTCAAACCAAATTGATATCCCCTTAATGAATTAACTTCTGTGTCTACTGAATGTTTACATTTAATAAAGTATGAAGACACTTTTGATTGGCAGCATCATTAAGCGGGACATTGGATGAAACGTAAAACAGCGACACTAGAATGTTTGTTGTCTGAAAAGTATTGTTACACGTTGTATGCGTCTATATATTGCCACGATGGAATGTATTTGTTTATGTTTCTTGTGAAGAGATCGCTAATTCTCGTGTTTCCGAAATTATTTCCGGTCGATTATTTAAACTTTTACTTTATTTAATGATATTTTCCAATGTGATGTAAATCATGTATAATCATGTATTTTATAGATTCTTCATCTAGATCTGTCTTGTGTTGCGAATAAACCGATGAATTGTTTATTTTCACTTTATTTATTACCGCAAAAGATGGTTCTTCTATAGTTAAGTAAAGAATCAAGTTATACCTGATTATCACACGAAACGAAACGAGCCAAAACGAAAGATAGCACTGCTAAAAATAACAACCACGGTGTTTGTCCTGCAAACATGCCAATATTCACAATGGAGTTATGTTTCGGTAAACAGATAACGGTATGAGTCATCTCTCTTTTTTGTTTTAATCGAGCCTCGCTCTGAGAAAAGGGGGTTTTATGCATATGCAGGCTAATTAGGGATGACACTTTCCGCTTGTATTGTATTGTTCGTTTAAAGGAAAACTCTTCTTGACGAAAATCCAGTTTAGGCGTTAATCGTCGTCCCTGTTAAGCCTATGCGGACTGCAAATGCTCATTTGGGAAGACCATTTACGCACATGCATAAAATCCACTTCCATCAGAGCGCGTCTCAAATCATTTGATTGTATATAGTTGTAACATTATACACAAAATATTTAACCTTGACATTCTAGTCTTATGATCTTCGCAGAGGAAGCGGTGTTGGTGCTAACCGCAACCAATACTATTGACAATCTTTTCGTAGAGGATACGCCACAACATGCAACATGCATATCGCTTATGAGCTTCTTCATTGAAACTTGTCCTAGATAGGACAACCTGCTTTTCTGTTACTTGTTATTTTTGTATGAGTCATTCACTTCGCAGTCCATTAGCCTGTAACAACGTTTGCTTTCGAATATGTAGATGCGAGATTCTGGATAATATCATGTAGGTGCAGAGAGGCACTGTTAGCTTTTATTCTTATAGTGTTATGTTAAGTATTTGTATAATGAACGGAAATACATTATGCGGTTCCCATAGTCAATACAGTTACATAATGGGATATATGAAAAATTAAATATGTGAATCTGCCCAAGACTAAATTTGAAACGGTTCGACCTATTTGACCATCCTTTATATTGCAGGACAATACACTTGCACCATCATTTGAGTTTTACATCTGTTTATCGTTGGATCTATATACGATTCATGCCGAGCTTGTCCCGGATTTGATACAAACATCGAATTCCGATGTGATATTTCGAAAATGGCATATGCGGCCGTTTACTGCTTTACAATGGATATTATATTCATTGAAGACTTAATATGAGTATTATCCATGAGTTCGCTAAGAAATGTCTTGCACGCTAAGTTTGTGAACTAGTAGGCATGTAATGTTTATTTTGAGTGCTTATTAAAGATTAACTTATATTTATATCACACGGCATCATACAGCGTTATGTAAAGTTAAATCAAATCGCTACATATACACACATTACATTTATGTAGTTGGTAATTCGTATCAAAATATGAGTGTGTGAATATGTAACACACATTCAATGGAGCCGGAATCAAATTTTGAAATGACATAGCGTCGCTTCATTCTGATTCCAGCCGTATTGGCTATTATTAAAGGGATTAAATGATTACCAGTGTTCGGATTTGTAAACTGTAAACTGTGTTATAAAATAAAATGTGTTGGTTTGGGTAGATTATCGATTTTATTTCAAGGGTGATCATAGAACCAACATATGTTCACTCTTGTCTTTGCAACTCGTAAAAAAATACTAATTTCTTTGATCACCCGTGAAATAAAACCGATAATCTTTCTATCGAAACAAGCAAATATCCTGTATATCCCTTTAATGGTGTTATTTGATGGTAAAATGTTTTCTATAATGAATTATTGATGCACGATTCTGTGACTGATACAGAACAGAAAAGAACTTTTATTTTCACCCCCAAGTATTTAACATATACAATAAGGGCAATTTAACAAAGGACATTTTAGTACATTATTGTGTCTACCGATAATTTAACAACAACACCTACTACTAAATTTGCATTATAATTGAGAAATGTATGTGTTCGTGGTATCATACAATGTTAAAGTTGTCACTATAGCACAACACATCACATTTTAAAAACAAAAATGAAAGGTTAGTTTAAAATGATAAGTCTGTAACTGCTTTTCGCATTTTGTCAGGATAAATATAATATTTGTTAGTCGTCTTGAATTAGAAAGTGTATCCGTCCAGAGGCAAAAACGAACACAGGGATTTCTGTGCGAACTTTCATTTTCTCAGCCTCTTTGCATAAATCATCTACATCATGGAAACAGTCATGCATTTTCATTATCTTTTCACATGATTAATTGCCGTTTGTATTCCCTTTCTAACCAGTATTATTAGTTGTTCGCTTGCGAACAGCTAAAGTTAGTACTGCGCGTTGAAATTCGGTCCGACTTAGCTACGCTAAGAACGATAACCACCGCATTTGCCGTATTAGACTATTAATAGCAATCTCCATGCAGAGTTGTCGTTCCATGCTCTGACATATTTGATCCAGCTATGCTGGTTCCAGTCAAATCTCTGCGCGGAGGTTGTTTTAATAGATGCTGTTAAACAAGTATAGTGGGATGTTGTGTAACCTCATTCATAGCGCATGCTACTTCAGCGGGTTTTAATTTGATATGCCTGGGAAACATTATTTTGTTCTCAATAGATAGCGGCGATCTTTTGTATTCACGGGTGCTAACAATGCAATAGTGAAAGGTTGAGATTGTTTACATTGACAGTTCTCAATTATTAAAACGTTGAACATTAGTTCACCAATTACTACAGGTATACTATAGACAAAAACAAAAATTCTATATAATCGCTAGACTTTGAAATTTGCAATTTACGTTTCTCACCAATTACTACAGGTATATTATAGACAACAACAAAAATGCTTTATAATCGCTAACACCGAATATAAAAAACAACTAAATATAACAAGAAATATCTTTTTAAAAGGTAGTCGGCGTAAATGCTGACTTTGAAATAAAGTTTGCAATTTACGTTTCTAAATAATTAAATTAAAAACAAAAGTTTATCTATTATGTTTGATAACTTGTTAGTGTCACCGCATGAAATGTGTGTTATCAACTTATCATTGTGAAACCACACATTAGTGTCACAATGCGTTTCGATACAAAATGGTATTCAAAATAGCAAACTTGACCCTAATGGCTCCGAAAAATGCCTGAGATATTTAATGATATCAAACCGGTGTAAATGCAACGCTAAATAAGCTTGTAATTTAATTGTGTTCATTCGAGATAGCACACGTGGCGCTTACCCCGCGCATGCCAGTAAATTTCAATTATTCTGACATGTGTATCATGCTTCGGCTGTCAAATGGCCTATAAAATTGAATTGATTAACAACCAGTTTGGTTTCTCGTTAATGTCAAGTAAACGATTAATGGGAATTGTTTAAGAATATTGCACGTACTAGCGGCATGCTATTTTTAGTTGTTCGCGCTAGCGAGCAACTAATGTAGAGGGAGTTTTGCAAGCCAGTGTGATGCTGAACTACGCTAGGAACGATAACCACCGCATCTGCCTGTTTATAATTGACCACTGGTACACTGCAGTCTTGCGGATTGTCTTCTCTAAAAACCCGCTGTTTACATTTAAATCACTTAGCGGGTTATCGAGTGTGTATGTTATCAATAGTGTTTAACAGCTTGCGCGACGATATTGGCAGGTTTATCATTGAAATCTGTACATATTGGCTGCTTTCAGGGAAAACGGGGCTTAATGCATGTCAAATAAGATTAGCCTGTGCACACTGATTAGCCTGTGAAATGTGCACATTTTGTCTAAGTTATCTTTATAACATAAATAAGAGAATAAACAGTGCACACACATCTCGACCTGTGCTTTAAGACACACTCTTTATAAATGTGAATGGGTTGTGTTCATTTCAAACTTGCGATTTAAAAAGCTATAAGATAATTTTGATAAATGGGTTGCGTCTTAGATTATGCAATAGCGAACAACTTCAGTGCCTTCAGCGCTTTGATTTAATAAATATTTCAGATTTCCACTCCTAACTCTGCCGTGTGTGTAAGCCATAACACATGATAATCATTCACAATTTCAGTTCCCACTTAATGAACCACAGAAGTGTCAAGTTGTTGTCAGAATCAGAGTTACATGCGGTCAGTAATGATAATTCATTTAGCTTACTTTTATCAAATTGTTCCTTCTAAATTTATTTGCTCTTGCCTTATTTTGCTGTACTTGTCCTTTTTATGACTAAGATACGATGAATTTATAAATTAGTTATGTTGTGGAAACCAGTGCAAACAGTAACATTCACAGTCTATGCAACAGCTTAAGAACAAACAAATAATACACGTAGTAAATTGTTACCATACATATAATTTTGATAATTCTTTAAAGTAATACAGCAAATATCGTCACCCACAAATAGATAATACATATGTAAATGGCAAAAACTGGGCACAACACTCTCTTTTCAACATTAGCCAACGTTCATCAAATTATGAGCACTATATCAAAAATTATGTGAAATTTCCAGAAATACAGTTTACATCGGCGTTTAAGCCATTCCATAGTATTCTAAAAAAAGTAAAATTTTAAGTATTATAAAACATTCGTAAACGTCTTATTAATAAAGAAATTACGTTATGTCGAATTTTGATTGGTGCAGTCAGATGTCGTCCCGATGTCCATCAAAGTATATTTGACCACAATTCACGTATCGCAAGGGCAAATATAATGTAACGTTCCAATGACATCTGAAGAATCACAATATAATATTGTCACTATAGAGAAATAAAAGCGCAATACTGTTTTTGGACTGAGTCGGAATGACACTTGAAGAGCAAACTAGGTACACATTAACGTTACATATGTGGCATTACATAATGGCATTCGCTTGATGGAAGTTTTCATAGGGATTCTATGTGTTGTGACCAGTGTCCGTCGCGTCGCCCTAACCTACCAGCATGTTGGTATTAGACTTCCAGAGTGAAATAAACTTATACATGTGACTCTTATCTGGTATGATGTCATAACTAAATAAAACAATTACAACAGAATTAGCACATAGTACCTGAGATGCACTAGATTTGTGTCTTCTGCATGCACTAAATTACGAAACGTATTATGTAATGTTAGTTACGATTTAAAGCACTTTTGTTTATATTCTTAAGGTACTTTTATGGATTAAACGCAATCGAAAATGTTTTTGGCCTCAAATGTGTTGCTTATTTAATCAAAGCGCTGAAGGCACTGAATTTGTTCGCTGTTGTATAATCTTAGACGCAACTCAGTTTTCAAAATTATGTTTTAGCTTTTTATATCGCACGTTTGAGATGACCACAAACCATTTTAATTTATTAAGAGTGTTTCTTAAAGCACAGGTCGAGATGTGTTTTTTTCTTCAAATCATTGATACAGCTAATCAGTGTGCACAGGCTAATCTTATTTGACATGCATTAAGCCCAGTTTTCCATGAAAGCAGCCAATATGTATAGTTTTTAATGAGAAACACTAGAATGGCCAACGTTGTCTTACAAGCTGTTAAATACTTTTGAATACATACACACTACAATGTATGTAGTGTACAGTGGGAACTATAAACAGGCACATGCGGTGCTTAGAGCAAAGGCTTTTAGCATTCGTCGTCTGCATAATTTTACTGCAGTTATCCACACAGGCAGTAACGGGTAGCGGTTCCTAGAGTAGTAAAGCTATAGTTATTTGCAAAATTGCCTCTACATTATTTGTGAGCTAACGAGATTGACGTGGTTTTCCATATTCCAACACTATTTATCAAAAATAAACCAATATATAGTGCGATACATATAATAAGTTTACTTGTGCAGATTAAATCGCTTAAAAATATTTGTATGAGTGCAACTGTTTTCTGGAGATAAAAGAAGACCCAAATACGTTGATGAATATTAACTGTATTAAGATTCAACATAAATAAATATAGTTTGTTGCCAGAATACCGGCGGTATATGAGCAATTGGTATATTTTATTTGATGTAAGCCGTACTATACAGTTAAAATCTCAGCACTTTACTGCTAAATGTGTGTTTAGAATAAACCGGATATTTAGTAAGAATTATACTTCTGATAGTAATTCAAACGTATATCAGTAAATTTTGGGAATTATTGATGGCTGCATCTATATTATAAAAACACTAACAGCTTTCACCCAACGGCACACTTCATTCATGCATGTTATTTTGAATGTAAGCTTACTTTCTAGGATCAATGTCTCTACATGATTAGCCATATGTCCGCCTTTTGTCTTGCCCACGAACAGAAATCGCATTCACTTCATCTGCATTTCTATCCATACTGTTGACGGTTATCTTCACGGTAGATACTAAAGACATATCTATTTATCAGGGACAGGAGGCTATTTTTTAGACTCATCTTGTAGTCAGATAATTACTATTTTAAGTGACGAATTCTTCATTTGGTACTTGTGCATTAACTGGAAACAAGCCTGTTTGGGTCAGAGAGTTTTCTCTCAGATTTAATACAAAAAGCACTTCTTGAGGAGCTCTGGCATTTATTCTCGTGGCTGTAATACAAACAAGTTTTTCTTTTAATTATTTATGTATCAGTGATTTAAATAAAATACTCTATACTCTAAGTTTTTGTTCAAATTATTATGGCTTAACAATCCCTGACCCATAGTATAAACTATAGCTATAAACTGTATACACATATGATAAATAAAAGTGTAACTTTCCAATTTATTAATGAATAACTTTCGGAGTATATCGTACAGTATGAATCAAAATTGCAACACTTATTGTCTGGATTTTTTCCGGAAGTTCACGAGGTTCACAATGCAACTTCTTCACAGTTTTTAGAGCTGATATGAACATTCTAAAATAAAGGTACTGAGTACATGTCTATATATTCATATAAATATATAGAAATGTACTTAAATGTAGCACCACCAATGCTGTAGCTGGTCGTACTTGCTAATTGATGTTCTCTCCGGAATTCATCGTCGATGAGTCACATGGCGATCGCGCATGATTTACTGTGCTTCACATTTAATTGGGACCATGCAATTTCACATAGAGTGGTTCCACACGGACTGCTATCAGTGCATCTCAATAGTGAGTGAATTGAATACGCGAAGTTATTAATTCTATCACTTCTTCGTTGGGTGTTATACACGTGTCACAGTGAGCATTAAAATCAATTCCATACTGGTTTCAACGATTTTGATATGGCGTAAAACGGATCTGATAACAACTATCGGGAAAAGATGTATCGAATGTAATGATGAGTACATTCCCCTTTGGTTCACGCCAATACTCGTGTATGCCTTAAATACATTCGTCTTATTAAGTTTGAGAAACGGTCTGGTGTATTGTTCTATTACTTCCGCGATGTAACGTCGATATGAATACACGCAGCCATTAATATTGCTTCGAGAATTGTGACATAGTTTACATTGCTCGAGAGATACATATACATTAACACAACATAATTATAAAACGTATTCCTGTGTTTCCATATACCAATTCGTCGGATTAAAATTACCGAATAAACAACTATTTAACGTTCTAAAATAGTACTGAGTCTTGGCTGTTTGTGCGCACTTATAATATAATATTATATATAATTAACAAATACCACGTTAATATCAAAATGTTATTTCAGGGAAACGTACATTATATAAAAGTGAACTTTGGTGCAACCTTGTTTTTATAATGTATTTTAGGATGTCTGCTTCCGTAATATTTTCTTTAATTCAATAAGGTTCGAGTAAAACAGAAGTAATGTATATGTATATTTTTATGGAATGGAGAAATATATTACCTAACGAACAATAAAATTAAGTAAAAAAAAAGTGTTTTAAAACCTATCTTTTGACAAATAAAAACTACATAAAGTGATCCCTAACACAGTATAAACCACACGAAATACATTTTAGAGCAGTTCGAATCATAAATAGTCAAATTAATTGTTGTGAACGCACACAACCGTTTTAAATGACTCTGGTTTGATTGAAGGAGGCTCTGGGTGTCCTGTTATATTATGATCTTATGGTTTACTATTTATCTCAGCAAATCAGGATGTCAATGTCTGAAAGATTGGCACTTACTATTCCAACATTTTTTACTACGTATTTATCATTTAGTATAAATAGTTGGTGTTCTGTTAAAAGTTCTTTCCTCCTAGAGTTTCTGACATTCAATTGTTTTCTATATCAAATACTTCTGCATTTAACGTAAATTTGTATTCAGTATTCTGATTTGACAATGGTATATTAACTAATTTCTCTTAAACGAATTCAGGGAAAAAAATTGGATGGTCATTTGTCCCTGCATTCGTCGACCATATTTCATTGTCCTTAATGGCTTTGTATTTTTTCAAAATCTTTTAAAGAATGAACCTCATGTATCCTCGATTAGTCTTCAGCGCTTAAAATAGATTGTAGAAAAGAAACCTTTAACTATCACTCAGAGGTTTGATCATTGTAATGTTATGTGAAATTTGGGTCCGTTACAAAGATTGTTCAAATCATGATCCTGAGGTCAAAACTGGCCACGGCCCTGTGTTAATATCATTTATATAGTTTATAAATCACTGACATGTTAAATATCTTCTTCTTTAAAAACCGATTTTCTAGAGTTTTGATAGTTTGCGTATAACAACATGTAGTAGATCTTTACTAAATTGTTTTGACTCTGTCCCTCGGGATAACCTCGGCCCGCCAATTCTTGTTTCCCTAATATGTGTACGGTGAGAACTTCTCCCGACCCGTTCAGCCCACTGAGCTCAGAATTTAGATAGTTGGTATTAAGTATCATGCAGTGTTAGTATACAATGTTTCTTCAAATTTTGCGAATGGGCTAAACACCGACCACAAACCGGGGATCTTATTTTCCTTTTTATAGACTTCAATAGTTAAATATCATATAAATGGTCTCCTTTGATTGAAACATCAATAAGTACATGTTTATGGTTGCGTTTGAAATGAGTGTGTAAGACCGTATAGACGTCCTCGAACAACTTTGTTTAAATCATGCACCTGTGTCAAAGGTTGCCCCGTCCTCTGGGTCACTTTCTTGCCTTGTGTGTATATAGTGAAAACATCTCCCTCCCAAGCTATGGTATTTTGCATCCCGTAGTGGTCCTTAGTTAAATTAGTTTGTTCTAAGTCATATCCCAGTGATTAAGTAGTACACTTGCTTTAATCATCTTCTTTTCATATTAAACCGCATTGTCATGATGTTTGGTATTGGTTTTAACACAAGAGGTTTTCTACCAATTTTGTTCCAATCATGCTTCTGTTTTCGAAATTTACCCCTTTCTTTTCCTTATACGAATCATTAAAATCTTTAAACATCTTCTTCAAAACTATAATGCTGAGGGACAGATATATAAAATTCAACTTTATTTGCGAAATAACTGTTCGTCTTAAAAAGAAATATGCAAGGGATGTTAAAGTTGTTATGTAACATAGTATACTGGTCCTATACTAAGTTTGTTAAAACATGCCCTATGGTTTAAAACTGGCCACGCCACAGGGTGGCATGCATAATATGACTGTAACTCGTTAAGATGACGGATAAACACTGCGTTTTGCGATAGATAATGCTACCCCTTTTCGAAGTGATAAAAAGCTGAAAGTTCACAAAAGGCAATATAACTGTGTAATCATATCTAAACTACAATAAAGGGAATGAAAATCCACATCATCCGATGGTATCTAAGAAGAAACCAACTCGCTTTAGGAAATGTTGGAGTTGACCAGCTAAATCGTTGATTTTGCAATGTGGATTTTGTTGCAATATCGTCGTCTGTATTTGTAAAATGGCATAAACGATCTATCTATACGTTGTAACGTTAAGATATCATAAATGTTCACCTTTCAATATTTGTTTCCGAAAAAGTATAGGATGGATTTTTTAACAGTTGCATATACATATATAAACCTTTTTTTGTAATTATCGCTGTTCTGATATAGGTTGAAAGTAGATTACAAATTTGTTATTTCGAAATAATGCTACATTCATTGAAAATATTATGTAACTTATGATGTATAAGCATAGTAAATACTATTGGAAGCTATATACATGTAAAACCATCATGTATCTGTATTAATCATTTCAGTAGTGCCAAATGTTTCCTACATTCGTTCTCACTTACATTACATGAAACGATAATTGGATACAGAGCCCTATTAAATTAATAGAAGCCCATTCGACGAGGCAGCAAGACCGTAATTTACAGTAAATGAGGTGCCTAACTTTGCCCACAAGGCCAAATGGTCATATGGAAACCGAATAAACACACATTTGTACATCGCAGTCGCGCGTCTTGAAATACATGTCGAACGTCCTAAACACCTAGTGTAGTAATCTTCAATATCGAAGAGCATGCGTGAAGTTATGCAGAATGCGTAACGTCAACTACGTTATAATACCAATGTGTACGTCGTTGAACGTTTAACTTGTACTCTTGATAGATAATTTCTCCTTAGAATACATTTATATTGTAAAAACAATCACCGTTCATGTAACAACTGGTTTGTCCCTGATGATTTAACATTTATTTTTGCCATGGGTATTTTGCAAATTAATAAGCACTTCATCCAACATTCCTTGTCGGTTCATGGTAGATTGTTATGAAAATTAGTAAATTTGAAACAGTGATTTCTCATCCGAAACAGATAAAGGACATAGCGATGCGTGATTATAACTGTTTCAAGTAAATAGATGAATAGATTTGAGCTTTTGTTTATTTTCCTCTCAGAAATGTGTGCAAAAAAAAACTATTTTTGTTATAGCAGCAGTTTTAGATATTTTGCATGTCATACCACTGAAAGTTGAATTTCTGGAAATACCAAATCACAAATTTTACAATTTATATATCGTTCGTCAAGTAGATCACTCAAACGCCTCAATAAGTAGATAGGTGGTAATATGGAGGATATGCACGTTATCGCAGTTTTTGTCGACAAAAATTGTGTTTTCTCTGGTTACAGAAAAAATGCGTTTTACTAAAATCTGAATCCTGCGTTACCAAACACGTTCTAAAGCTAGGTTGATGAAACTCCGTGTGTGGATATATAGTCATATTTTAAATATGAACGTCATTTCGTCAAACAACTAGTTTGTTTTTTATGGTTTTCGACACAAGTGAAAACTAAAATTTGGATCATGCGATATCTTTAAAAAATATGTGAGCTTGACGTTGACAACTCGGTGATTTGTAAGGGCTTGATTCCTGGCTTTATAAACGTGTTATTCGGTCATGGTCGTTTCGTTAAGATTCATATGGGAATCATTATCTTACTCTGACAACATAAATCTGTTAGGAGACTGCAATTTCGTCTGCGACAAAGCTTTGTTAAATCAGATTTACTGTTGGCTTTGTCGTATCCATTAGTAAATTCCATTGTGGATTAACTTGATTCATGGAGACAAACATTCAAATTGCTGCTTATTTGGACAGTTGGTCCACTTGGGGATTAGAATTTTAATTGTTGTTCCGGTATCTTGTAATTAAATATTAGCAATGTGCTAGCAAGTGCTCATGCAACGTTCTATTTTGGATACGGCTTTCTAAAGGGAATTATGTATTTTCCGGCATAATGGAATTTACAAGAATAAATATATTTATGTTGCACCACATGGAGTATAAATAAACATGTAATGCATTACTATAAACAAGAATGTTTCTTTTAAACTAAATATTGCATTTATTATTGAAGGTATAGCTTTGCTTCTGAAAACAACTTGTTGGGGATTAAGTTAATTACCGCCATCTATAGAAGCTATTAGAACCGTTGATTTCACATATTGCGATGTCTATCGTAATGTTGTTTTATATATGTAAAAACAGAAACATTTCTTTAATGCTATTTATATTGGCTTTATTATATTCAATGAATTTCCCTTTTGAATGCACGCTCACAGCCGTTCCCTTCGACGTACATGTATATGGTGTCTTTAGACACTATCTTTTGACCCAGGGCACCATATTCACTTCACCTATGAGCGATCAGTTGTGTTTAATTTGGAAAATACACTATTTATCTTGGCGTCAATTTAAGTTGAATGTATTCAAAAGTCGAACTGGATTTCAATATAATTTATATTTTCAGTTTTGGTTAAGAATATAAATTAAATAAATAAGAATCGAGTGAAGTTAGTATTATGAGTGAACAATAAATCGAAAAAATACGAAACAAATGCCGTTTTGTTTTCAAATAATTACGTTAATTCTTATAGAAATACCGCACGGTATTTCACGTCATTATCGTCTTACGCGTGAAGCTCCGCTTAAAGGTTGAAAGATGTGTCAGTATTTTACTTTCTACTTGATTTTGACAAAATTTACTTCTTGCTTCTTACAACATCCTTACAACGCTATAAAACGTTAAGGCTTAGAAAAAAAATGTAACGTGCTGTTCAAAAATGACCTCACACACCACGTGGTATATCAACACTGTCATTCGCACAACTTTAAAACGTAAATACAAAATTTATATAAAAACAAAATAACAGTGTCTTTTTTTTTCAATAAACAGAAATGTGTTATGCGATGAAAAAACTTATGGTCGCCTAACCCATTTATATTTGACGTGTTAACAGCTATTCTGGCGACTGTTTTAATTCAGAACATTACTTGAAAGTGCAAAAACTGGGAATACAAACTGGAGATTTTCGTTATTTGAAGCTTTGTTAATGGATGTTTTGCATGCATCAATGTCTTTCGTTTGGAACAAAATAATAGTGGATGATGGCTTGATTGAAATACAACAAAAGTTGAAAATATTAACAATGAGGTGTCATTATTACACATGTTCACATTGCAAATTTATAATTTGGCAAAAATCTAACACATATATTTAACACATGACATATTTTATGAAAAGGTATATAGGCTGACAAGATATTCGCAATTTTATTTCGACTGGTTTATGATGTAGTAAATGTATATATATTTTAATACAACTGGCAAGTAAATATTCTTATGATTTATTTTTAATATTTGACAGATGACAATTATTGCAACAACGTACATAGAAAACCACCGTATTAGATAGTTGTTAAACCGAGAGTAGTTAACCGTGTTTGAATGCTGACATCTACTTTTCGTAACTCTATAATATTCGCTTTATGTTGATGAATAAACAAACTCACCTCAAATGTGTATACTTGTATACGTGCAAGACCATTTCATGATTGATAGGAATTGATTGGACAGAAATTGGACTTCACCAACTGTCTTTTTCCACAACAAATTACACTGTTAGGCCCGTGGGGGTGGGGGCAACTGTGGAATAAACTTGTATCACGCTTGATTGTGTTTAAGCTGTAGTGCTCTGTGGATTATTATTGCCCTATGAGCAAATTCTGACCTCAGCATAAACTGAAACAACGGCATAGTTATTGTAGTGTTTGCATTTGTTCAACAGAACGAACACCATTCATATGGAATTTCATTGATGCAGAACCTCCATTGTCTTTACTTTAAAGACACACATTACTGGAAACTGGTATCTAGTCCGTTTAATTATGTACTTTCATATTCGGAAAAAATAATTGACGGTTGTATAAGCTTATGTTTAAAAGACCAGTGAGTTTGTCTAACAACATCATTTATTCCAAGGATAAATGGTGATTATTGTTCCCGCTTGAAGATTATCAATCAAATAATAAACTGAATCAGCCTTTTCGCACGATCAGTTTCCTGGGGTCTTCCGTAAAACTGTGCATTCCATCAAGTAAATGTTTCAATTTCCGACACTTAATTAACACATCAATCTTGTCTTCTATTGCTAGGAATGGATCATCAATTGTGTCGTATTATANTATATATTGTGCAATACAGTTATATATCTTTGTTAGAGCTTATTTGTCTGTATAAATAATATTATCAGAAAATAATATTGCGATTGTCAAGTCGTGTATATTGTGTGTTGTACAATATTATACACTTATCAGTGACGTTAATACTTATCAATAACACAAAACAAGCAATTAGGACATCTAAAGGTTCTTAGTTTAATGGTTTGACAATGCTACAACCATACACTTTTATATATTCTATGTTTGAAAGCAAATGAATTACGTGCACATATGATGTTATTCGGTACACTTTGTAAGATTGCTATCTTACAATCATGTAACGCACGAGATCGTTTTGTCAACCGGACAATCAATTAGCCCAATTATTAACATTATAAAACAATAACGCATATCAGGTTATCCCCGATAACTTTTATCAATTATTTATTGGCACTTTTATACATAACATTGAGGACAAATTGTGTTTAACTCAGAACACTGGCATTGTGTGTAACGAGATACAACCATGAACTGCTTTCTAGTTTTCAATCACTCGCTCAATCCATTAGAAAGTTCATATGTCCTCTTATTTGAAAACATGCAATTAAAGATCCAATCGGTGCGTAATAAAAAAAAACCTTAAATACAATATTGGCATGTTTGGTGGTGGATGATGTAGCTTTCTTACATGAGATGCATCACTGTGAAGAACAAAAACTGTCACGTGACAGAAAAAGTCAACGCCGGTAGGTGTTTGAGGAAGGAAAACAGCCGCAGCAGGAAGGTGTTTTGTCAATATCTTTGCTGATCGTCCTCTGGCTTTCATACGACCTAGTGCAGGGAATAAGGCATGCATCAAGCTTTCGATCGGTATATCACGCGTTGTGTGTGTAACTTTGGTTTTCGAGAACACTTCGACACAAATTTCCATTGTAGAAGCAAACATCAGTAGTAAGACATACAAAGAGTTTATGTTTAGCAATATATGTGAAAGAAAACCCGTTCAGTCTTATATTTTTGGTTTTATTTATCAAATCTTCCTATCGAATACATATATTACCGTATTCATATATAGTATAAGTTAACTATTGAATAATGTAACTCCAGAAAGGTTATCAGAAGTGAAATTCCCATAAACATGGGCTAGTATCATATTTAAGAAAAGTGACCAATAGCCTACAATATATACATGACACTCACACAACATAATAGTTAACATTCAAGTTTTAAAATAAGTGGGTCATCGCCCTGAAAAGGACAATGCAAAGCATGTTTAACCGGATTAAAGGCATGCTGAACCTTACACTAAGCCCATAATAAATCACAAAACACCTAACATTAAATAAACCCCATATATAATCGCAATTAGGCTGTTCTCTTTTAACACATACTTTAATGAATGGTATGTTTCTAGTATATCAGAAATTGCATGCTGTCCGTGATTGAAACAAGATCGGGAACGAAACAAATAACGATTACATGAAGTCATATCTATGCCTTAATATGTGCGTGTCTATTCAGGCACAATTCAATTTTGCACGAAATGAAACTCTCCACTAAGAAGACTTTAGGTTCAAACTAAATTGATATTCCCTTAATGAATTTACGTTTTTGTCCACTGAATGTTTACATGTAATATCTTATGAAGACACTTTTTATTGACAGCATCATAAAGAAGGATTCTGAATGAAACGTTAAACAGCGACACTAGACTAATTGTTGTCAGAAATCTTTATTACATGTTGTACGCGTCTTAGTATTCCATCAGGAATTGAAGGTATTTGATGGTTCTTACGAAGGGACGGCTTATTCTCATGTTTCCAAAGTTTATCGAATGTTATTTTGCTCATTAGCCATAAATCATATACATTTATGTATTTAACGAAACTGCATCTAAATCTGTCTTGTGTTGCGAGTAAACTCATACTGTTCGAAAGATATAAATAAAAATGGCTATGGATAAAAGATCTGAATTAATTGCATAACTTAAATGAAAAAGCGTACTTTATTCATCATGTATAAGGCCTGTCGAAACGTCTGTTACTTAACATTTCGCTGGTTATCCAAATAACCGATTGCTTTCGATAAATATCGGAGTTTTTGTATTTTTCCGTTTCTGCGCGTCGGTAAACAGTAGTAATCGCGAACGTCATGGAACACGTGTCGATATTCCTAGCATTTATTCAGACTTTGTGGTGTGTGTCAACAATATTTGCATCACATAATATATCCAATTATTTCTTAAAAAATACTGATTATTATTTATAATCATCTTTAAACATAAGAACACTTATATTTGAATGTAAAGAACATAGTGTACGCGATCACCAGTCGCGTAAGTTATGTTGTGTTGTTATTTGACAATAATAGACATGCATTGTTTCGATAACATGTGTCACACATTGTTTTTCGATACACATATTTTCTCGCAAGGCATGATACATTATGAAATTTAAGCGTCTCATCTTTCACCAATAAAACAAAACATATCTACACCAAACTTTTAAGTTAATATTTAAGGGGGAAACTAGGAATACTATTTACAAAAAGCATTCGGTATAAACATCATTAAACACCATTAATAATTTATTTTAATACAATGACTCTCGTACAACAGTTGAAGTGTATTGTAAAGGTATAAGGAGTGACATATGTTTAATTTCGATGCAAACTTGACACTTGATATTTAAAGAAGTGTAATGTCAATTTTTCTCAGAGTATATAAATGTAGCAACCTTAAAATTCTGTTAATACAGTATTTAGTGGCGATCGAAACGTAAATTGCTAGTAAAAACAACATTATGCATACACGAGATCATGTTTTCTTTATTCCAACCAGTATCAATTTATTCTCCCATTTGTGCGTGTACCCTTTGAAATTTGTCACTGACGTACATGATTATTACAATAAAGAGTCTGTCGGACCTTATTATCTGTACTTCGATACATTTAAAGTGAAACGCGTATGAACATTATAATTATAAGTTGTACATTATAAATTATAAGTCAGTCAAATAATAACCATGAATTCTGCAGTGTGAACATATAATACTTTATTTTTTACTAAAAAGTTGTTATTAGTGTTAAATAGTAATAAACCTTATTAAAGGCGATGCAATATCGTTTATAAATGATAAATTGTTTATGTTTACTATATTTATCACCGCAAAAGACGTTTCCTCTATATTTAAGTAAATACTTTAAGTTTTAACTGTTAATCATACGAAACGAAACGAGACACAACGATAGATGGCTCTGCTGATGATAACAACCACGGAGTTTGTCTTTCAAACAAGCCAATATTCATAAAGGAGTTATGTTTCGCTAAACAGACAGCGGAATGAGTCATCTTTCTTCTTTTTTTTTTAATTTTATAAATCATTTCAGCCTCGCTCTGTGAAAAAGGTGTTTAATGCATGTGCGTAAAGAATCATCACATATTAGACTGTGCAGTGCACACAGGCTCATCAGGAACGACACTTCCCGCCTAAAATGGATTTTCGTCAAAGGGAGTCTACCTTTAAACAAAAAATACAATAAAAGCGGAACGTGTCGTCCCTCATTAGCCTGTGCGCACTGCACAGGCTTATAAGGGACGACACTTAAAGCACATGCAGTAAACCCCCTTTTCACATAGCGAGGTTCATTTATATATCTGTAGTTGCAACATTCTAAACATAATACTTAACATTGAAACTCTAGTCTTATGTCATTCGCATTGGGCGCCAACCGCAAACAATAATATTGACAATCCTTTCGAAGAGCATACGCCAAAACATGCATATCGCTTATGATTTTCTTCAATGAAACTTGTCCTAAATATGACAACATGCTTTTTGTTATTTCTGTATGAGTCATTCACGTCGAAGTCCATTAGCCGGTATCAACGTTTTCTTTCCAATATGTTGATGCAAGAGCCTGGAATATATCAAGTTCATGCAGATAGACCGGTGTGCTTTTATTCTTATTTTGGAGTCTCGCTCTGAGAAAAGTGCGTTTAATGCATGAGCGAAAAGTGTCGTCCCAGTTAAGCCTGTGCAGTCCGAACAGGCTAATGAGGGACGACACTTTCCGCAACAATGATATATTTTGTTTAAAGAAAGTCTCTTCTTAGCGAAAATCCAGTTAAGGCGGCAATGCACAGGCTAATCGGAGACATACGCACATGCATTAAACCCTCTTTTTACAGAGCGAGGCTCATTTTAATTATACGTATTCGTTTAATGTACGGAAATACATGATTTGATTCTGATATTTAATACACTAACATAATGGGATATATGAAATATCAAATGTGTGTATCTGCACAAGACTAAATGTGGCTATAGTCATCAAAAATGCCCATTAGCGAAACAAGATAAGTGTTACTTATAAATATTTTTCTTACCGACTAATTAGTTTAACTATGAAAAAAATATTGCCTCGCGTAAAACCATTTACATGATTAATAATAATAAATAATAAAATCAACAATTATATGCATACCTTAATGGTTTGAAGACGAATGCAAGCTTTCACTCTTAAAACATGCTTTGAACATGTATCACTCACGTTCTAGACGACCATGTGATAGTTATATAAAAGAATTAATGTTTAATTGAACATAATACGTTAGAATAGTACAACTTGATAAAGTTAACTCGATTGGTTTTAACCAGAGTTATTTTTCTCTGTAGTATGCTATCGCTTTGAAATCAGATGTTGGTCATTCTCCAATAGTTCAAATATTTGTGTTTTTAAGAGGTTTTCTCAACATTGATTTTAACCTTAAAAATAGGATTTGGATTATTTTGTGTTCCACAAGTGACCAAAGCAGATCATTGTACAAACAGAAGAAGCGATTTGAAAGTAAACAGTTTACCATTGAAATTGATGTGTTTATTGTAGGATTCCTAAAACTAATATGATTCAGAATAATAGTGTTTGGAACAAACCCGTAAAGAAAATGGCGGTGTCGATTCGAGTGCGTGCATGTTACGTCATTTACATTTGTATCTATATTTGTATATTCTTTTTGTCTCGTTTCACCGTTTACCCCGCTGTTGAAATAGATTGCCACTTCGACACGTAAACAATACTTATTGTTTAAAACGAGAAACGGTTCGACCTATTTCACCATCCTTTATATTGCAGGGCAATAAACTTGCAGCATCATTCGAGTCTTACATCGGTTTATCGTTAGATCTTCATATGAGTCATGCCGAGCTTGTCTCGGATTTCATACAAACATCGGATTCCGATGTGATATTTTGCAAATGGCATATGCGGACGTTCACTGCTGTAACAGTGGTTTTTGTATATCATAAAGACCTAGTATTAGCAATATCTATTTTCCTAGTGGGCTCGCTAAGAAATATTTTGCGCGCTAAGTTTGCGTAATAGTTTGCATTTAATGTTTATTTTGATGGCTTTTTAAATATAAACTGCTATTCAAATCAAACGACATCGTTCTAAAACAATACCATACAGAACGAAATTACTTCCCGGTACATAAACGTACGCTTACACGTACATGTGTGATGATGACATAAATATACACCATACATTTTATAATGGACGTAGTTGTCATTATATTTTAATTAGAAAACAATCCAGCATATTTGAGGTAATTCAAATGTGTAATTTGTTTAAATGGTCGCATGCACAAAAATATTTAACATTTTTCCCAAATAAAATTATATTTTTAATTGTTGATGTATAGATTTTTTTTAATTGTTGTCCTTATATTTATTTTGTTCATATTTGCAAATTCGTAATAATGTCTTATTATTGTGTCACCGTATTTTTTTGGTCGTATAGTATAGGATATTATGCCTCTCTATAAGCCGTCCTGCATATAGTTAAGCTAGGTTTTAGGAATTGAAGTTTGAGTAACGCTCGCCCATTTCATTATTTCTACATCCGTGACACAGTCAGAAAAAGCGATGAAATATTGACATTCACACGTGACTGAAGCTTGTCTTTCCCATACAGTCATTCGTCAAATGTCAGTTTATCTAATAAGAAAACGAAAGAATACTTCTTTGAGACACGTTTGTACTTATTTAATCAGGATAAAACACATCAACCTAAAACACAACCAGAAGTCAACACTTGGCCAGAGTAAAGAAGAATATTAGGTTAGTATCTATTATGTACTTGAATTTATTTGACGCATTGACGGAATGTTTTCGTAATTAGCCCTGCAAAGCCACGTAAGCCGTATGAAGACGGAGACATATATACGCTAATCTAATATATTATCTGTCATATCACATGATTTTACTAGGTTACGTTTGATTTGCGAAACAAGTACAATACAATTAACTGCATGACCGATATACTTGATTATTACGGTCAGCCCGTTAATGTTACAGGACTGTGCAGGAAACCAGCTGCTGGACGTTTCGCATAAAACAAATTAACTAACAGTTGTTATAGAAATATTGTGTAAAGTATAACAACAATATTTATTGACAGTTTTTTAAATGTTCATACAGAGGGACTACCCGTGAAGTTGCATTCAAACCCTTGTTAAATGTTCATTAAAATTGTGAAATGTATGTGTTCATTGTATCATAACATGTTACAATTGTCACTATTTCATAACAAATCAATTTTTAAAAATATTTTAAATAGTGACTTTTTAAATTTGAAATATATTGGTAAATATTCGAGTTATTGCACCATTAAAATATGTATTAATTTGAACAAAAATTCATATACTATATGTTTATGTATCATTTGGTTTACCTAAATAAAGTAGTGTAAGCACACGTAACAGTCGCGTAGTTTTCATTAGTCCAGTCACTAATTATTCTACCTGCACGTGTAACTTACATACGTTTTTTCATTGTTTTTGTTTTAACTTTGCAAAAGTACCTGCCTTTCGAAAAAAAACATTTGACGCCAATCGCACATGCAAATTTGCAAATGGCTCCATCCATTTCACTGTCATTTTTTACATTATTAGGTTATGATATATGATTTGCATTTGCGTAAGATGCAGTTTTGATTTTAGATCTCTGAGTCATTCCGAGCTTGTCCCGGAGTTGATACTCAACCAGATTGCAAATTAATATTTCACAAATGGAATGTGTCGGAAATGGCGTCAATGTTGTTTTGGCTTGTATACAATTTCAGAAATATATCGCATAAGCACTTTTGGGTGACTAGTTCGCACTTAAAGAAACGCTTTACATGTTATATTTGTGTACTTGCCTTTATTTAATTGTGTTATATGATCTATTATAAACGTGATATTATAGGTCTCGCAAATGGTAAGTTGTCCCCGTGCGAAACATGTATGTTTGTTCTTAAATAGCACAACCATGTGTTTCCTGGTTCCGCGTTTTATACGATAGGTGAGTTTAATTTAATGTTTATATCGTGAAACAATCGTTATATAATTAGCATGGAAAGAAAACATGGTTGTGGTGTTACATTTATACTATGTTGTAAGTTCACATTATATTAGTTCTACCTATAAAATTGTTAGATATTGCACTTCGAGTTATTTTCAACCTTTTAATAAACCATCTATTTACTTTTTTGTGAGAATAATGTCCTCTTTTCAGTGTGCATTAACCAATAATGGATGATGCAATATTTGGTATATCCAGTTATAATCATTAATTGCTCCGATGCAAGATTCTCTTTAATTATTCAATAGAAATGTTTTAATTTCATATGGACTTACTGTCAACGCTTGTTTTTGCCAAGACCGTCTAGTGGACACAAGCACATTCTCGTGGTTAACATGCTTTCCAAACTGGTGAGTTTAAATATGTTCATATTAACATAAAGTTTTATGATTTTGTTTAACAATATTTAATAGTTCAAACATGTGTGTTTATTAATTTGATATCCAATTCAATCATCGTTCATAGTATTTCATGTTCTGTTTGTAAAATAGGTATTATTTTCATTGTATCACGAGACTATATTGGTAAACGTCAACAATAAAATGGATAAACACATTCATGGTCTTTGCCTTAAGCCCCTGCTCCAAATCACAACATTTTGGGAAATTTATTATTTCCCTTTCGATATAATATCCTTTTAGTTTTTAAGTGAATTATGTCCTCTGTCCAGTGTTCATTCACCCATGAAGGCTGTTGTAGTATTTGTTATATAAAATCATAATCTTTAATTTCTTTTATGCCAGATCGTCATTGGTCATGCAATCGAACTGTTTTATTTCATTATGAATTTAATGATTACGCTTGAATTTACCAAGACTGTCTAGTTTACGCAAGTCCATTTTCGTTGTGAACATGCATTCCAGCCTTGTGAGTTAAACTATTGTTCCTATTAATAGAACATGTTATGGTATTATATTTTGAAATGTTTAATAAATAATTCGATATGCACAACATTCGTATGTCATATAATTACATGTTTTGTTCTGATTTTAAAATAAATATAAATTTCATTGTATAGGTATTGTTGTAATATTCTGTATTGTGTAGACAACCGATCACTTGTTTTTAAGGATTTGTTAACAGTATGATAAAATGACGAATGTCATAATAATTGCCATATATTCAAACACAAAATTATCACATTATGTTTAGACATGCAAATAACAATCCGGACTTCTGTTAAAAATATTGGTTCATGAATGGATGTGTTACGCTTTTTCCTCGATAATTTGGAAACATACTTTTAATACTAGAATAACTTCGGTTAAAAAGCTATTTAATTACCCAATTTTTGTATATTCACAAGAAAAAACAAATTTTTGTGGAAGAATGACACGACGCGAAATAATCCAGTGTAAGCTCAATCCCTTCAAGACTTTAAAAATCAGCATTATATAGTACAAATTCCAGATCATCCTAATGAAAACGTCAGCTGAAACAGACAGCAGGACATAATGCACATCCTACTGTAACACGCTATATTTCATTTCAATTGTGTATGATGTTTGTTTGTTTTCTATACTTAAGGTAAGTTTGCGATACATATAAAAGCATACCAAGTGAATTAAAAATCGATATATATATATATATATACACATATATATTGATATTGGCTAATCTATGCCAGTACAAGTTAATTAACGTGCACGAGCACTTAAGTAATTTATCAGATTAAAAAAAAACGCCATTTGCTTTACGGAATGCAAACCAACGACTTGTCATTCTGCATATGAGTTGTGGATCTTACAAAATCATGTTTACAAAATTGTATGTGTATTTTATTTTCACTAACGCTGCCATATACATCATGCGTACGTGTGTATTGTGTATAGTCGAATGGTTCAATTATCAGTTTGATTGCTGCTTAAGACATTATTTGTGTACTTCTTACAAAGTATAATAGCTGGTTATTCGTTTAAGACTTAACGATTAGTACAAGTTATGGTTCGATTGCATTACTTGATATCAAAGAAAAGGTACACATCAACATAGATTTGAAAAAAGGCTAATTAAGAATGCGAACGATAAATTTGACTATTACCCTTTCCACTAATTTCAATCTACGAAAGGCAAACTATTTTCTGTAATAACAAAGAAGTTGTTCATATCCTAAATATAAAGAAAACGTATATATTACTTAACATAGGTCAGTTTACTATGAACAAACATAAATGCTTATCGAAAATTGCGTGCGGACGAATCAGTTTTATTTGAAAACCTTCTTGACACATAAGAGCAAGAACGTGTATAAATGAGCGAATAAAGATGTATTGCATTCAATGACGCATTGAAAAAAAAACAACGAGTAGAAGGAATAAAAAATTGACTGCTGACAAATGACAATGCTGCTCAGTCCATAGAATCGACCACATAATTAAACATTCACTTTAATATAAAAATACTGGTTGCGTTTCACAAAGAGAAATGGAACCATGCAGAGTAAACTATGAATAATTATTTGTAATATAGTTTGCAAATATAATCTTTACTACATAAGAATGAGATCATTTTACAATATAAGGTCGTATATTGAACAATAATAGAGAGGAACTAATAGAAAATGAATATTAATCATGTTTTCTGTAGATTATTATAAACTGACATGGTGCAAAATAAACCTTGCTGACAGTACATGTCCTGTAGAGTAATCAGAACGAACAAAATGTATTTTGTTTTGAGGAATCGTACACACATTACATTTATAATACTAGAACCAATATTACGATAAAAATAAATATATGGCGGACTATACTATTGGTGTTTTTTACTTCTTGAAACAAACCAATAAATCGACACTTTGCATAAGACGTATTCTCCTGACATGTTTGTTTTGAAAAACAGGTGTATTTCGTTATCCGTACTTACAAATTGTCATATTTTTGCAAAAGAACACAAGCATCAAGAACAAACAAAAAAACAACAACACATATATCTTCAAACACGTGTTTATTGTACAATATTGGTTTCTAGTACTCTATTTCCCTGCATCTCAGCAGGCATAATTATCATCTAGGTAATTAGTGATAAGAACATGTTATGTTAATCGCCTCTATAATGAGAAAGTTTCGTTGTCTTAGCTTATGGAAGAGTTCATGTGCTAAGAAAATAAATGACACAGCACGTGAAAGGAGTGTGTAGTGTTTTAATATAAAAGCAAATATATTTCTATGGTTTGTCTATTCACTAACAAATGTATTTTGATATACATTTTTAATGCAACATAGCATATTAAAAAATCGCAAGTTCCGTGTCTGTGAGATTTAATTTTACCACAATTATATGCACACTGCATAGTTATTAAAACAGTTTATGATAACATTTAATGTAAAAACCCGATGGAAACATCATGTTCAAATCGCGATGTTTATATCTACCACCATTCAACAAATAAGACGGATAAAATTACCAACGAACTGTAACGTTTTAAAGGTTTACGAGTTGCATTTGCTGATTTAAAATTGGGATTGTGGGCGTAACATTTTGTTTATTTATATGTATTCACTGTCAGCACACGCATCCACCTGCATTTGTAACAGCGGACTGTATGATGATGTTTAAACAACAATTGGAAACAGGCTATTGGCAATGATTGATATTATTGAAGATGCAAAAACAAAGGTAGTTAAACGTTTCAAGATGGCAAAGATGCAAATATGCACGAAGAGAATAGAAGATGTCTTTTTTAATACAAATACCAGTCTGTGTTTATTTTTTTTTTATCTTCACACATTCTGTCTTATCGTCTTCAACCTATCAGTTAACGGCCGATACAAAGACTGGAATTTTTTTTCGCAATGCACTTGTTTCCAGCAAATCCAAGCAAACATCCACGTTGTATGAAAAAGGCACAATATAACTAGAAGTTGTATATAGACTTTTTTTAACACAAATAGAAAATTACTGTAAATTCCTTATAACAACAAAAAACTAATTTGATTTCAAAGCACATTTAGTTAAATGTTATATTAAAGAAAAATTATAGATCGGTAAGTAGTTGAATACACTATTTAAAGTGTATCATGACTTAATTAATGGGCACACTTAATCGCTGTTAGTCGGTTATTACAACATTGTTACTTTTGTATGTGGCTAAAGACAAACATATGCTTGGTAATATTGCCTTTTACAACCGCATCGCGGCTTCTTTCTGTATTACACGACGATGATCTGATGTTCAACCTATTATGCAATGTCTCTTATGATTTGCAATATAAAAGATCGGATTTGTTTCATACTCGTTTTGGTTTCATTTCAACGTGCTTAAGAAAGTAACGGTTCCACTTACAGCCTGACGTCTGCTGATTATCTGCACATGAAAAAAAAACATTAACTATAACTGCAGTATTCCTTTCAATACATCGGCTGAGGAGATTACTATTAAATATAGCTAATCATAAATTGTAATAATGGTATATTAATTAATGCACATTACCTAACACGATGATTTCAATAATTCACGAACGCAGCTTTAAAAAAAATACAAAACGTGGTTAATTAAATAATGTGGATAACCTAACAAAATGATTAAAATAATTCAAGGATATCAGCTTTCAATTTAAGTAATTTAAATACAAATTACCGGTATGCAACGTATGCCCATGATTTAGTAAGGATTACAAACAATGTTATTCACTAAATAAATCCACATACTTTTATAAATAAATTTAAAATAAAATAATTTATACAATATATCATCTTCAATTCCTCTCATTCTTATCTTTGCAAACAAGTGCCCAAACAGGTGTTTTAATTTATAACACCATACACGAATATCACTATTATAAATCTACGTAGGCTTTGGTTAGATCTCCGATCTAGCCTAAATTAGCATTCCCCATAAATTAAAATGCTCATACTAACCTATATTATAAAAATAGGACGTAAACTGGCTAGTAACACCATTGCGTACAATTTAAATGTACAAGTAAGTATTAGTATCACATAACGCGTACTTTAAAGGAACCGATAAACAGTGCCGAGCATTGCATACTGATGATGAAATGTTATACAGATTATACTATTGTCAATTTATGCAAAAGAGTGTCGATTTATTCGAGCTATACCTTTCTGTTTGCATACCGAAAAGGCGTGCGAGACACTCTAAGCAGACATGTCAAATCAACCACCGCCTTCTTAATTATTTATAGAGATCGGAAAGCTTACGATTGTCATTCGTGATACCGAACCTGTTGAGAGGAAGAAGAAGCATTTTGCGGATCGGATTTTGCAATTATTTCACAAGCATGTCATGGCATCGAAAGCGCCCGAAATGTAGTTTGTATGTGCATATTTTAAAGGGGCAATTAACCGGTTATGTTCTGCATAGCAAAGAATAACACACGAAATGTACACTTTGATAAAAAGGTGACAAACATTTAAAATAGAAATTTACATTCTGTAAAACGGACTAAATGATCTTCATAAACACTATTAAATACTTAAAAAGCTTAAATTGTGCTCAACTGAAAAAGGACAAAGAAACGCATTTGTTCCATAGTAACCCAAAACATTTTAAGTTAACTTATTTTTTAAATCGGGGTTTTAGTATTATTGTGCGAGGTCATCTCGTGCTCTCTTGTGTTTGTTTTAAACCGATGTAAGAATACTGCTATATTGGCGCAAACAATAAATTAAACGCGTTTTACATAGGTTTCCAACATATTTAAATTCTTTATATATATTTAGTATATTTAAGTTAAATCTGTGTACTATAATGTGCTTCAGTGTATATGTTATTAAATAATCACATCAAAATGCAGTTGGAAGTCGTTAGTACATTTAAAATTTCAACTTTGCTTAAAAGTTGTTTTGCGTGCGATGAATGCGTTATGAGCAAACAAGAACAATTTCGCTTTGGCATATTTACAAGTATTGCCATGACCTGAATATTACGTATCAACAATATAACCACACTGTCAGTATTAATACAACGTACGTATCGATCACATGTCAATATTGATACAATAATTGGCATGTCTGTCTGTTTACGTGTTCGTATTAAGCTGGGATCGGCGCCAATCTGACAACATACATTTGTTTTGTTGCGGGGTGAAGGGCACATTATAAGTTAGAAGTGTATGGTGCGATATCGTGTTGACATTTACATCGAAAATTAAAAATGCAGTATATATGGTCATCGGTTGTTAATATATTACACTTCCTTTTCATTTGAAATACTCTTTTTTTCTAAAAGCCGCACCAGAACAGGTTGTTGTCTTGTGTTACTGTGGTCGATATTGACAAATATAATTAACTGTGCTTACTTATACTGAAATAACGCATATATCTGTACTGAACTATACGCATGACATATCTGCATTTGCGTGTTAGAAGAGGAATTATGGTTAATTCATGGTCCAAGTGTTGATAGATAGGAATTGATTAAACGGAAATTCAGCTAATGGCTTCAACAGATGTTTGTCTCAACAACAATATATAACCTTTGATCCTTCGGGGGAACTGCGGCATAGACTTTGTATCGCTCACGATTTTTTTTAATGCCATACTGCTCTTTGGAGTAATTGCTTGCGGTATCAATGTAATCTGATCTAAACAAAACTGAAACAGCAGACGAGATATTGCCCAGATTGCCGCCCTTGTTTTACCAACACGATCAGCGATATCAAGTACTTTGAACTTAGATCTGTAGAGCCCAGAGTGGCTGTTATTATGTGACTATTAATAATGGTTGTGTATTGTGTACACATACCAGTGTTTACGCCAAGTTAACAACTTAAAAACACGTTGTTGACATCAACATATTGTAAACACTGTTTACGTTAAATGTAAATGATTGCAATAAAGAAAGGTTATTTTACGAGTACAACTGCAATACATAAATGTAAGATCTTAATAATTGTTGATTGTGATATTAAGCAGAAAATGTTTGCATTTTGTTTCAGTATTGGTATATTCAAATATACATGTTTTATTCATAATGAGATATAGAGAATATTATGTGAGTTTTGTTGTTTCGTATTGTGCTGTACTGTACCGATTTAGCAATTGGTTCCTTGCCATAAATAAAGGACCACGAAGGTGTGTATAATGATAGAAATGCAATGCTGCTGCAGCTTCTGGAGTTTCACTTCTTTATATTGGATACATATTAAGTTTATCATGCGAGGCTTAGAATCGTGCCGAGCACGATAAACTTGATCTTTATCCAAAAACTCGCATAATATTCTATTCATCCTACTTTCTCTTCCCGTTTTTCCATTAATAATTATCAAATATTGCATTTTTAGACGATTTTGTTTTTCCGTAGTTGACAAAAACAAATTCTCCAATTTTTGGAAAAACCCAAAAATGATCTAAAATTAGCGATAGTGTAAAGCTCAAATGTTGCGATCATGTTATAATATCGACCTATATGGTAATAGGATAAAATTCAGTTCGCAAGATTACACAATTGACGGTTGTATCATAAGTTACACTGTTAGTAATATAAGTAACACTGTTTGTAACTGATGGTGTATGGGATATAAACCCTCAGTAATCTCATACCATACGAGAGCGAAGCGTTAACAGTGTAACGATTATATCTCACAGACTGCCTTTGTATTATATATTATATATTATATATTATAATATATATATATATATATATATATTATAATATAATATATTAAAAGGTCCTCTTTATTATCTATAATGTATTTAGCAGACAAAAAGTATAACTTAGCAAAATTTCAAAATGTGTAATGCAATATTGGTATTTGGTTTGTTATTCAGAGTATTGGCTTGATAGGATGAAAACGTAATTTGAAGTAAGTCTCTGCGTATTTACAACTTTGTTTTACTACTACCTCACGTGTGAAATGTTAACAATAAGGCAGCCTGTATTATGACTTGATTATATAAGTATAATACTTGCAGTTATCCATAATTAGGAATATACGTTCTTCCAATATACGTTCTTCATATGAGGGATATTGCTTTGCACATGTCCATCGGGTGGTTCGTACGTAGAGTTTTTCGTTTCAGCACAGCATCTAAAGTCCTACGATCGTGCAGGTCGTGATAACAGATACTTTTGAGACAAGAATGATGCCTTCTTGTTTTGAGATCAACAGACCAAAGGTCAAGGACAAAGGGGCGTGTAACGACCGTCAGGAGGCCATACACGTTTTATAAACATATTTTGTTGGTTACCGAATTTATTTGTTGTTTTCGTATACAAGTTGAGTATAGATTAAAAAACACGATGACCATTCAACGCACAAACACCACTTGTCGTGCTTTCCTCACATAACTAAATGGGTCGAAATGTGTTATTTATATAACAAGGCCATGTAATTTCAGCCGCAATTGCGTGTTGACGTAGGTTTGGTTTTAGATCTATGAGTCATGCGGAGCTTGTCCCGGATTCGATGCAAAATTGGATTCCAATGTAGTAGTTCGCAAATAGAAATATGCAGGAAAAATGTCTCACTGCTATTATGGCTCGTATTCGGAAACAACTAAACGTTATATAGATCGGCTTGCTCCGTGCGTATAACAAATACGGTTACTATAAACAATGAATCCAGTTTCAGGCAGCATAAAAAATATATATTCGTACAAGTTTGCCAGATATGCCAGTGACGATTATCATAAATTAGTTTGCAGGTCGCCATTATTTAGGTTAGAACAATCTAACTATTTGGTATGCTAACACTATGAAACGTATTATTCTTAAGAAAACGAACACAACAAAATAATTTCATTACCAACGTCTACGTGCACGAAAATGTTCTTTTTTTTGTCATGTGCATATAAAACATCGAGGTATTATGGACTTAATATTATACGAAAACAATATAATTTTGGTATGTTAATTGTCAATTTATTATTTTCTGTTTATCGCGAAATTCGCGGCTTTCTAGATCATCCGAAACTAGTAACACATTAATATTTAAAGTCACAATAAAGGTGAATATCCGTAATTATTTACCGATTTTTAAATTTTTTTTTCATATTTTATTTATAAAGGTTATCAAAAAACAATATATATATATGCTATTGGACATTACCATAAACAATGAGCAAAACAACTTGTTTTGAGCTCAAAATACAGTGTCCTCCAAGTCAATTGTCTACATCTACAACTTGACAATTACTCAACGGGTAGTGGCGCTTAATACAAGGGTAAAGAGATCGATAGAAAGATAGATGATATAACAATAAAAGATGTGATACAAATTAAGTACAATATAATAGTATATATTCAGGGAATATAAGGTTAGAAGAGATAATACAGATAAAGTACACGATACTACATATTTAAATTAGGAATAATAAGGATAGATACATAGTAGAAGGAAGGAAAAAGAGAGATAATCCCAGCTGGTCATACGACCAGCTGGGAGTGAAACCCCTTGTTATAAATGCAGCGTCGCTAGCTCCCTCTTGAAGGATACCAAAGAGGGGGCCTCAGCTACTGTAGCTGGTAGTCTGTTCCACACTGGGATGGTTCTGGGGAAGAAGCTGAACTTAAAGACATCTGATGATGTTGAGTAGTGGTTGTAGGTCAAACTATGCATGTTCCGACGTGTTCGCGCTGGTGCTTCTGATAGATAGGCATCGCTTGGTATGTCGACCAGGTCATGTATTATCTTGTACAGAATCACTAGTTGGAGTTTTGTGCGTCTGTCCTCAAGAGACTCCCATTGAAGTAGATTCAACATATCGGTAACGCTGCTGGTATTGCGGTAACGGTTGGTGGTAAAACGTGCAGCTCTTCTTTGGACCATTTCAATTTTCTTTACTTGTTCTTTTGTGTGAGGGTTCCAGATTGATGCGCAATATTCTAAATGGGGTAGGACTAGTGTCTTATAGGCATTGACTTTTGTGGCTTGAAAACTGTGCCGAAGATTTCTACGTAGGAAGCCCAGCATGTTGTTAGCTTTCTTGGTGGTTCGATCAATATGAGTGTTCCAAGACAGTGTAGAGTGGATGTCCACACCAAGGTATTTTGTTGTTTTGTCCATAGTTAGGGTTGTTCCTTTCAATAGGTATGGATGCTCTATCGGACGGCGCTTCCGGGTGACTCTTAGTACACTGCATTTCTGTGGGTGGAACTCCATACCCCATGTTTGTTCCCATTCAGATAATGTTTGAAGGTCGCTCTGCAGGATGTCACAGTCCTCTTTGGCTCTGATTTGGCGATAGACAATGCAGTCATCAGCGAACNAGCAACAGGTTTTTGTAAGCAGAATACAACTAACACGAGTGCAAGTTACCAAATTATGACAGCAGGTGGCGCACGTTTATTTGATGTTGAATAAATTACTTTTCGTAATGTGTAGATCTATTTGAATTTAACGTTGACAATGTGTGGACTAGATATTGTTTTGTATTTACATTATTTATTGATTTATTATAATAATGTAAAGAATATAATGATTCGTCACGTAAAATGTCTATGACGGTCCTAATGGACATTTATGGCAATGACTTCCACAATGTTGTCAGTAATAAGACAATATTTGGACATATAACGTCAATAAATATAATAATGAGTCATCGAATCAAGAATAATAAAAATGATAAGTTAATGTAACGGCGAAAGAGACACTATTTCCGAAAAGCAATTCGTTTGAATGACGTTTTGATTTGAAAACAATGTCGATTAGAAACTATTTCTACAATGTTTTCCTTTAATAAACATATATGTAATGAATTACTGCTTATTTAAGTCCATATACATTTCATTTTACTTGTAAGCCCGGTCCTTTGGTTAAACACGCAAATAGATAGGATTTAGATAAGATGGTTACACTTAAAAAGGTTATCCGTATGTGATGCAAGACAAAACTGATCGAGGTGGAAATATTAACAAAACACATTGCCATTAATCATAATTCAAAACAGTCGCATGAACGAACTGTCATATAAATCATTTCAATCATATCAATCTATTTCACAGAGCTGTATCAAATCGATTTTTAATGAATCCAACAGCTTTCCCAATTAACACAAAATAAAGTACATCAAATATGAATACTTGTACTGAAACGTTATTTATGGCCAATCAATATCTGGAGAATGCAAAGGAGCGTCGTTCTGGGAAAATAGTGGTTTAATGCATGTGCGTAAATTGTCGTTCAAATTTAGCTTGTAAAGTCCGCACAGGCTAATTAGGGACGACACTCCCCGCCTTAACTTGATTTTTGCTATAAAGAGCCTTCATTCAAACGAAAAATACAATTAAGCGGAAAATGAAGCCCGTAATAAGCATGTGCAGACTGTACAGCCTAACATGGGACGGCACTTTACACACATGCATTAAGCCCGGTTTTCCCAGAGCTTGGCTTAAACGAAAATTGTTTTTATTGTTAAACGCACAGGAAATAAGCACATAAAACCAACACATAAACTATCGCAAATAACGGATATATTGGACGACAGGCCATCTGCAAGTCATCCCGTCAAATCAAATTCTCCACCAAGTCCTTTCATGTGCATTTTCTGATCTGCCTGTTTAACTTCATGCACAAACAGCAATTAAGTAGCGACAAAGTAGAGCCACATTTACACTTATTCGATTACATTAAAAAAAAACAGATGGTGTGTCAATGATTAATAGAAACACATACGCATATCCACATCAATATTCACAGGAGGTTGTCTTAACAAATTGCAATATAACATAACAGCATGCCCACTGGCCAGTAGAATCGAGTTTAATCTTAGCATGTTTAAAAAAATATTGTTGTTGGATATTCAACGGAGAGAGCAATTAATGGATTTGAAATGTGAAATAACGTCACTGAAACAACGATGCCGTCTGGTACAATAACAACCTTTGTTACAAAGATGTACTTGTCTGATTAGGATATTTCACGAATATTCAAATGTAATTACCATTGTAAAGTGAGAATAACAACATATGTCGATACATTTGAAAGCCATATCATTTGATCTATCAGTTTATGTTAATTATCAGCTGAGAAACATCTGAAAGTGTTATTCTAATGACAATACTTTCAAGAACCTGGGGGTTGGTTTTACAATGTGATGCAATCGGAAAGGATGTGTTCAAAACCAAGTGAATTGTGGATGCTTAATGATACAAATTGGTTTTTAAAAGATATGTTATCGGTCTAAACAAATTATCCCGTCAAGATTATTTCTTGAAGACAACAAAACATAGAATTGTGTGAATTGCACCATGGTATTAATATACGATATAGAAATACAATATTTAGCTCACAAAAAAATCCAAAACTTTGCAATATTTAATTCTTTTCTTTTGAGAAAGTAAATGAACACGGAACGAAATATTAAATACAACGTCAGTGTCTGAATGTGTGATATTAAGATTTAACATTTAACCTTTTGAGCACTTATTTGTATCTTTTTTAAGAGTTGAATACTATCCTTTAACTTTTTAGAGTTCACTCTAATGGTGCAATGGCATTACGATAAACGCTTTACGCCAAATGCTTCAACTGAAATTATTTCGAAATTTACCCCAGCATACAAACTCTACTAAAACGGTCAATGTCGTGTAAACGCGATCTAATAGTTAAATTGAATGTATTTTTTTAAGTTTTGCAGTATATTGCTTAATTCGATTTTGTAGTTTTAACTAACCTGAGCACATTCTCATGGTAAGATTTGTGATCGCTTTTTGTCCATCGTCCGTTGAACGTCGTCAATATTGTCCTGCTTGACACTTGGGAGTCCACATTTATTTCCGATCTTCATGAAATTGGTCAGAAGATTTGTCCCCATGATAACTTTGCTTAGTTTGAATCTGTTTTACTTGAGGTCACAAGTCACTAAGTAAAATTATAGAAAAAGCTTCTTAACACTCTAGAAGCTACATTCATAGTCCCATCTCCATGCAACGTGGTACAAACATTAATTCTAATGCTATCTCAGCTGAATCTCAAAATGATTTCAGCTCTTTAAAAAGCATGGCAACCAGGGGATGGGACAGTTTTTTATATAGCTGTATTAAAATCTTGTTAACACTCTAGCATTCACATTTATAGTCCAATAATCATGACATATGGTCGGAACATGTATTCTAATGATATCTCGGCAGAGTTTCAAAATGGTTCCAGTTAATTTAAAAACATGACCGCCAGGGGGCGAGGCATTTTTCATTTCCCTTATATGTATATAGTTAAATCATGTTAACACTCTAGAAGTCACGTTATTGTATAATCTGTATGAAATTCACTAAAAACATTTCATCTAATCATATCTTAGCAAATTTTGAAAATGATGCTGGTCTGTACAAAAAAAACATGACCGCCAGGGGGCTGGGCAGTTTTCATCATATCGCTATGGTAATACCTTGTTAATACTCGAGAAGTCACATTTATAGTCCAATCTTCATTACAATTGGTAAGAACACTTGACTTTATGATAGCTCTGATGCTTTCGAAAATGCTTTCGATTTATTACAAAACATGGCTGCTAGGGGCGCGGCAGTTGTGCTTATATGCCTAAAGTAAACCTTGTTTACAGTCTTGAAGTCACATTTACTGTACAATCTTTGTAAAACTTGGTAAGGATATTTGTTTTAATGATATCTCAGCTGAGTTGGAAAATGGTCCGTTGAAAAAATAGCCCCCAGGGGCGGGGCAGTTTTTTATATGGCTAAAGTGAAATTTTACTAACACTATTTTAATATTTGGTGTAAAACATCATCTTGTGGTTCTTCATACATATCAGTCAAATCATAACCCTGGGGTCAAAACTGGTCATACCATAGGATCTAATAATTCATGTATACATATATATGTAACTTTATAAAATATAAAAAAATAACAGGAATGTTTGATGTTTAGCATGAAACCATTTCCCCTTTCAATTCCTAAGTGTTTAGCTAACCTGAGCAGAACGTGCTAATGGTGAGGTTGTGTGGTCGCCTTTTGTCCTTGCATCGTCCATTGTGCTTATTCTGTCGTCAACATTTACCTTGTTAACACTATAGACTCCAAATGTATGGCTTAATCATCATGAAACTTGGTCAGAAGATTTGAACCAATGATAGCTTGGCCGAGTTTGAAACTGGGTCACGTGAGGTCAAAAACTATGTCATTTGGTCAAATTAAAGAAACAGTCTTTAAGCACTCTAGAAGTCGCATTTAAAATCCACAATTCATAAAACTTGGTCAGAACATTAAGTCTTATGGTGTTTCGGCTGAGTTCGCAAATGGTTCCGGTTCGTCAAAAACATGCGTGCCAGGAGGCTGGGGCAGTTTTCCTTTTACGGATTAAGTGAAACCTTGCTAATCTTCTAGACGTCTCTAATGATAGCTCATACGACCTTGAAAATGGTTGCGGTTCGTCGAAAAACATAAACGCCAGGGGCGGAACACTTTTCCGAATATGGCTGTATTTAAATCGTGTTAAGACTATAACTCTTTCTCGTGTTATGTCATATTAAAAGCTTTCTTTACACTCTATAATTCACATAATTTTGTCCAATCTGTAGGAAACTTGGTCAGAATATTTTCTCTAATTATTGCTCGGTCGAGTTCGAAAATGGTTGTGGTTCATCGAAAAACATGGCCGCCAGGAGCGGGCCAGTTTTCCTTCAACGGCCATAGTGACACCTTGTTTTAACACTCTTAAAACCACATTGTAATTCAATCTTCATGAAACGTGATCGAAAAATTTGCTCTAATTATATCTCGGCCGAATTAGAATATGGTTCCGGTCCGTTCAAAAACATGATCGCAAGAGGGCGGGGCAGTTTGCCTATTTTGGCTAAAGTGAAACCTTTGAATGCTCTATTGACCACATTGATTGTCCAATCTCTATGACACTTAGTCAGAATATTTATCGCCATATATTACCGGAAGAGTTTGAAACATTGTCACTTGAGATAAAAAAAACTAGGTCACTTGGTCATATTAAAATAACGCATCTTTACACTCTAGAAGTCACATTTTTTGTCAAATCATTCTGATACTAGGTCAGATCATTTGTTCTAATGATATCGCATCAATGCTTGACAATTGTTCTCGACCGTTGAAAATATGGCTGCCAGGGGGTAAGAAAATTTTCCTTGTTTGGCTTTAGTGAAGACTTCTTAACACTCTAGAAGTCCTATTTTAGTCCAATCTTCGTGAAACTTGGTCTGAACATGTGACCTGATAATATTTCGTCCGTGATTGAAACTGGGTCATGTGAAATAAAAACCTTGGTCATTTGCCCAAATTACAGAAAAAGCTTGTTAACACTTTCCAAGTCATATTTCAAGTAAAAATTGTCCTGAATCATAGCGAGAACATCTGTTCTAATGATATCTTAGCCGAGTTTTAAACTAAAAATGAGCCTTGAAATAAAATATTTATGTTTCATTAAGTTCTTTTATTATTCAGAATCCACCTCCTGCGAATTGTTTAGTTTGTTCAGGCCTCATGTGAATGCCTTAAGGACACTATCTCTCATGTTTTTGTCTATTGATGATTTTATAGATTTATATATAGTATTATACTTTTACGTAGTATAAGACTATAAGCATCAACTTATTTGTAATAAGGATCGTAGCCCTTGAAATAGGTGCTTAATGGTTGCTTGAATGTAAATATTTAATTAGAAACAGCACAATTAAGTCTCTTACAATGTACAAAGTTTATCATACGACGATCTTTTTATGAAAGAGGTTTCCCCGCCCATTTTCAGGCCCTCCCCACTCTGCCATTTCTTTAGGCTGGCTTAATCCCTACTCATACGGGTTTTAAACCTCCGATATATTGACCTACGGATAAATATTTATAAAATTAAGCAAATTCACCAAATATAAACATGTATATGTTAACTTTCACTATTTCTTTTCTCGAACAAAAATGAAAGTAACTTTTAAGGTCATTCGGCATTTTTTTTTCTCTTGTATTTTGCGAGTTTGCGAGTATTTATTTCGAGCCCTGATAAAATTAACTAATTGCCAACTATGTCTGATTGCCACTGTGCCTTACCAAAATCCGTATTAAAGTTCTTCATTAAATGAGGTGTGCATGGTGTTGTATGTTTTTTGGCAAAACAAGCTGCTTAAAGGACTGGTATTATTTTTATTAAAAATGTGTTTCTACATGCTTAGTGGCTTAGAGTCAGCGCTCTTCAATTTACCGAAATAGAAAATGCAGTCTGCCTCATATGATGACCAGCTAAAAAATCACGGCACATACACATATTTGTAACTACTTCATCAACAGTACTAACTGAAATTTCAGTTCATACTATATATAATAGAATTGTTTTGTCCCCCCCACACACACACACAGTGGCATTTAGTATTGCAACGGTCTTAACGTTTGTGCCTACTTTCCAAAATATGATGTAATTGAATGTTCTCTGCTCTTTTACTGCAATACAATTGCACTAGGAAATTGTGAAGGCACGTTAATTGCAAAGCAGGTGCGGAAATCATAATGACATTTAGTAGTGTCCAATTACATGAAACATGAGTAATATACAAACAGGGTTACAGGTGTTCCTGTTTGTGTCGAAATTCAAGTTTTAGGGCACCCAAACGTTGTTATAATTCACATACCATGGACCCCACTTGTCCAAGCAACAAGAAAAGCTTCTTGACCAAAAAACTACACGGAACTAAAAATAGAACCTTTGTCATGGATATTGCTTAATGTTTTTCGTTGAAAGTGCTGCATTTTCGGTAAATTTAATGAAGCAGATGCCCAAAAAGTAATAGTTCCTTACATTGTACTCAGCCAGAATAATAAAGGGAGAAAATTGCATACGACATTATCGAATCATTTACGGAGAATGAGCACAAAATATCAAGTTGTTGCTTTCCGAAGTCTACCGGATTGAACGATAAAGTTTCTTGATCCAAATGCGAGCACAAAAGTTCTAGAATCGGATGTTAAGAATAAATGGTGAAATAGATGAACTTGGCGTTTACTTTTTCGAATGGCTTAAAACACATACATCCCTGGTGTGTGTTTTTGTGTTCCATTCTTTATAAAATAAAAAGTTACAAATCGTCTGGAAAGAAGGCAGTTAAAGCCAATGCTACAGACAAATCACTTCAACAAAATGTCAAAATCGTGAGCTATAAAAACAGAAGGCAAAGCAATTTTGTTAATTTAGTACTCAACTAATCTTATAAAAAAAAGCCATTTTATTTTGTTTCATGTATGTAAATTAAATGATCATGACTGTGCATTAAATGTATTGCCTCACATACGTTGATTGAAATTGCTGGTTTCTGAAACAGTTTAATATAAATAAAAATGAATTCAGTTTTCCTTTTAAAATGAGCTTGCAAAACAAGTGATTTGTGTTATTTTCTAAGCTAGTCTTTTATGTGTCATTTTGCAAAGTCATTGTGTGGAAAGAGTACTTCTTCATATGTCTCTTTTTTCTTTCTTGACTTTTATTAAAAAGTAATGGTGTAAATGTTCTCAATTCTTATCAAGGGCACTAGTTCAGTGCCATATGGAAAGAAAAAACGAATTGAAATTTACTGGTAGTAACTGTGTGTCAGTTCTGTAAGCAATGTTCCGTTTTGTTTAAGTGGACTGTGTGCCATAAACTTGTTACTTCTTTGTTCTAAACAGGCTTGAAGAATAATCACATGAATATTTGAATAAAGCAGAATCCAACAATGTTATCTGCTGAGCAGTTTTTCTTTTATGGCTTGAGTAAAACCTTGTAACAGTCTCCGACACACATGTAAGGGTATCACGTTAACATATTTTTTTAAACGTTTAAACGAAATGAAATAAACGAAACGTTACCGTTTAAACGGTATCCCTATGTCCGTTTTAAAAGCATCAGTATCATCGCATTTCCAAACTGAAAGTAGTAACTTTTTCCGGAAGTTATATTCAGTGCATTTTCCATTCGCGCAATGACGTAATATTAAAACCATAAAATATTATAAACCAGACAATCCGTATCACCACATGTGTATTCGTCATCCTATAAAACAATTCAAAAAATTTCGAAAATATTGTAAAATTGTCGAAAAATAATGTATCCGAAAACGACACTCCGAAACAAATGTACGTATTTTACACATGAAATACAATGTGCATATCGTTTGACTTCAGAAAATGAAAAACTAGTTAACAAGCAAAAACGTAATCAATATATAATTTGGTTAAACTATTGCTTTTTAACATTCTACTGCAGTGCTTTACTTTGCGTATCAATTACATAAAATATTTCATGTTGGCGGCATATGCACTGTTTCATTGCCAAGTTGTAAGATTTTCGGAAAGTAGCGAAGATTTTTCGTTAGTTTCCGTTCATGTCTGTACCATCCGCTAACCAATCAATCAAAAAGTACTGCCGAATTCGGTAGCGCCCGGATTTAGCGCAAGTACCCGGATTTCGCAGTTCGTCATCGATATACTTCGTACGGCTAGTCGGCTACGTTATTTGCACCCCAATATTTATTATATTGATATTGACTGTCGTTTAAACGTTTATTGTTTATTGTTTTTGTAAACGTTTTTGAGCAAAACACGAAACGCGACCGTTTAAACGTTTAAACGTGATACCCTTAGCTGCTAGTGTAATGTTCTCAAATAACTCCCATAAATCGTCCGTTCGACATTAACGAGCAAACAAACTTCTAAAATCATGATACACATGTCAGTATTATTGAAATTAACTGGCATTCGCGGGGCAAGCACCTCGTGTGCTGTCTCTAATGAACAACATTAAATTACACGCTTATTTAGCGATGCATTTACATCAGTTTAAAAAAAATGAATTTCTCAGGCCTTTTTCGAACCCTTATCGGTCGGTCTTTTCAGCGCACGATACAGATTTCTCACTAGTTTGACCATTGTCCCCGATTTAATTCTTTATATTTGAGTGTGCCTGAGGTTGCCTTCGTTTGTTCAATAAATTCATGTGTTTCACATTTCGCCGGTATTCGGTACCGTCAGCATCGGCATGCACAACCACGCTATTCCCGAACTAAATAAGGACTGGCCAGATTCTTCAATAACAACAAATTCTACATCATCTACCATTTGTAAACAGCTGTTGCCCAAAATCACGAGCCGTCTTCAGTGGTTCCTCACATATATAGGCATACAATTCTGTTTTCCTTGGCTCGTTATTGTATTGTATTTCATTTCGTTTCAAGAACCCCCACGTTTTTTCTATCCACAATGTTGCAGCTGGAACCGGAATCAATTATCGACTTTATTTGTACACCGCAAATTTTGACCATTATCGAATTTGCTATCGGGTACTTATATTGTATAGTTAATGTAAACTGTCTCTCCTCTAGTGTATTCCAAACTTGACCAACAGTTGGTGGCTTCTTTTCGACTTCTTACGCGATCGGCATTTTACCGCAAAATATTTAACCTTGCAGCGCTTTCCACGCGCCGGCATGTGTTGTATTTAGCAAAATGAACTCTTTTCCCACATTTAAAGCATTCAACGTCCTTTTGTTTACGATGTTTCACTGTATATGTACCTGTTGTTGTTGTTCTGTTAATCGACTGTGGGTTTTGCTGTATGCATCTTGCCTGATGTTTTCTAATGTTCTTGCAATATAACGCAATTCTGTCAGGGTTAAATCACGTCCTCGTTAGAGAAGTTTCCGTCTTAGCTCACTTGAGTTTCATTTTTCAATCATTTGATGTCAGATTTGTTCTCAAATTCACATGTCTCTGCTTTCTGTCGCAATCGTGTTATATATTGATCAACCGATTCTGTCGGCGACTGAGTAAGCTTCCAGAACATGTGTCTCTTGTGAGGTACATTCGACTGTGGCGCGAAATGTTTGCCTAACGCATCGACGGCTCTGGCATATACGTTTGCTTCTTCTTTCTACGGCAAAGTATAGAACACATCCTGAACGTCCATTCCCGCCATGTGGAACAACAATGCACGTTTACGGTCATTGTCTTAAGTTCCCTTCTCGACAACATACAACTCGAACGCTCGAAACTACCGTTTCCACTTTTCCGCTAATCCCGACCGCTGACAATGCACATCTAATCGCGGCATATAGTCGTTTTCTTTTTCCATGATTTAACAAAATGTAAACGATCCTCGTCGCCAATTGTAGTGTTTCTTCTACAGAAAACACTATTTAAAGCCATTTAAGGCTCAAACAGCAGTGAAAGTTCCACTCGTTTATTTACATCCGTAGTCTTCAAGCATACAAATCAAACTCCCGTTTAACATGCTATTCAAGAGGCATTCATGCCAGAGGCGTGCCCTGCAAGTAGACGTGGCCAGTGCAAGCTGCACCACAATCGATTAAGAGTAAATTTTATCGTTGATATTAACATCAATATTGTAAATTAAGAATAGTTTTGTTCACCATAATACATGCAGCCTGTTAATTGCACAATTCATTTTGTCATGTTCAAATAATATGTGTATAAAGACAATTTTGTTTCTCAATATGCAATATTGAAGTGATGGATTATGACAGTTAATCTTTTTTGAAGGTTCATATTTCACACATTCAAACTTTCTCGCTTCAAATAGTTCACGTTGTTTTTGGAATTAATGCATGTTACTTGGTTTATGTTATTGATTATATTATATTAATATTTCGGTCGGTCGGTCTGTCGGTAGACGAGTTCGTTTCCGATCAATAACTTGTGAACGGATTAACCAATTGGCCTGATACTTCCCATGTGCAATGGCCTTTGCCAGTAGATGACCCCTGTTGAAATTGGGGTCACTAGGTTATAGGTCAAGGTCACTGTCACACTAAGAGTGAAAATTGTTTCCGATCAATAACTTGTTAACGGATAGACCGATTGGCTTGATACTTCCCATGTGCATTGGCGTTGGACAGTGGATGGCTTCTTTTGAAATTGGGGTCACTAGGTCAAAGGTCAAGGTCACTTTCACACTAAGTTGAAATTGTTTACGCTCAATAACTCGTCAACTGATTCACCGATTGGCTTGATTCTTCCCATGTGCATTGACATTGAAATTGGGGTCACTGTGATAAGGGTCACTGTCACAATAAGTGTGAAAATCGTTTCCGAAAAATAACTCGTCAACGAATCGACCGAGTGGCTTGACACTTCATATAGGCTTATGACTTTTGCTATCAAATCAGGCGTGCTCGTAAGCAATATAAGCCTAGCCTGATATCTGATAAACAAAGTCACCATTCATTTCATTCTTAAATGTGTCTGCGTTTTCCTACGGTTTTAGTTTGACGAGGCGACAAATAGTAAGGGAACTGTTGGATAATAAAGGTTTCAGAATCGGTGTCGTCTGTAAATTTTTCTTTAAAAATTGTGTATCGACGATAAAGTTAAGACGATCCACAAAAAAGAACCACATAATTGAAATGTTATCATCAAATAAATTAATACATAACAAATGTGTATGCAACATTTCAGCAAAAGTATTAACAACAAATGGAGAAATATCCTACAGCAAAAACACATCAATTACGTCCTGAACACTTGATAATATCATGGGGTTATCATGTAACATACATGCCACGTGATACATTCTAAAGCCAAATTAAACAAGAAATATTTTTTAAAAAGTCAAATTTGTCTGACACAGGCTACGCCAACTTGTCTAACACAGGCTAGTCAAACTTGTCTGACACAGGCAAGTCCAACTTGTCTGAAACAGGCTAGTCTAAGTTGTCCGATATAGGCTAGTCTAACTTGTTTGACACAGGCTAGTCTTACTTGTTTGACACAAGCTAGTCCAACTTGTCTGACACAGGCTAGTCTAACTTGTCTGCCACAGGCTAGTCTAACTTGTCTGACACATGCTAGTCTAACTTGTCTGACACAGGCAAGTCTAACTTGTCTGAAACAGGCTAGTCCAACTTGTCTGACACAGGCTAGTCAAACTTATCTGACACAAGCTAGTCCAACTTGTCTGACACAGGCTAGTCTAACTTGTCTGACACAGGCTTGTCCAAAATGTCAGCGTGGGGATAACTACATTTAGGGTTTTCTTAGCGTCACATCGTTTGAAGTGCCACCTGTCTGATTCATGTCCCGAACCTCTCGATAAATTTTAAAGAGGACGGGAAACAAGCTACCTTTACCTTTATCAGTGATAATCAGCGAGGTATGCCGATTGAGAAAATTAAGCTAACTCAAGGTACTTTCACTTTTGAGAAAATTTAGCTAACTCAATCGGACTGGCTCGGTCTGTTAGGTAGGTCGCCATTGTGAAGAATTGTTTCATGGTATGATAACTTAGACGAGCTGCTGAAGCAGCATCGTCAAAAATTGGTCTATATGGTGAAATAATTTTAATTAAATTAATCGAAACTAGCACTTATCATGGAATTGTTGAATCCGACTTTTTATTTTGTATTTGGTACAGTTAAACTTGAGCGGTAAAGAATTATAAATACATGCACATTATAAAGTTAATTTGAGCAGAATCATCAGAATCATAAGCGACAGCAGAATAGTTATCGTCATCATCACACAAAAAGCATCATTCAACAAACACACATCTCCATCATAACAGCGGACATGACATGATAATGAGTATACTGGTCTTTTCAATCACGTTCTTATATGTCGTTTGTCTTCATGTATTTGTTGTGCAATATACGCGGCTTGTAAGTAATATTAAAACTATTATATTACTCAGCACTGTCAGTATGGTCTGTTATGAGAGTTTTCTTTGTGTTCTGAATTCCACTAGATCTACCGCGTTTTGGACGTCCAAAATGATGTTCATTTGACGTCTTGCATTCACAAGCGTTACACAACTGTTTTACTATTACACTTTTTAATTTACAGATGCAACCGTTATGCAAGTTCGTGATGGCAGTGGTCGCAATTGCAGCAGGTATACAATTTTTCAGTTTTTCACAACTCTCAGATATCAAGAGCCTTTTTATAATATAAGCGAAAATTATGTTTTCGTTTTATTGATTGTTGTCATACAGTCAACCCTCTTCGACATTTTAATTAAAATGAGTTGGTTTGCTTGTGTTTTTACTCTATGTACGACGAGAGCTATATACATCAAGTGCTTAGAAATTGTTCCTGCTTTTGGTGATCCAGATGGGTAACACTTTGCTTAGCAGGGCAGCAAAGCACAGATGAAACCTTGATGAGATAGCCAAAAGGCGCCAACAAATGGTTTAAACAAAACTCGGCTTTAGCAACTTTGCACTCAAACAAAGATACGACTTTAATTGAGAATAGTTCCGACAATGGGGATATGCGTAACATGACAAAATATTGACAAAATAGCTTTTACATAAAGAAGTATGTTTAATCGGGGATCTATCATTTCTGTCGTCATCTGTCACACTCTACTTTGTTGGTAAAGTTTACAAATTAAGGAACATAAACTATTGAATTCTATCTGTTCGCATTTTATTAAGAGTAAGTTATAAAAATAACTATGTGCGAAAATGTCAACTACATAGAACTTGTTTTACCTACATTCGCAATTACATATGCTTAATCTGTACAATAATAGCCTTTGTTTTGCAAATAAACGCATACATTTCTAACGATATACATTTACATGGTAATTGATAAACGATTTGAAGTCATCTTTAAAATGGTGTTTTATTGCGTATTAATCTGGCCCGTGAAAACGTCTGTTGTTACTTAATATCGCGCTGGTCATCCTATTGTCGTCGATGGATGCCGGAGGCTTCAATGCTTTCCGTGTCTGTGCGTCATGTCACTTTATCGTGTGTACATGTAAATGCAGAATTTAAAGTCTATATGAATTGTTATTAAACTTGGCTAAAGTTCTGTTATTTTGTGTGTAAAAGAAGCGTATGGATAAATATGCTTTCCTTACGTGACACACTCGGCAGTTTCCGCGAACGTCTTCGGGAATATTTCCGGAGATATTCGTCAAAGCGGGCAAAATCAAAATCAAAATAAAGACATCCAGAAAAATGTATCAGGTGTTTTCCTTTAATTGTTCATATTTTTTAACGTGTCAGTATTATAAGTTGAAATTTAGTCATACGTACTTATCGATTAAACATTGCCAAATTATGTTTTTGAAATTTGAGATGACAATAAATAACGTTAAAGCAACTTATTTAGCATCTTTAAATATATTATATTCAAAAGAGCGAGAAAAACATAATTGCAAATTCAGAGCCTTAAGAGAAGAATGTTCAAGAAGCAAAGACCTTCAGAAAGAAATGCATATACAATATGTTCACTCACTTACAACATTCAACAATAAAATTAAATACCACATGGAAATATATAGAATAAATCAAATTCACTTTCCATGTTACGTTAGAAAAAACTGTTGCGGCCTATTGAAGTCATTATCGCAGAATCCAGACCGTCCCACTGTACACAAAAAATTAACTTGTTAAGAATTATGCATTGTCTGATTATCTGTTGTTATCGAAAAGTCGGTTTTTCTTGGTCTTCTCAAATATTTCAGATTCGACGCATTGAAATAAGCTCAGACTTAAAATTATTATTATAGTTAAAGTCAGTAATGCACAGTATTTATAAGATTTCTTCGTAATACAAACACACGCGTTTTTTTAAAGGAAAGAAATATGTATTAAATCGTGGCAGGATAAACAAACTTTAAATCAAATTAAAGTTTGTTATATCGTCACATATAGTTTTTTTGAACACTTATACATTTACACAAATAAGATTATTTACTGACTTAACAAATACGTTTGTTTGTTTGGAATTTTCGCCTTATTCTAAAACGAATCTCAGAAGACCTACTCACAGCTGTCCAGGGTAAGCTTGTTTTGCAGTACATAGTACGCACACTTATGCCAGTAACTGAAAACTGCCCAACTTGAATCAGAGGTCGGGGGAGAATGGAATAAAATGCGTAATTGGAAAAACACATGTCAGTGTCACTATTTTATGTCGAAGTAATTGTAATTGCTGTTTTGTTAGCTGCCTTTATGTGTTGTATACTGTATTTCTACTTTGAATGAATGATGAAAAACGAGCTGCTAAAATAATACTGAATAAACCATATTCAACTCCTTCAGCTCCCATATGCAAAGAACTTGGTTGGCTGACATTTAATAACAGATGTACTTTCCTCATTGGATCTATTGTTCATAAGTTTGTTTATACGCGCAATGCCCTCTTATTTGACTAATGTTATTCATATCTCAAATAACAATGTGCACGATCTTAGATCCACCATCCACACCAATATATCATCTATTCCGTTTTGAACAAATTATGGAAAACGGTTGTTTTTGTTTCGTGCACGAACCGTATGGCATTTCATTCCAATAAGCATTTGACTAGTGTCTTCGAATACTATATTTAAAATAAAATTTAAAGAAAACCTACAAACAAATAACTGATATACATGTTTCTATGTTAATGCTTTGTTGTGATGTGTCGGATGTGATTTATATTGAAAATTGATTTTTGTATCATATTTCGCATATTTTGTATTATCATAATCATAATCATCATCGTCATCATTATTATCGTCGTCGTCGTCGTCTTCGTCGTCGTCCACGTCGTCGGAATTGATAAGGAAGTTATTATGACATTTTACTGTATAGTTTATTTTATTTTTCGCTTGTATGTTCGTATGCATGTTTCACAATATATACTTGTGTTAGGTTACTGAAAACCACATTGTAAAAAAGAAATTATTTCTTATTGTGAATTCTTCATTAAATAAAGTTATTATTATATTATTATTATTATTCGTGAATTAATCATTCATTCATTTCTACATGTATTCGTGTTTTTTTTTTTAAATTTATGAATGTGTTTAATTGTTCTTTTGTAACGACAACACATACAGTTGATCAAAGATTTATTAAGTTGTATATAGGTTACACACCCAACCCAATTTCCTCGAAATCTCATCTCTTTGATAGATGATTGAACAATACCCTTATTTTGTGTAAGAGATAATCAAACTAAAACATTTCTTACATAATGCCATGTAATGCTAGAAATGAAAATAATGCTCAAACACGTTTTTGTACGTGAAAAAATAACCTTAAATGTTGAAAATTATTTTCTTTTTGTTTCTCTTATTGATCACAAAATATAATTTAAAAATTCAGTTAAATATATACAAGTGATTCGGTTGTAAGCCTTTACCTTCATATGTCTGTGGTTTAAAACCCATTGGGGCACCTTTTCCTTAACATTTCTGTCAACTTTATTTGCTTGCTTATATCGTTCCATTACTCACAAGTTACGAAATTGAATGTCATATAGCAAACAAAACATATATCTGAGGGCACATCTGATTTTAACGCATTTTTTCGAACAAATATGATAACCGCCATTTGTATTGTCTCACGCAGAACAATAATTTAACATTATAGTGGCTTTTTTGACAACTGTTTTCGTAACCTTCAATAAACACAGTTAGATGTTTATTTTTACTGTGTTGAAATTAACAAAAAATAAAAAAAAATACAAACAACATCAATTAGCCATAATCTCTTTCATATTTTATGAATAATATTTTAACGTTTGCTTATAATTTACAAGTGTTCAAAAACTATTTTAATACATAGATATATTTTTAGCCACATCGGAATGTTAGTTTTCGCAATATAAGATATGATTTCAATACTATGTTTAAACAAATGTTTTTTTTGTGATGCCTATGTAAATATTGTTTTTAATCAGTTAATTGTCAAGTTGCGTATTACAACTTTATAAAAATACATTCTTAAAATATTGACATTATGTGTTAGCAGTGTTTGAAATTGATGGTATCAAAACCATGCATGCATCTATTTAACGACAAACATCATTGTTAAAGCACAAAATAATTATCGACATGTTTTAGTGTTCGGGTATTGCTGCAAGGTATGGTGGGTAACCTGTAACAAATGCATAGTTTTCTCCTATATCACACTCTATGCCGTGCCCGTGTAAGGCTTTGTGTTTTAAAGTCGTAAGAGCGTTGTGCCATAAAAATTCAAAAGTCCAACACATTTTGGTCTAGAATATAATCAACAGTCACTTTGTTTGAAAAAAGAAAATTTAACACCTCAAGTACTTTGTTATAGAAAACCACCTTTTACTGCAAAAGCCCAAAACTCGTGTTTTAGACAAGCCTGTTGTGATCATTTCCATCATAGAAAGGCTCGGATCCGGCTTCAGGGTTTCTGACTTCCATTGAATACGAAGGTGGCAGGATCCTTGAGGTTTCATTAGTTTCAGCCCCTGCGGATCCATAACTTATCTGAATCTGTGGTCAGAAAGCATAAATATCATTGCATAACAAGGTCATAAAGGATTTCAAAAGAGAATTATACTAAGTGTATTAGTAAATTTGATCTTCGAAGAAATGTTTTTATAATTTATAGACTTGAAATTTGACTGTAGCAAATTGTTATTTAAAAGATCATGCAAAAGAAGTTTTAAGTTGTAAAATGGTCATAATGTAAGCAACGAGTTATGCAGGATAATAAAAATTGCACGTGTGCAACTTGAAACCATAAGACATAATGAATACAAATTTGAATGTTGAATATAGAACGGATAAGACGGACAAAAGTCCATGATGATACAAGCGTTACTCCAATCCCACTGTGCTTTTAAGTGGGTACAAACGATATAAAGTGGGAAATAGTTGTAACTGAAGATGTTTTTAAATTTAAGACCGACATGAAAATAATACGCATTGTACTCTGGGTAGTGAGTACACGAACCTGAAAATCCCCAAACAACTGATGGACTATATTGCAATCTGGCAGTTACTCGGTTTATCTTATTAAGAATAACCAGCTAATCTATAAGAAGGAGGTTTCCCTTATTATAATATTCGTATACGTGCAATTAAAAATTTCTGCAATGTGTTTAGATAAATCTTACCGAAACATTGGCTTGTTCAACATCTGTGTTGAGGCTGTACAAAAAGCAGAGACCGTTCTTATACAGGATACAGAACGTGTACAGGTTAATCACCGTAAGGACGAAACTCGTGACGAAAACGACGCAGACCAGGAAGATGGGATCGGAATCATAATTATTATAATACCTCCTTGAAGAGGTTAACATGATTACCAGCGAAATTATAACGCACGACCCCGCAGCAAAGTTCAGGATAAATAGCCAGACGTACAGGATATACTTCGTACAAATCTGCAAAGCGGACAAATGGCACATACAGAAAGGCGAACTGGGACCGTATTCGACATTCCATGTTTAGACTTCGTAATGAAGAATACACTTAGAGCCAAGAACAATACTTTGTTTATGTCATAAATATATTGTTTTGTATTAAAAATTATGAAGTTAGAGGTATTCACCTCTATATCATATGTAACTGTAATATACAATATTATCATTACACTTTGAAGGACATTCTTTAATGTTAGACTTAAGTATGAGCATTGTTTGGTGAATATGAGTCTGATAAGGTTGCATAAGAAACATACATACATAAAAAGACATTCTTCTTTCGATAAAAACCGGTATTGATTATACATTTTGCAAAATATATATTGGAAACATATACTCAAACATGTAAACAAAAATTACCTCATTTTATTAGAAAGAAAAATAAAACAAAATGTTACCAATGCGTGTCGGAAATTTGGTGACGGTTGCTTGGAGTACACACATGACATAAGTAATGGCTGTGTCAGTCCCTATAAAAAGACGATTAATAACGATTAAACAATGATATCATACAATAATTAACGTTTATACATTATCATTCCTAATCAATCTGCGTAATTATATCGTTACTTGACATCATAATACATTTTTGTCGTCTTAATTTGTAATATAGATATTTTAAAAAGTTATGACAACCATAATTGAGGCTAAAGTGGAATCGACGTTTATGCTTTTAGTTTAAAACGTGTGTCAATGGGCAAAGCATCAATGCCTCTGTTGATATCGGTTTCATATCTACCCCTATTAATTTTCGTTTGCAATTAATATTATACCTCTCAATATTGACATATTTTGTTCAAGTTTTCTGCTTATTTTAAATATTTTATACATGATTATGTCTCAAACTAGAAAAAAAAACGTATTTTACCAACCGAACTACCAAACTCTGTTTTTAAGGCGTCTGTGAAAAGAAAACACACATACTTGCATTTAATGAAAGAGTCAAACTAGCTTTTCGTTTCTGAATGTTATGACCGATTCTTCAACTAGAAACGGTCTAGATACGTCACTACATAAAAAATATTGAATTAATGTGCTCAAGACAAGGAAACGTTTTACAGTGTAATTAGCTTATTTCCGATAACCATACATACGATTAGCATCCCTGTTTTCTCTGTCAAATATTGCTGAATCATGTTTAAAATCCTAATATTTGTAATTATCAACCGTTTATGAATATCGTGACGTCACTACGTTACTGGCATCAGTACGCGGGTTCGTAAGCACACTTCCCTAATGTGTATACACTCTGATCCGCGGACGATTAAAATTATTTCTAAAACAAGTACATTTTCTTGGTTTTTTATTTAATATAGTCACATTTGTACCTGTTTGATCACCTAAGACTAGAAACAGTTGAATACCATGTGTGTACTTGAAGCTTATACTTGCACTTCCCAATAAGTATTCAAGCATCTACATTTAGATGAAACCGGTTGTTTAATTATCCAATTATGGATAATGAATGTATGAACATAGTTCCGTCCTACCAATATTTATTAAAATTAAAAGTATACTACATATTTCCTATCATGCAACGCGCACAATCATACAGGTTATTCGAGAAACGAATCATGTGGACACAATGATTATAAACCGTATTGTAAGTTTTTGCATATTGACCATAGCCATTTTTAATTGTCAAATCTTGTTTTAAATTATTAATGATCAATTCGATTAAATGATAAATAGCACTATTAATCCAACAACTTAATAACACACAGTATGCTCGCTATTATCAGGTAAAAATGTCCCGCTCCTAAACGTTTTCATTAGTGCGAATGAAGACAATTAAAAAAAAGATATATTTGTTAAAAATTATAAAAAATTGAAATGGAAATGCCGGCGACCAAGACTTTATTTGGTGTGGCCAAATCAAATAACACTTGATGTCTGTTCATCATGGACTATATAACCGGACACATAAATTATAAATACATACGTCAAATACAGATCATCGATGTAAACAATAATAAGCTGCACAATAGATTTTTATGTCCACCAGTATATACTGGGGGACATATTGTTTTTGCCCTGTCTGTTGGTTGGTCTGTTTGTTGGTTGGTTTGTTGGTTGGTTTGCGCCAACTTTAACATTGGCCATAACTTTTGCAATATTGAAGATAGCAACTTGATATTTGGCATGCATGTGTATCTCATGGAGCTGCACATTTTGAGTGGTAAAAGGTCAAGGTCAAGGTCATCCTTCAAGGTCAAAGGTCAAATTTATGGTCAAAATCGCTCAAAAGTGGACATAGTGTTTCACAAACACATCTTGTTTATATCGTATTTTTCATTTATCATATTTTAGTATACATGAAAAAACACAAATAATTTGTGAAAATACTATTTAACCATATTGAAACACAATCCGAAGCTAAATATTTCAAATTGTAAAAGTCGAATTCATAATAGTCTATGTCAGTTAAATACACCTAAAAGAAGCAAACTGTATTCGGACTACGACGTTACCGATATATAATAGTAATGAACAACTCACCGCCAATACAGACATCAAGAGGCCGATGTTGACGATTACGTCAACGTGTAAGTGTGCTAATGATATGATACTGGCCACAATGCTTGAGCAAGTGAGTACCCGTACCAACCCGGTGGCTAAACGCAGACAAGACAACGTTCTCTTGGCTTCCGCTGCAATTTCAGAAAGGCCCGTTTACTGTGTTAAGATATATCTTTCAAGATGTTAACCTAAATGGTAACAATTCATAGATTGACGAATTGGCAATTTGTTTTTTGTTTTGCCACATACCCATCAAATAAATCAAAAGTATATAGAAAGTACAGAAATAAAAAAATAAAGAAATATGCATACTATTTAACTTCGGGTTTGTTAAGGAGTAATTATTAAATTACACGGAGAAAAATATAATTCAAAAAACGGTGGAATAGAGCTGGACGTTTCGATCATGTTTCTTTTCGTTCAAAATGCTGATAACAAGCGGAGCGCTTAAATAAGGTAAAAATACAGGGTTACTAGTACATGACGGAATGGCCGTTCGGTTCGAAAAGTATATATTTCCAGAGGACCAGAGTTCGAATCTCAGGACGGAGACGTTATATATATATATACATTATTGTACTTAAACTTTATATAGATATTATACTAAATATATTCCCCAGGCTGTGCAACATAAACATCGATGATAAAAAGCAACACATATTATTTTTCCTGAAACGCATAATACAGTTTCTCGTTGCAGTAAAACCAAGTCTGCTCTTGGTCTAACACATATCTTTTGATCATTTTGCTCTTGAACTGATCTTTTCAAAATGTGTTAAATGCGTTCTAGGCCTTCGATTTAATTATGAACTGTATGCATGAGTGTTAATTTCACTTCATTATTGTTGAAATAATCTGAATTTAGTATATTTACTTCCATGTTTGTAAACGATATGGTATCAAAAAAAAGATAAAAAATAATGATTGACACGGTCCTGTGATAAACAGATATGATAATTTACATCATTCAATCAACTTCACTTCCTTGTTAAGTTTTAGTTACCGTATCTCTTGAAAATTGTCTGTTATCATACAATGATTTTAATTTTTATTGTTTAATATCAAACACGATTATAACTAGATATAAAAATGTTTATTGGGCCTCTGTACACCACCGTATGACGAATTTGATATTGTCAAGAGCGCTAGTAATTCTTAAGCAATAATGTTTAATATTACGTACAATTTTATAAGCATATAATTTGAAAACAAAATATGCGGATCGTACAAATGTGAATTTTATTTGAATTTGGCAAACAAATCATATATGCCTTCCTTAAAGCCCCATTAACATTCAAAATCAACCGATATTTTGTAAAGTATTTCGTAAAAAAAAAGTTCACCCATACAAAAACAGTGTTCCTTATTGCAATATGCAAACTTTCAACGCCAAATGTGGTCTGGTAACATAGATTTAACGAGATACAAAATGCTCGTTTTTATTGTTTTGTGGCGCAATATATTCTATTTTAATTTCCCGCAACGATATATATTCATACGACACACGAACACTAACGTGGTACATGAACACGTGTTGAATATATTTCCCACAGAAAACAAAACAAAAAAGAGCATTTTGTATCATGATAAATCTATGTTACCAGACCACATCTAGCGTTGAAATGTTGGCTATTGCTATAAGGAATACTGATTTTATTATTAGTTAACTTTATTTTACGAAAGATTTAACAAACTATTCATTGATTTTGAGTGTTAATGGGGCTTCAAAATTAGTAAACATATGCAGGTACAGCATCAAGTAATATTAAATCGAATAACTTTGACATAGTAAAATATTTTAAAATAATATATAAGGGTACGCTTATTTTAGCTGTTTTCAATTCAAAAATAGTAATTGTGCGATATTTATATATTCGTTTATTTGATTTATGATTTCTCTTCACTATTGAACCACGATACTAGTGGCATCTATTTATTTTTAAACGGCAAAATAAAAATATTTACAGTATGAAACCTAGAAAAATTATCAGGAGAGAAATTAATGTAATAATCTGATAATTTAATATGAGCCGCGTCATGCGAAAATGAGTCTTATTTCGAAGTCTGTTCAGGAGATACCCAGTCCGCTAAAAAGCCCATGAAACATTGCTTTCGGCTATAACATTACATGCACAATTTCCGTAGTTTTTAGTAAAGGATTGACTGAATTTGTTACTATCAATCTCAAGACATTTCCAATAAAATATCTCGTAAGTAATTGACGACGTCAGTTGCGATATCTGCAAGTTTATATTTTGATGTTTTATTTTCAAAAATACAATTTGACAGCTTTACGAATTTGCCTTCAAAAGTCCTGACAAATTTATTTCGAACAAAGTTTTAGTTCATGTCAACATTGTGTTTGTTGAAACACGGACATTTTACGTTTTAACTAAAAAAGTAACACACGATATTGTCAAATCATGCATTAGCTGCTCTTTGAGCCAAGTAGTTCCTTGTTTATTTATTCAGTTCGTATATCTCGAACTACATCTTTGGCCGGATTCGGTTCTTTATTACGATGTCGGGAAGCCAAAAGACCAAGTGATACATTGTATTCGTCGCATTATAAATTAAATATTTGTAATCCAAAATAGTAAATTTTATTGAAAAACTATGTATAGAGTTTTGCTTCGATATTTGTATATTAAGATTAGTTCGATATACACAGAATGATATAGTTTAAATGAACAAACATCAAGCCTTTGCAAAAGAATACCAAAATTTCTGAATTTTCATTTTTCAATAGATCGTAAAAAAAATCGTATCTGGACATTAACGATACTTCAATTGTGTGCGTTTGTCTGTTTAGTTGGGCTTTCTACCTTTTCAACAGTATTTCAGTCATATCACCACGGTCAGTTGACCAACTCTTTCTTTGGCTAGCTGGTTTAACAGTATTAAGTGCACATACTTATAAGCGTAACTGACAACTGACAACCCAGCAGACACAGGACGTCGGACAGACGTCAGATTAACGTCGGGTTCCGACGTCGGATGACCGTCAGACTTATGGTCGGATTTGAAAGGTTTTTAGACGTCATTTTCCGACGTCATCCCGACGTTAGTTTTCGACCACTTTTCTAACAAATTCTGACCTGTTCCGACCAAAACCCCGACCGTTTTCCTGACCACTTTTGGACCAAAAACCCGACCATTTTCCCAACCACTTTTGGACCAAAAACCCGACCATTTTCCCAACCACTTTTGGACCAAAAACCCGACCATTTTCCCAACCACTTTTGGACCAAAAACCCGACCATTTTCCAAACCACTTTTGGACCAAAAACCCGACCATTTTTGCAACCAAATTGACCACTTTCCCGACCATAATCGTGACCAAAAATACCGACCAGTTTCTTGACTATAATATTACCCGAAAACTAAATAGGCCTTTTTTCAACCAATACTTGACCATTTAACCCATTTCAAACCAAAATACAACAGCAACGCTCATTCATATAGTCTTTGTCAATGTGTTTTAATTGCCACCGCTGCTGCCATGGAGCCAAATAATACAAAAGTAAGCACGTAACGAAGGTGATTGAAATCAATAAAATAACAGAATAACATTGAAAAGTGAAACACATTTTATTTACAATATAAACAAGCACATGTTTTAACATTTCTTCTGAAAATACAAATTTGCATAGTGAAGTTAAACGTTTAAACAAACTTAGTCAGCGATTCTGACCAAAACACTGTTGAGAATCCAAAACTCTTTAATGTCTGCTTGTAATGAGATAAAGTTATAACATTTTGAAAAACACTTACAGTATCCTTGATTCATAGCGTAAACCCTACAAAACAATAAGAAGAAATTACCTTGATAGGGTAGAAATCGTTGTGGGAAAAGGAGAAATGTCTCATGTTGAGCAATTTCTCCTGTTCCCACAATTATTTCTAATCGTCTTCAAAAAGCTAGTAAAATCTCGTCATTGCTTGGTACAGGGTTTATAACATTCTACTAAATGACTCACAACCAGTTATACAAATATATAAAATCGTTCATCAGGAATATGATTGAATGAACATTCATGAAACAAACATAAATAATCTAATGAATAAAAACATGTCTTATAAAATATGGCTATCTTCAAAAAAAAAATGCAACACACTGTAACATTTTTGGGAATGGAACATTCCCTTTAACATTGTTGAATATGGAACACTCCCTTTAAAATTGTTGAATATGGAACATTCCCTTTAACATTGTTGAAAATGGAACAATCCCTTTAACATTGTTGGGAATGGAACATTCCCTTTAACATTGTTGGAAATGGAACATTCCCTTGAACATTGTTGGAAATGGAACAATCCATTTAACATTGTTGAAAATGGAACAATCCATTTAATATTGTTGGATATGGAACATTCCCTTTAACAAAACATTGGTAACATAACATTGGTTGGAACAGAACATTCCCTTTAACAAGCATTTTATTATTTTTAACAAAGAACAATGGTGTAAAATCAATGATGCTTTTCTTTAAAAAAGGTTATTCAGTAAAATATTAAAATCTGGTATAAAAACAATCTAGCTTATCACCTACACATACAGAAATGCAATTTTATATTTTTGAAGCAGACAAGGCTTTAAACATTGTGTAAAAAGAAGAGTTTCATGAGCAAAGCTCTCTTTTTCCATAATATTTGTGAAGCTTTTTATATACATATAGTCTTAGTTAGTGATACTAAGAAAATTGTCACCCTTTCCTTGTTTTACAAAACATGCAGCAGATGACTTTAAATTATGTTTTAAGGCAAAGGCGTCAGAAGGCTTCTGTACTAGAGAAAGGGTTAACCCAAAATTGGTGGAACATTCAAAATATGAATGTGCTCCTGACACTTTCAATTGTGGCACATGTAAACATTATAACTTTAGCCTGTTCCCAAATACAAATG